>OZ010579.1:111556349-111713849 GCA_963932145.1 Acanthosepion lycidas
TTTTATTTGTTAAGCAAAAAGATACCATTCTGTGGCGCAATCGAGTAACAAAGATCATTTTAACTCGAAATTTATTCAATAAATACAGCCAACTTTTCTAAAAGAATATTACAGCTCTAAACTGATTGGGTTAATTTTAGTGTTTTAATAAATGAGAGCTTGTATTGCCTATAGATTCACGAACCTATCCGGTTTCTTTCATGTAGGGCAAGAAGCCTACGAAGATTTCTGGCAGTCATACAAGCGTCCGTTGAAAAGTTTATGCCTAAACAAGAAGATCTAGAAAGATACATTCTATTCCGCATATTTGCCTCCCAGTTTAATAAACTTGGCATATCATCCATCAAGTGATTTTTTCTTCTTTTTTTAACCTGTGGAAGTTTGAGTCGGCGAAAATTTAGCCTTGTAAAAATATTCAAGTCATCCACAAAGAAAAGTGAGGAAAAGAAGAAAGCGGATAAAATGTAAATCCAAATTTTTATGGTCAAGAAATTTTTGATACGTTTTAATTTTTTTTTTTTTTAATTTTTTTTTTTTTTTAAGCGATTTCGTAGGTCAGAAAATAGACAAGACACGAGAACAGTTCTTTATGACTCCTCTTACTAGTTCAACTCTGAATTTTACTCTGACTGGTTACTTGATACGCTGTATTTTATTTATACATAGCGCGCGGACATAGTAGTAAACGTAAGAATACAGTCGGATATTTAACAGGAAAATGCTCGACGTTATTCCACAGTATGTTACTTCAAAGTGCATATCATTTCTAATAACTTTATTACTATACACGCTTAAAAGCTGAAATGTTGACGATTATTCATATATAGTCTAAACGTTGTGTCAATTTTATCTTTTTCATTAAAGTAAATTCTATTATAATTTCATATCCACTCAGTAGGAGTGTCGTTTCTTTAAAATTTTCGATAAAATGTGGTTATTATTTTGTCTAAAATGGTTTAATTAATAGATTAACGATTGGTCATTTAAATTCTGAATTTGAGAAGTGGGTTGAGCTGAGAAATTTTCATAAATCTCGTGTAATGTTTAAATCTGTTTTTTGTTCTTGACCTTTCACCCTTTAGATTGAAATTGGTGAGATTCTATAAAATAGCTGCTGTAAGTATACTGTGATATCAGAGACCGGATCATTGGGATTGTTTGCAGGGTTATTTCACAAGCACTGTCGTAAGATTTAGTTTGGTTTAGTTTGTTTTGTTTTACGTCATACCAACCGCAATGGATTATTTAATGCCGACAAGATTTTTATCGCTGGTAATTTTTTTTTTTTTCAAAAAATGTATTGTTGATAATATTTTTCTTTTTCAAAAATGGATTACTGATAATATTTTTCTTTTTCAAAAATGTACTGCTGGAAATAATTTTTCCCCAAAAATATTGCTCGTATTAAAACCTATTTTCATACTTTCATAGAGTTTTGACCCCTTTTGGGGGGGTTAACTATTTGCCCATGGCTGGGACCCTAATATGTGCTACCAGACCGAATCCGGGTGAACCTAGGAACATCCGCAATTAATAGGTAGCGCCATGCTCCTCAAAACCTCTTGATCAGAGGCCTTGCTGTTGGATGTAGTTCATCGTCTTACCCAGGACGCGTAGGATTTCGTCGCTCTCGTATATGTCTTTCCTAAACATTATAGCACGTAAGAAAATTCTTTCACTGTAACCAATACATATAGTGATAGGACAAAATTTGAACATCCATGATATGATTACAAACTGCATCTGGCAGCAACGCCTCTGATCTGAATATTTGAGGAGCGTGGGACCATCTTTTAATTGCTGTTGTTTCCAGGTCCACTATGACACAGAGTGGTAGCACCTGTTAGGTTCCCAGATGTGAGTAAATAGTGAACCCTCCCAAATAAAAATCAACAGGTAATTTTTTATAGTAAATTGCCCAAGAATACATTTTATAGCAAAATGACTATAAGTGCAATGCTGAAAAAAATATTTAAAAAGTTTTTATAAAAAAAAAAGTATAACAATACATACATACATATTGTATTATCAACTAATATTTGTCTAATATTATGTACATAGCTATGTTTTTTTTTAAAGAAATATAATTTAATAGATCAGAACGGTGACAGGTAAGTCTAAGGGAGAACGTGGTTGTAGTAAAACCAATATGCATAGTGGGTTTATTCTTAGTATCAGAGATAAAATCTCTGAACGGGCATGTAAATTAATAAACTACATTGTTTTTTTTTTCGTAGAGGATATAGTTGTGTGGTTCTAGGGTTATTGAAGACTATGAAGTTAATTGTTTTAATTTTTTATAATATATAATGAGTTTAACTTGTTTATTATTATTAATGGCTTTAACATTTCTACCTATTATGTTTTGAGTGTTGTTTCATCATGTTTGTAATTATTGTTACAATAGTATAAGTTAATAATGTTGGGTTTATTCTGATGTGCACTATTATTATTATTATTATCAATTTTGTTAAAGGTATTATTAAGTTTATTGAGATACATTTTCAACTGTTGCTCAATGACAGTCCAGGCTAAATGACGGTTCCGTATAGGATACTGGTTCGATTCCTGTCAGAGGACGAATATTTTCTATGAAAATTTCTCGGACATTCAGGCCGGTAAACGTTATAAATACTGTTTATTATAAAACAGAGCATTTACTTAAATATTTGTATCTATAAAAATAATGTATAAACATAAAAATGTCTTAAAAAATATTTGTCGGACTTTGTCTATTTCATGATGTGTGACGTCATTTGTTTACATTTAGATACACTTTAAGCAGATATGAATGTATGTGCGAGATTCATGGAGGGTGAGGTTTAAAGGCAGAAAATTCGACCTTGCTAATCGAACGATCCTCTGTGGCTCGATCGGTTAAGAGCACATCCGGCTAAATGACAGTTCCGTATAGGATACAGGTTCGGTTCCTGTCGGAGGACGAATATTTTCTATGAATATTTCTCAGACATCCAGGCCGGTAAATGTTGTTTAATACTGTTTATTATAAAAACAGATCATTTACTTAAATATTTGTATCTATAAAAAGAATGTATACACATACAAATATCTTAAAAAATAATTGTCGGACTTTGTCCATTTCATATATATATATATATATATGGGTAGCAACCTTTCTTTTAAACATGTTTCATTGAATATGATTGAGTGAGAAGGAAAAGTAGATGAATTTTTTAGTGAGTTTTTTTTTTTGGTATTCTTAATTTTTTTTTTTTTTTTTTTTTTGATGTGGGGTGTAAAAATTGTCTGTTGTATCCATTACTTCAAGCGCATTTTGCCGCTTCTTTAGTCATATTCAAGGAGGTTATTGTTAATTTCTTTGCCTGGTTGTGTTATGTCGATTGAATAGAAGAAGCGTTTATTCCAAACCTCGCGAAAGGAACGTGGCTAAAATGTGAGTTGACCTCTTCCTATGTTTTAAAAGAACTTTTAACTTCTAATATGTTACAGAAAATGGAAAACTGCCTACTTCTTTGTCACTAATCAAAACAACCCTATTAAATCTAAGCTATGGCCCATATAGCGTATCAATTTAACTGCCCAGTTTCTTGTCATAAGTCAGTTTGCCATATCAGTCACACCACTTCCTCATGAGTAGACGCCTCACGTGTCACTTATGTGATCAAAGTCTCATAACAAGTCATTTAGCCACTCTCATTGTTCATTCATCCATAAGGAAAATTCTTAAATCCTGTAACCGAAAACATCTCCTGTGAGAGAAGTACTCTACATAAAACATCTGGCACATAGTATTAATCTCACTTTATTTAATAATGGAAGTAATACACTAAAAGATTCTTTTAAAATAATGTGAGGCCAACTCGAAATCCAGCCACTTCTCTTTCGTGTGACTCGGAATAAACGTTCCTATCGTTCAAATTGCATCACATAAGTACATCTTACAAGACAATCATGAAGAGTAAAATATAAGTATATATTTTTGGGAATGGATTTTGCATTAGTCCGATGGATTTGTATCAGTTTAAAGGTTATTTTTAGTGGATATTCGTGTTTGAGGAGACGCTTTGTTTATTTATTAAACAGCATATTATATTGTTGTATACCGGCATGAGTGTTCGAGAAATTTTATTTAAGAATTTACGTTCTCTGGCATGATTTGAACCTGCGTCCCACTGGGTTGAAACCTCGGTGAAGATGTAGCTTATTGTTATTAAAAACTGAACAGCCTAACTTGCTCAATATCTTCAAGATTATTTATTCATTTATTTAATCTTGTCTTTTTAATCGAGAAAAGCTGTTTCTCACAGCAGTCTATTTATTGACCTTTGACCAGAATTAACTAACAATTATTCATTGGGATTATTTCGAATGTGACTTTGTTTTCATTAAATTTCTGAAGGAGTGCCGATTGAATAGACTTCCTTTGTTTATCTGTATATATATTTATTTTCTGTTCTGCTTTGTCATTTCGCTTCAGTTTGAGAAAACAAAACTGTCTCTATTTTTTGGTTTGCATGATGTGTAATCTAATAGTTTTTCAAGAATTTCTGCATTTTCACAGAATCTAACCCCTCCAAGTAATAACCATTTTATTTCGTTTTTTTAAAACATTTTTAACGCTTATTCACGATCGTAAATATCAATCTTTTTAATTTTAAGTGGTGAGGATATAGCTTGCTATGCAAATTCATTTTCAATTAATTCCCTTAGGCAATTCAAAGAGTCTTCAGACTATATGATAAATTTCTACCTCCTTTTTCGAGTCATGATGCTTTAAGTTCATATTTCGATGATGTTTCGGTTCTAACCCCTCCAAGTAATAACCATTTTATTTCGTTTTTTTAAAACATTTTTAACGCTTATTCACGATCGTAAATATCAATCTTTTTAATTTTAAGTGGTGAGGATATAGCTTGCTATGCAAATTCATTTTCAATTAATTCCCTTAGGCAATTCAAAGAGTCTTCAGACTATATGATAAATTTCTACCTCCTTTTTCGAGTCATGATGCTTTAAGTTCATATTTCGATGATGTTTCGAGTTTATTTGAAGTTTTGTACGTAAACATTATTTTAAACTCTGGAAATAGGTAAGTATGAGTTGTTTTTTTTTATTTTATTGTTTAAGGCTTATCAACCTTTTGCAGGTTATTTATAGTGAGAAAATATTTTTATACTGTAAGAATGTTTTGTAGATAACGATAATTTTCACTGTTACAAGTTCTACTAATTCAGTTATAGCTGGTGGAAAAAGTGGATTCATGCCTTTCCAAAGAATATTTTATTATAAATGAATATAACGGACCCGAGCCATTAACCACTACACCACCCGCACATCCGAGCTTATTGGTCAAATAAGTAAGTAGGAAGAAACTTTAGTTTCCTCTTTCGTGATTTTTTTTTTTTGAAACCGTGACTGGGAGTGGTATGATCCTACGTTTTTTTTATGTTTTTATTTTTTGTCCTCGGGTATTAATTTATAATGAAGTCACATAGCAAACTGGGCCCTCATATTAACTTTCATAAGATTAAAAAATATATATGCATATTCCTGATCTGGAGTGTTTACGGATAAAAACAAACGATTATATTTTTAGGAGTGGTACATGTCTGTAGAATGGGCCAAATTGCAGTAATGTCGATTTTTGACTACCACTGGTAAATGTAGCCTGATATTTGCAAAAAGGTGATAGCTTAGAAGAATCGATGTGAATTATAATTGGCGATAATCTGTGAAAAATCCTGAGTCGTTATTAGGGCAGTAAATAGAAATATTCTGGAAGGAACAACTCAACACCGCCGACTGAGCACCAAGACAACTTTGGATTGAGACATCTCAGCACAAGAAAAGCATAACTTTTTTCTTTATAACCGAATAAAATTAATTAATTAAGGATTAAAAGCTTAATAAGTGATTTTTAATTATTTTTAATGAAGTAAATGTTAAAGAAATTTATTTTTTAATAAATTAAAAATATTCACTAATTAATGTTTTAATCCTTAATATATTACTTTTATTCAGTTATAAAAACGTTGGATTTTTTTCTGGTGCAGTGTTGTCTCGGTTGTGAGTTGTCCCGGCACTCAGTCGGCGGTGTTGAGTTGCCCTGCACCCTAGAATAGTGCCTCTAAACACATTCGAAGGTGATAAAAACGGTAATCAAGTTGATGATGAGATATTTCGTTATGATAGTAATAATATTAGTAACTGAAAAAATAGTTTTTTTAATATTGGAGAAACTAGTTACGGTTTTTGTTTTTTTAAATCATTTCACTCCAAGCAAGGCAATAAAAGCCACTAGGATACGAGGGGTTACTGAGAGTGAAAGAAACAGATAGGACAATAAAAGAACACCTTCTATCTATCTATCTATCTATCTATCTATCTATCTATGTTTTTTAAAATAATTTCACCACAAGCAAAGCGATAAAAGCCACTAGGATACAGGAGGTTACTGAGAGTGAAAGAAACAGATAGGTCAATAAAAGAACAGGATTCAAGTAGACAGATGATGATAATCGACATTGCATTTACATTTTTGAAGATCGTACTTGACAGGAAAACAGGAAGCCGGAAGAGAGTTCCACGAACGAAACTTGCGCGAGAAGAAACTATTAACATAGAACTTACGGTTGCAAGTAGCAATTACTAAGAATTTTTGTAGAGAGCAGTTTCGCTTTAAAAGGAGTTAACATTAACAAACCCTTTTCTTGCCCCAGTTTAATACGGATTGAATGTCATTTTCGAGATCAGTTGACAATTTGATTTTATCGAACCTATCAGACTTACTAAAAACACAGAAGTAAATAGTTGTGTCAACAGCACAGATACCGCACCGGGAACTGATGAGATCAGGAAGGTCGTTGTTGAAAACAAGGAACAAAGTGGATGCCCAAACAGAAACCTGAAGGACAAAATGCAAAATGATGTGAATACCAGAGTTCAGAAATGAGAGTTTATATTTGGAGGAGGGGGAGGGTTCCATAAGTAGGTTAACTAACGAGAAATAAGGCCCAGGTTCGTAGGGACATCACGTGTATTACAGCCGCAGTAGAAGTGGTGTTTCTTGGGCAAGGTAGCCTGACGGAGCCCAACTCTCCCCAGGCCGGTTATGAACTCAGAGTTTTCCTTCTCCTAGACTGGTTGCCACCCAAGGCTACAGAACCCAGTCTGTTCTATTTTATCCGTAAATGCGGGGAGAAGGGTATTAGCACATAAGTGAATTCAATGGATCGGACTGGAATATCGAACTCGGCTCTCCGATTCCTCAATCCGAGCCGCCATCAATTACTCTACCGTAGTTTTGGACGTATTCCTGCATGCATTGAGGCATGAAACTATCCGTACGCTACAACAAATTTCATTGAAAATAGTATCTTTAATTTCTGAAATATCGAAACATATATGTGTGGGTTTATTAGAACAGAAAGTGAGCAATGAGCATGTATATTATAGCAAGCTAAAGCGTCGTAACATGGTATAAATCATATTATATTTCTTCATGGCCCTTCCTTCTCACGTCCATTACGTATCTCAGATAAATAGTGGACCATTCCGTTTTAAATGCGCGGGAAAATGGAAGACGAAAAGAGATGCTGTCTTGAATGCCTGAATGAATAAATGTCTGAATGAAAGCTAGCAATCAACAGATACATGTCTACAATAAGAGCAGCTTTTGGTGGGGAGTCACGGAGCTATTTTCGATTTTCAAGGGAGATAATTAGAGTAACAGTACTAAACAGCCGTGTTGTTTGTTTTATGTATTTATAATAACAAATATTGTGCTTCACTAATTTAATATATTGACATTTGTTGAATAAAAGCGTCGACGACACACGACCAAATGAACATAGCACTCAGTGAGGATCTAAGTTTATTACGTTTTCATTTTTCTTAATATTGTGCTTAGTTTCTCAAAGGCCACTTCCGCTATTCCAATAAACTTCTGTTTTTTTTTTTAACATTTTATATACTCCTAATATATAATACAAAAAATAAAACTGAACCGTCAAATAAAAAAAAGAAATTGAAAAACAATTCACAAAATCGATTTGGTAAGAGGTTAATATGTCGAAATGTCGAATTGAAATAATGATAACATTTTATTATTAATGATCTTTTTGTGGCTCGGTAGGTAATTATCAAGCGAAGCCTGTTGCTTTCAACGCAGTATTGTGACCTACTTTGGGATATAAAACCTTCAATAACGTACTACTTTAGGCTGTGAAGACATTTCTGGACGAGTGATTTTATTTGCTGGCTATTCAGTATCAACACAAAATTGTGGCTCATTTTATAAAAATGTCAACAACATTAGCTTTTAATGGCCGCACTTAAAATATATGTAAAACATTTTGTATTAAACTATTGTATTTCCTTTTATAGGGTACAAATTCAAAGAAATTCATTAGGCGTATGGAAAATGTGTTCAGTATTTTTTTTAAAATTAAATATCTATTTCGTCTCTAGTTTGAAAAAATGTTGTTGAGAACATTTGCACACATTTGATTATAAACCTCCTATCCGTATCCTGGTGAGATTTCATTTCTCATCATTTTAAAGAAATATTCATTTTTATATTTAAAGAAAATAACGTTTGAATCCATTACAGTGATACTTAAGCTATTTTATATATACCGAAATAAATGTTATTCTCATATAGCTTATATTCTGTGATATAGACTCAAACACGTTCAGCTCAAATTGAAAGGGGCATATGGCCATATCACGTTGAAACATTGGTTCTCGTACGATTACTGAAGTTAAGCAACGTCGTACCTGGGCAGTACCTAGATTGATGACAGCTTGGGAATATCGTGTTGTAAACTTGGATGTGGGGATGGTCTAATGCAATGATTCCCAACGTGGGGCGAATGGTAATATTTTGGTGGGGCATGCCTAGGATGGGCACTCTTCGGGTTACTATACCAATATGAGCTCAAATTTCATTTTGCATTATCATTTCATAATTAAAATGATCAAATTATATTACAGAATAAGCTTTCATTGAAATATTTTATTCTCATGATCTAGTTGGCCGAATATCTTGCTAGATAAAATGTCTGAACATGGATTTGTTTAGCCGTTTCTTTCTCCAGTTGTTTTTAATTTTATTGAAAGCAAGTCTCCCAAGCCCACTCTTGGTAGGGGTGGTGGAAGAATGGCCGTTAATCCCACCCGCCCCAGCTCCGAGTTTCGTTGAAACTTGATGCTTGGATTTAAGGTAAACTGTACATTTACTAGTGATCATGTGAATGAAAGCGGACAGACACATGCTGCCATGTGTGAGTATAATTTTGCTCTACCCAAAACTCATCCAAATCTCTCTCTCTCAATTTTCCAACCTATCCAGTGTGTAATTTTTTTGTTTCTCTACTCCCCAGTCTGTTTGGCTATTGTAACACATTTATTTTTGTCCTAATCATTCTAACCTAACTTATAATCCTGTTTGTTGGTTTAGTTGGAAATCCCTCTTCGAAAGAAAAAAAAATGAATGTCTTTGGTTACAAGCGAAAGTGTCTCGTCAGTATTCTCATGATCTAGTTGGTCGAATTTCTTGCTAGATAAAATGTCCTAACATGGAATTGTTTAGCCGTTTCTTTCTCCCGTTGTTTTTAATTTTATTGAAAAGAAGTCTCCCAAGCCCACTGTTGGTAGGGAGGAGGAATGGCCGTTCCTCCCTCCCCTTCTGCGTTTCGTTGAAACTCTATTTCTGTTTCCCTGAGAGCTATAATCTCCAACTATTCAAATGTAATGTCAATCGATATCTCCAGTTGCCTTGATCTATCCACTACCCTTCTCCTCATCCTTTCCTCTATCACTCCTATCTGCTCTTGCTCCAAATCTTCGGTAACCCCTTGCGTCCTAGTGGCTTCCCGCCTTGCTTGGGGTGAAACGCTTAAATAAAAAAAATAAAAATAAAAGCATTTCAGCCTTTCAGTTCTCTGTTAAAATTTTTGAAACTATATATATTTAACTGTCTTTTAGTTTTTTTTAATTTTTCTCTTTCATAGACACCATGGTCTTTGGAGGTTTGTTTAGAGATCAAGTTGATGGCTTTTTAAGCTTCCTTCACGTGAATTGCAGTAAAATTTTGAATATGTAAGAATTAAATATTACGGGGGTGGGGGGGCACCAGAATTTTAGAAATACCAAAGTGGGGACATGGACCAAAATCGGCTGAGAAGCACTGGTTTAATGCATAATGGCTCGGAATTTTTAATCGGGGAGCCGAGATTTTTTTTTTCAATTATTTCATCCCGTACAAGGCTCAAGGTCACTCGATGTAGAGGATTACAGAGTAAAGAGGCACCACCCCAAGTAAAGGTGATAATGTCACCAAGAAGCAAGGAGCCACCGGATGTGAAAGAGAAGGAAAAGACTTAAGAGGGAATCGAAAACCCGACCCGACCAAGGAAACAAGGAATAAACCTCTATTCCTGTTCAGAAGAACTGGGAGAATTGTGGACCAGGATAGGCAAACCTATCTACTGCTACCGAAGAAAAAATGTAAAGAAATATTTAACAAAAGATCGAATTTTGGGCAGAGAGATTAAAAGTATAGAGTTGAAATAAATTTTAGAAGGAACCGGAAACCCAATCTTTACTTACGCACAAATATCCCTGGGAAAGGTACAAATCCACACCTTCTCCGGCAAAGGGTTAATTCGTATAATTTGTAGCAGAAATTAATATTATCTCCAAAAATTTCTTGCAATACAAAAACTATATCCCTCTTTAAATAACTTGCAAATATTTGATCAGCCGTAAAAACCAAAATCAATCAATCAATCAAATTGAAACATTATCAAAGGTATGATTATTATCATTACAGATCAGAAGTTGATAGATAAAGTGAAGATGACAACACCTGCGTCTCCACTCAATACCATGAGTAGCAAATCCTTGAAAAGATATAGACACATTAAAAGATCTAATGCAGAGTTCACTAAATTTTCTCTTGTATGTATGGTGCCAGGATAAAGAAATAGTCAGTTATGTGCCATGCGGGATACACGCTTAGGCGATCAAGTAGCTTTCGATACATGACTAACGATACAGATTTTTCTTTCTCGCAGTAGGTTGCCATTTCTTTCTGCGGTAGATCATTTATTATTCAAGGCTATAGAACCCGGTCTATCCTGCTATTTACTCATATCTGAGGGTGAGAAGAAGAGGATTCATACCTTTCCCAAGCTTATTAGCACGTAATTGAATGTAATGGATTTGACTGAAATTCGAAATCGGCTTTCCGATTCCTCAGTCTGTAGTGACCAAAACAAGATCTAGATTTTAAATTCAAATGCTAAGCACTGACTCATTGATTTTGTTAGAAATTAAAACGACTCCAATTTACAAACTTTGCTTAACATACACACAAAAGCGAATCCAAAACAAAACTCGTGAAATTTCACACCTTGATGCGAAATGTTTTTCAGCCAATAGAAAACTAGGAAACATTTAAAAACAAAATTCAAATAATCTTCAATTCTTAGAAAAATTCTTTTACGGACATTTTCGCGAGCCGACGCGAAGTTTGATCGTCATCCAATAGGAAGGCCCGAATCTTTTCTGGGAGTGAATTCCCAAATGACATTTTCAAGCCCCACAAACAAAATAAAAGTCGGGCAAGTTAGTGTGACACTATTTAGGGTTGCATGAAAAAAAAAGAAAGAAAAAAGGCGAGAATTAAAATTAGGTGATAAGAATCTATCACGAAAAGACGATGTTATTTTTTTTCTAACCAAGAAAAGTGCTAAAGGTTTTATTCTCATTAGCGAGGAAAGTAAGGTCGCGGATGTGTCGGATTTAATTTAATTTATGACGACGCACCGAATAAGATATAGCCAATCTGCCCATGGCAATGGTGAAGGTTTTATGTGGGTCAAGTGACCTACGAAACAGAAACTGAGAGATAAAAATTAATTAGGTCATGCACTGACCGAAAAACAAAAATGTCCGTTGGACCAATCGCAGAGTTACAAAGAAAGAAAAGATTGACCCATTAGCTATCTTCGGAGATGTCGTTTGGAAAAGGCACCTGTTTTGTGTCAGGAGCTGGCTATGATAAGAAAATTATTTTATCGAAACGAATAATTGGCTGTAGCGCAATACGTCCAGTTAAACCACCCACTTGATGCTGGCTAAAATCTGATTGACGAACTCCAGGTGATTAAGATAATAGTCTAAGGATTTGTTGTCGAGAAGAAGAAAAAAAAAAGAAAAAAAAAAAGGAACATAATTTTTTTTTTTTTTTAGCAAGATTTTTTTAAACCGAGGCCAGTCTGGCCACACCCACACTGCTGGGCGCCCATTGGCTGAATGGTGACGTGAGGGTATGGGTGAGATACCAATATGAGAAAGGAAGAATTTGAGAGGACGAAAGATTTCCAAAAATGGAAAGTGATGGGTTTTCCTGACCAAAAACAAAGAAAAACCTTTAATACGGATTTAGAATTATCAAGGAAACTCAAACCCCGACAGGCCCACCCCGGTTTTGGTCGGCGTCCATATAAGCAGAGTCGCAACGAGTAAGACGGCAGTTGGAGTTGGCAACTGAGGAGTTGAATTAAGGAGTTGAATTGAGTTGGGCCCGCCTCGCAGAAAGCTAACTAAAATTCCACGCAATTCCGAACTCAACTTCTAACCAAGAACAATTTATTTTTTTTTGAAGAATGACTTAGACTCATACCACCAAAACCAGTTTTGCGAATATCGACTGAAGACACCAAAAACCAGTTTCCTGAAAAACAATTTAAGATGTTAAGACTCGCCTAACAAACACAAAGTGTCACGAATTCATATAAGTTGGTTTGTAGAAAGACGCAGTCCTGTATTCAGCAACCAGATATAAAATATTGTTTAACACATTTGAACCTTTCGAGTTTTACTTTATTTTTTTACATATACTTGTGTGGCATTACCCTTGTTCGAACTCGACTTGCATTACATCCCCGGCGACTGATTGATTTCGTTTACCTAAGATCAAATCACAACGTGGGTAGGTTAGACTAGAAATCAAAACAGTTACTTCGTTAACCATACGTTGGAGGCGAGCTGGGAACGGCAAGGCTGATACCGAATCTAACTAGATTCCTATCCGAATCAGAAAAAGGTTAGAACGCCACATTTGGTGCCGCGACCAATACCAAGTCACATTGGTCGTCACAGGACAGGATAGGACGGCGACGGCGCTGAGACAGACGGGGTGACGTCACAATTGGCGCCGCAACCAGGACAGCACGGTCGGCGCGATCAGGCAGACGTCACATTTGGCGCAGCGACACTGGGGGACGTCACATTAGCCTGTCACCAGAGAGAAGGAGATAAGCCTATTAACACGTCCCTTGACAAACATCAAGCTATCGTTATTATTATCTCTACTTTTCTCCCTCACCTCTTTTATACTTGATAAACGAACGGAACATTTTAAGACTGAACGATTACAAAGACATTCCTACCCTTCGATAACGCTCATACATATATACATATATACATACGTTCGTCCCTACGTACACATATACTCATTCTTGCAAGGACTATTGCAAACATTTTGACAACCTTGTAGAAACCAAAATACATTAATTTTATTTGTAGAGACGTTAATTGATTTATATAAATATAAATTTGTTCTTTCACTTTACAATTTGATTTTCTTGTTTTATACCCCTCTTATGGTGGGCTATTTAACTAACAAGGCCAAATCAAACTAATCTGTTTCAACACTCATACACTTCACTATAACTGTTAATCCACTATAAATCCAAGCCTCTATCCCTTACTCCACTGTGCCTCCTCTAAAGAAATAGAGGAAAACAAAAATAGAGGTAGAAGAAAGACATAATTCTGTGCTCACAAACAAATGAGTGATAAACACTAAAAAAATCCTTCAAGGTCAGTAGAAATCGCGGGAAATAACTTCGCAATCTGTCGCAGGCGGAAACTAATGAATAACAATATATATATATATATATATATATATATATATATATATATATATATAAAGAAACTGAAAAAGAATGAGAAAGAATCCTGTAACCAAAATGTATTTTCAAAATGACTGTTTATCTGTACACTTTATTCAAAGCAAAGTGTTGTAATATAATTTGTGTTTTCGAAAGCAGAAACTACTGCAAACATTCAAGTGAGATTTGAAAAATGTGAAGCTGATGAAGTTGAAATATTTGGACACATTAAAATATCTAAAGCAGAGTTCGCTAAGTTGGGTCATGAGGGTATGAGGCCTGGAAAAAGAAGTAAAGGACAAGCAAAACAGAGATCGGGGGAGAACATTGAATAATTATGAAGTTTTATTTATCAATTCTGGACGCAAAGACTTTCGGCGCAAGGCGAATCATTGCAAAATCATATGATGCACATTAACACAGATCACAAACTGATAGAAAAAGTAAAAAATAACCACTCTTAAGAAGGTAAGCATTTTGCCTTCACTCTTTGATACCATAAGTAACAAGGATTTGAAAGTTTTGGGACACTATAAATGATCTAGTCTCTTTTGCCTTGATAGTACAGGAAAGCCAAAATAACTTTTAAGGGTAATATAATTTGATTGTCACCAACTAATGAGTAGGAGGCACTAAATATGATTGGTCAAGATTGGAATATTTTTATACTAATTTTCACCAAATACAAGGCCAAAGAGCCACTCAAGGCAGAGTATGGTGCTGTATGAAAGTAAGAAAAGGTAAGAAGTAGTTCATGAGGTTATGTAGGAAAGATAGCCGTTAACCACTGATTTGAAGATATCACGATTGTAGTTATTGGTAAAAAGAAAAAACCTTGTCAGGCGTCTGTTCCATAAAGCAGCAGAACACTTGCCATAGAAATAATGATAGAGCAGTCAGAAGCTCCTGATGTTTCGTCTTTGGAATAGAGGTAGTAGTGTGGAAAATTATTCATCACCCACAAGTCCGCTTAGACACTTTTGAACTCTATCAAGTCTGGCGAATAAGAAGGTTCAGGTTAAGCCTAGATATATAGATACTCTATTTTTGGTCTGATCTGAATCCTGTAAAGAGAGAGTGTACCACACGGAGGCAGATGTTTACTGGAATAGTACATTTCCTGCATATTCATACAATACCTCTGCCTTGAGTGGCTCATGGGTCTTGAGCAAGTATATCAAGTGTCTTCAACTGATTAGTTGTTGATGACAGATTTATGTTGCCCCTCCACCACTATTAAGTACAAAGAACCGACCATTTTCCCAGTATCTTTAAAAGTAGATCGTATATACGAGTTCCACTTGATGTCTGGGGTGAGCTTGATTCCTAACAGACGTTCAAGACAAGGGTCCACCTTGCAAGAAGACCCAACCATCACGATAGGTGAAAGTGCAGGGTCTGCTCGGTGAGGTAGAACGTTCGGTTTTAGAAATTTACAAGCCACTCCTTACCCCATTAAGCCACCAGGGTTAGCCCAAAGGAAAGATCACCTGCCAGGCCTGAGCATCCAGGTTTTGGGAGGTGTATCTAGAAACTATGCTTCTTAAGTCTATTAAAAAGCTATTTTAAAAGTATTTTAAAATAGGGCACTCAAAATGAAACGAAACAGTTTTCCTTGACATAAATTATGTTGAAAATAAACATGTAATAATAAATAGAAATTAATTCATCTACCACAAGGCCACGTACGGGTTTGGGCTCTATCAAGACGGGCAAGTGAGGAATGGTCAGTTCCAGTCCAGATATGTAGCAATACTCCAGTTTTTGGCTCCTGTAAAGATAGAGAATACCAAGGAAAGCCAGATACTTACTGGGGCAGTACAATGAACGGACCATTTTTCCAGCATCTTTAGATCGTATATATCGGTTCCACTTGATGTCTGGGGAGAACCTAAGTCTCAAAAGACGTTCAAAACAAGGAGACGCCATCATGATAGCTGTCAGTTGAAAGTCTTCTCGGTGATGGTGTAACGTTACTCATTTGATTTTAGCCATATTAAATGGAAGGAAATAATTCAAATTCAATATAGAATGAAATTGACAAACCAAAACGAAAATTATTTATGACTAAAGTTAATAGAAAAAACAATGTGCTAAAAAGGCGTCTGTGATCCTAATTTTTAATCAGCGCCCGGCTTGAGTTTAATTTTCAATAAAAACAACTAATGTATATTTCAGCGTATAAAACGGCCTTTAAATCACAACAATAACATTTAAATTTAAGCATCGTCTTATACTACAGTTCTAAAAAAGAAACCTTAAATTATGAGTGATGTTTGTCGGTAGACTAACCTCGGCCTCGATGTCATAACCAATAACGTTCATATAAAGATTCACATTATCAAATAAACTGGTAATAAAAGTTACCATTTCTATATTTACTGGCATAACTTCATAATAAATTGCCTATTATAAGAAGAATAATTCCAAATTAATTAAATCATCTTCAATTCATGCAAGTTCAGCTGAGAAAATGTAAACATCGAGTTATGATTGCGTTCACAGCAACCTTTATCATTCGTTAAACTTTCAATAATCATCATGGTAATGTTAACTACAGCAGTAATAACATTTAGAATAACATAATGTTAATTTCTCATTAAAAAAAATCATTAACATTTTTGTGCTGAATATTAAAATAATTTAATGATTGTCGATGAAGTATAAGTAAATGGCCATTAGTACACCAGGCTGTTAGTAACTGTTTAGATATAAGAAAAAAAGAAGAAGAATCAATATTCGCAAGAGATCACATGATGAAACGTAAACAAAACAATGGTTTCCCTTTTAGAGGACGTGTGTAGGAAAAACATGATATAGAATCCTTTTGGTTGTTTTGTTAATTTTGAATTTCTAAGGATACAGTAACAACATTTCTAATAACATCATTTTTATATAATAAATAATGAATCATCTTATACTATAAGTATAGAATAAATTCATGAAAATTTGCTATAATTTTGACATCGTCTTATCTAAATGTCGCCTTATATGTATTTAGAAAACTGAAAATAACTACGTGTTACAATTAATAGCAAGGTCAACCGTTTGCAAATATTATAATTCTAATAATCGCAATTACGAACAACGGATAAAATAATTCGGTCTCATTGCGCTATGTCGTAATTATCTTTCTCAGAATTTGATCAAATATTCATCAATTGGTAACACAGCTATGTCGTCCCATCCACGCATTTTTACCACCAAATATTTCAATTGCGTCACCCTAGATGTCTCATCTCTACCTCTTCCTCCCCAGAATAAAATATATCTCTGGCCTGCCTACCGGTTACAACGTCTTGGCTGACATTCATTGGATAAGAGAATCAACACATGATATGTTACGTTTTTTGAGTCCACTATTAAATAACATCTGTCTATCTTTCTGAGATTAGGTATTGTAACTATTTACATTGTTCGGAGGTGTGATTTCAATACCCGGTCACAACAGCGATGATCAAAAACATGGACATTTGAATTAATAAAGTGAATAAACTGAAACAAATATATCCAGAAAATGCATGGCACGCGGAAGTAGAACAATCTATCTCCGTGGACTAAATAAAGGGTTCGCTTCAAAATTCCAACTTATATCACCTGAAGAAGGCCCGGGCGTACAACGGCCGAAACGTCTTGAATATGACAATAAAGATGAGGACAACAGTCTGAACAATGTAAATAGTGTAAATTTCAAATAACTTGTTAATTCCAGGGCCTAATACTGTCTCTACGAGAGAGCAAGTTACAAGACATTCTTCCAGCTTTGAAAAAAATATCATCTACGTCTATTTAATAATGTGACTACTTCAGGGATTTACTTAGTTTACTTTCAGAATGTTACAATTTTATCTCGTCCTGAGTATGACGATAAACTACATCCGGCAGTAAGGCCTCTGATCAGGATGTTTTGAGGAACGTGGAACCACCTCTCAATTGCTGGTGTTCCCGGGTCCACCCTGGCCCGCGGTGGTAACACCTGTTGGGGCCCCAGCTATGGGCAAATATTTAACCCCCAAACTGGGGTCAAAACACTATGAAATTGTAAATATATGTTTTAATATCAGCAATACATTTTTTAAATAAATATTACGAGCAATACATTTGACTCTCGACAAAAAACTCTTTACAGAAATATGTCAATGAAACCTGATCTGCAAAGAGATTTCTTACAAAGAATGCATATTTATCTGTTGTAAAAATCTTTTTGGCATTAAATATCCCATTGAGGTTGATATGCTGTAAAACAAAATAAACCAAACCTGATCTGTGAAACTGTTTCTAATAAGAATACATATTCTATTTATATGAATCTGTTGTAAAAATCTTGTCGGCATTAAATAACCCATTGAGGATAATATGCCGTAAAACAAAATAAACCAAACCTGATCTTCTAAGTGATTTCATACAAAGAATGCATATTCTATTCATACGAACCTATCCTAAAACTCTTACTGGCATTACATAACCCATTGTGGTTGATATGCCGTAAAACAAAACAAAACAAAGCAAACAATTTTATCTAACATAGTGTGGATCAAAATCACTATAAAAATAAGTTTACTCAATGTTGAGGTAAATTTTTTAGCATGGCTTGTGGATACAGTAATTCCAAATGTTTTGTTGCTTAAGAGATCTGAAAACAAAAACGATATTGTAGCAATATATAATCTTGCTCATTAACCGAGCTGAGAACTAGAGAATAATTCTTTAGCTGGGTATGACAGCTGAAAGCAATTGGTCGCAACACTCGTAACACCTATCACGTACCTCGACCCGAATATTTCGGCCTAACACGTGTGTGAGCCGAGAACAGTGATATATAACTGTCCTATATAAGCTGACAGGAGGGCAAAGTTCCAGCTCTATAAATGAGGTTCCGTTTCGCCAATGTGCGGCAATCCGTCCGGATCAGCGGTACGATGAATGAATCCTAACTAACCCGCGTCACTTTCCGGCTTACGACAAAATCACCTTGAAACGTCGGTTCTCGTATGATCCTCGAGGTTAAGCAATGTCGAGTCTGCTCAGAAACTAGATAATTGAGCGCTTGGGAATACCAGTCGCTGTAAGCTTGGATGCGTGTGGGGTGTAATGGATAACAGCTGGAAATTGGAAAATCGGAGAGCCGGGTTCCAGTTTCATTTGGCTTCGTTATATTCACTTACACGGAAATACCCTTTGGAGAGGTTTGAATCCACCTCATCACCTCCAGATATGGGTTAAATAGTAGGACTTGTATCAGTAAATCATTAACAACATGAAAATATTAATAGGTGAATAAATTTATATGGGAATGGTCGATAAGTCGTAAAAACAAATAAATCAAACCAATCAATAAAAAAAAGGACAATCGTCCCTTTCTTAATTTTTAGAGTCAAGTACCAGTGGTCCTGCTTTTATTTTGAAACACACAACAAAATGAATTCTTAAACGGTTTTTTACCGTCCATGTTTCTGCCGACAACAGGGTCACTTTTCGATTCCGTCACTTTTCCTGCAATCAGACGCCGCAGTCATTCAAAAGGTGACGTGTAAAACCTAACCAGGCGAGCGCCTCGAGGCGGTTTAATGGTTAACAAGCTTGTCTTACTAGAAAAATTACGACTGAGTTCGATCCCCACTGAGAGCCTCTCCTTTCGGCCTAGTGACACATCTAAGCTACACTTGGAAAATCACTATATACTAGGTGGTAGGAAAGTCTTGTCACCCATACATAATATAATTTTGGGCACTTCGACGTGGTGAAATGGTTAGAAAGTTTGATTTTCTAGATCAATTATGACTGAGTAGTGAGTTCGATCCTCACTGGGTACCCCATACTTTTGCCTTTGTGCCACATCTAAGCCGCACTTAGAAAATCGCTAAAATTCAACCAGGTGCTCTTCTAAGGGACGCCACTACAAGAATGTGTCTGATACTCTATGACTGAACTTGATAATTATTTACAATCAAACTAATGTCCTCATCTTTGTTGTTGTTATCACAACGTTTCGGTTGCTGTGTTCCTCATCTCTCTCGATCCGAGTTATCTTTAGGGAATTTTTAACTGAATCCTATATTCAATCTACGTTCTTTTTATCAATGCTTAGGCATTTTTTTATTTATATTCATACTATACAAGGTTCAAAGGCCACTCAAGGTAGAGGATTTCTAAAAACGGTTGTCGTGTGTGCGGTAAGAGTAAGGGGTGCATTTTATGTTGATGTATGTAAAAGATAATGGTTAATAATAGAATTGATTAATTGATTTTTTACGGCTTATCAACCCTTTGCAGGTTATATAAAACCAGAAAATATATTTAGATCGTAAGAATTTTTTAAAAGATAATAATGGTTTAATGATACCCGTCTGGTACGCATAGCGGGTAGGATAAGAGGTAGATTCATACCTTTCCAAAGTGTATTTACGCGTAAGTGAACATAACAAACCCAACGGGAATTGGAACTCGGCTCACTGATTAACAATCCAGAGTAGTTGTTCATTACACTAGTCACGCATCCAAGTTTACGGAACCTGATGTTCCAAAGAGGTCCCTCGTCTAGGTACGAACCAGGCTTGACGTTGCTTAATTCCAATGATCGTACGGGAACCGGTATTCAACATCGCTGGACGCTGGTAAGAATAATAGCTACTGTCTCGTAGCAACTCTGCATAAAATGATTATGAATAGTAGGTAGACCGGTTTCTGTGACTTTATTTTGATGGGACCAATGTTGGAGTTATGATCAAGAAGAAACATTTTAGAGACTTCAATAAAGTCCAAATTTATTATGGTTAGAAGGCTGGGTCTGGTCACTTTGGAAATGATGCAAACCGTAAGATGGCCATGTCCAGTTGCAGTGAATATCTATTTGAAATAGCATAAGGAGGGAAAATCAACCGGACGAACGAGGCTTAACAATATAAAAATAGAAGGAACGCTTTCCTGTCAAATATTAAGCAACAAAATGGCTACTGTAAAACAAATTCAGATATTTTTAAATCCAGGTGAAGAAAGGGATATATCATATTGCACAGCGTACCAGTCTTTGACGAGTATTTGACTGCGTAGACATAAGGAAGACCGTGCCCATTCTAAAGTGACTACGTGTGATGCATCAGCGTTAAAACTGGTGTTTGCATCTATGGACGAAGGCCACCTCTGTGTTGTTATCAAGACAAGGTGATGGTAATAGGATCTATTTTGGGAAAGCGACAATCCTGTTGAGGCAGTGTGCTGATTTGAGGAAGGTTCTACTGCAATACTAAAAACACATTGCCCAATTATTTCTGTGCGGACAGCGCAATGGTTATCTATGTGGAAAAAGGAATCGATGGGCCGTGATCAGATTCTGGACGAGGCTGTAATGTTCACTTTTTGCATATATGCTCTTGAAAAATACATGATACGCCTGCTTTCTTCCACGTATAGGTTAAAAATAACAGTAGAGTTTGCCTGGTCTCGCCTTGTGAGAAAAACTAATTACTCTGAATTGAAAAATCATGGAGAAGGCAATGGTGAACTAGTTCCCTATAATTCCCAAGAAGGCATGGCAATTCACAGAAAATAAAAAAAGGAGTTCATGGCGAGTCATGATCTATGTCCAGGAGAGAAGGGACATCTCAGGAAAAGTAATCATTATAATTACCGTAAGCAAAACAATTATTTTCCACTCTGAAGTCCCATTTTTCTCGCTGCTCTATGGCTATTTCATGGAGAGTGTTCCGGTAATCTACACGCTTTAGTTCTACCATTCTTAATCTTCCCGACTAAGAGCTGCCATTCCACGCCTATTGTTGTGAATCACCTCATCGTATTTCTCTGGTAAGTTCTACTCAAGCAGTTTTTTCCCACGAACAATTGTCGTGTGGAACCGACTCCAAAGAGCTTGCTTACCCGATCGCTACAATCTTAACTTGCCCAAGTCTAGGGTTAACCGTTATCTTCAACGTATATCTGCATAAGCAGTGCCTCTTAATCCGAAACCCTCTACCTCGGGTGGCCCTCGGGCCTGATACAGGATGAAGATCATTGTAAAAAAAAAGAAAAGAAAGAAAGAAAAGGAAAATCCTCTCCCCTGTCGCTCCTAGATGTTATTTAATACCATATTTGACCAGGATGTCTTCTCATATTTTATTCTATAGTATAATTTTCTGTGTCAATGTTTTAAATAAGTCACTTTGCTTAACTCTTTAAACACTTGACTCATTGTTTTTTTGTTTTGTTTTTCTTTGACCATTTTCGTCTTTTCGTTTTCCGTTACTGTTTTTAAAGGCCTTCGTAGAAAAGATAATAAAACACAACAATTTGCTGAATGTTTTAAGAATTAAGTTTCTACTTAGACACTGTATTAATCCTTAGATTAGCTGCTACTCACATTTCAAGTTCACTCGACGGTGACAATCTAGGATTTATTACAAGCGCACATAATCGTAACATAAGATACATAGGCGCGAAAAGAAAACTGAAAGATCTCTTACACAATGTTGAACAAGAAAACAAGAAGAAAAGACTAACTGAAAAAATGTAAAACTGTTGAAAAAAGACACCCCAAGATGTGAGTTTTCTATTTAAGACGCCAAAATGAAGCAGAGACAAACATTTGCCTATTGGGATGGGGTAGTAACAGACGACAGATAATGGAGTCCAGAAATCCGAAGGCGCATAGAGATGGCAAAAGATAGCTTTCAGAAACTACTTTGCTTAGTCTCTGAAAGGCATCTTTCAATGTTCCTGTATGTCTTCAGATTTGTATCACACTTTTCCTTCTGATTACGAAAATACCATTTCTTGTTCTAATATTTTCAACAAACCTATACTATTCTTGCCCCATGGCCTGTCTAAATCTACTACGAAATCTTTTCATTAGAATTGCAACGATAGGTTTACTTATGTGGCTCGTTCTACTGATTTTCCGATGTTTTGCGCATTCTTTTTGCACCAGGCTTCTTGAAATCGATCTATTGTGGTCTTCTGGTATTTCACCGCTATCATATATTTCATTTATTTCTCTAAACTACTCAGTTTTGAAATCGTTTGGCAGCATCTTTATTGCAATCCTATCTGGTCCTTCTGCATTGTTGCTCTTCATTTTTAAAAGTGCTGAACTTACCTCATAATTTAATGCAACAGTGCATTCAGTGTTTTTATATATTGCAGCTTTCGCTCCTTCGTTGTCATAGAATAGCTCATCGATGTCCCCATTCCATTTTCGTAATATTTTGTTTCTCTTATGTGAGTGCTATTTTTATAGATTTTACACCCGTTGTCCAAGAATATGTTTTATTTTCGTTTTTTTCTTTCATATTTTTTATTCATGCTTGATCTATGTTCTCTTATTTATTTTATTTCTTCACATTTCTTGTTGATCCACTCCTTATTTGTTTGCTTGCATTTCTTTCTAATGCCCTTTATTAATATCCTATATTCTCTACCATTCTGCTGTTAATTTTCAATAATTCAAAAAATTCATCTGTCATTTTTTTTTACTCTTTTTTTCTCTTAGGATGACCATTTTTACCGATATGATTAGTGCTTCTTTAATGGGTTCCACTTTTAAGCTTTATACCTGCTCTTAATCACATCAGCATGTTTGGTTAAAATTGAGTAATTTTCTGGCTTGTTTTGTTTGTGTTATGGGAACTTAGCCATAATAATAATGGACTATTCCTGACATTATAAATACTGTGCCTCTCAAGAGGTATGATATTGTAAGACGAGGAGAGATAATTGAGAGCATATTGTAAGGACATTGGAATAATGATACTTGTCGAGACAACATAGTTCACTCTAACCAAATCCGATTGTCATTACTAATACTTCTATTAGGTTGGTGCAAAAATAATGTAGTTTTTCTTTTGAAGTTGAACGTCAAAAAACTATTATTTTTGCACCAACCTAATACTTCTTTGTATCATATTTCTGTTGTAATATATCTTTGTATTTCATACATGTGTTCGTGTTATTCTTTCATTGGTTCTAACCTTGGACCATCACCGTGGTACAAGGAACTTGGACCATAACAGTTTGAATATTAAACGTTTCTTTAGATTTCTTAAATTTTTGTATTCGTAGTTTTATTTGTTGGATTTGGAGGTGGTCCGAATTCCAGCCTAGTTCGATACACTTATGCGCAAATGTCTTTTGGAAATATATGAATCCATTTCTCTCTCCCCAGCTATAAGTTTAATATTAAGGCAAACTGGGATCTACGATTTTGGGTTGGTAATCAATCAAGAAGAAGGACAACGCTGAATTAAAACAAAACTGTATGTAGCCCTGGTGAAGCACATACTATATAGAGTTAATGAAGGTCGTAGATTTCACAGTACGATCCCAGTCGGCCTTGGGTTGGCGGTTGGTGTCTTTAGTTCGCATATGAGTGGAAGATGATTACTCACACATACGGCACTTGGGTATATGTTAGAATGTAGAACTGTATTTTTATATGCTCTACTGCTTCCTGCGTAGTCTGTATGTACTAATTACATTGTTCGGACTATCATCCTCATCTTTGTCGCCATATTTTTCACATTGTACGCTCCGGCCTTCTTCAGGTGGTTGGAATGTCGAACTGAACCCTTTCTTTCGCTCGCTGGGGTAGACTGTTCTAGTTCCACGTGCCATGCCTAATGGATGTCAGTTATCAGTTATTTCCAGTTAATTATCCTCTCAAACTTCTCCACTGCCCTTAACCAGGTATTGATCCTACCCTCCTTGGGTCCTCTCACTGGATCTAATTAACGTCTTTATCCACTGTACCAAGTGTCCTTGAATACCTGGTTAGGGCGGTGGAGAAATTGGAGAGGGGAATTAACAGGAGATAACTGATAACTGACATCCATTAGACATGGCACGTGGAACTAGAACAGTCTAACCCGGCGAGCAAAATAAAGGGTCCAGTTCGACGTTCCAACCACCTAAAGAAGGCCGGAGCGTACAACGACCGAAACGTTGTGATAAATATGGCAACAAAGATGAGGATGATAGTCCGAATAATGTAAATAGTGTACATAATACCTCATCTCAGAAATCTAGACAGATACGTTGTGATAAATATGGCAACAAAGATAAGGACAATAGTCCGAATAATGTAAATAGTGTAAATGATATCTCATCTTAGAAATATAGACAGGTAGTCTATCTGGTTCTATATGACCCCTTTATTTCCATAGTGCATAACTGGAAAAGTCTAGATACTGGAAATCGTTTTAAATTCATATTATTTGCTTTGCAATCTTTAGAATTTTCAGACAAACAGACACCGGCCTTTGATTTTTGGTTGCTACCCAATAACACATGGTCACTTTTAATCAATATTCTATAAGTGTCCATGCTGCCCCAATGTCTCTATTGTTAGACTTTAAGTTATGATGACGCTGGTGTCAGTTAATTCATTGAACATGTAGACTTTATTCACACCCGCCATGCATAATTTTCGTGGAATTAAAATGATGTAGATTTTTTTCGCTTATCTCTAATTTTCATTTTCTAAAAATATTTACAGATGGATGAGAGCAATCAATTAATTCAACCGCATTGCGGTATCTTTGAAGATCGTATCAAAGCGTGATAGATTTCGTAGCTATGATCAACCCGGTTATTATAATGCATTTGGTTCTTGTCCTCGACAAACAAGCATACTACTACTGGCATTGTTTCTGGTTGGATATTGATTTTTCATGGTCAAGTCAGTTGGGTGTGTTCACAGATACTCACAGAACGACGAAGCAGATTGATATTTACGAAGTTTACCTCATTCAGGTATTAAAAACAATGATCGGCCTACTGTATCGTTCCAAGAATTGTTTTTAATCATTTTATCCCAATCAATGCAATAAAGCTGCTAAGACACAAGGGGTTTCTGAGTGTTGTGATTTTCTAAGCATAGATGTAGCACAAAGCCGAAAGTATAGGGCACCTAATGAGGATCGAAGTCACTATTCAATAGTAACTGATCTAGCAAGACAAGATTGCTAAACATTACACAACGTCGAAGTCCTCAAATGATTTCTTATGTTTAGCTTAGGTGGGGTACAAATCCGGAAGTATAGGGCACCTAGTGAGGATCGAACTCACTATTCAATCGTAAATGATCTAACAAGACAAGCTTGCTAACCATTACACCACGTCGAAGGGCCATAATGATTATCTAAGCGTAGTTTAGATGTGGCACAAGGCAAAAAGGGTGGAGCACCCAGTGCGGACCCAAAAGTAAGAAAACGGCATTTTCCCAACAACTACCACATTGGATGCTTTCCTGAACAATTTAATATTGAGATATTTATTAATATGTCAATTTTAAAGTGTTCAGGAAAGCATCCAGTGATCAATTATCGCGTGTAACAAAAAATTGTTCAAATCGTGTAACTGCATAACTGTCCATCGCACAAAATGTTTAATATATAAAACACACACACACAGACACTAAACTAATTGAGTTTCTTGTTTCCAGATTTTTAGGTAAGAAGTTTGTCCATCTTGAAAATATTTATCGTAAGAATCACTGAAAAACCCTTTGAGTTATTCAACTAGAAAGAAAACATTGTTTCAGACCCACTGTCTTCCCAACTGAGCACTGGTGAGAAGAAAAATATCGTTCAGGCCTTCAGTAATGTTACCAAAATTCATACTCTGGCTTCCATCTTCAAAGTCCATTCAAGAACCATCAAGAGATCGGTGAATAGATTTAAAAAAAAAAAAAAAAGAGGGAACAGGAGAGAGGGAAACTGGATCAGGAAGTCAGAGCAGCAAGTGGATCATCATTTCAAATTAGAGCAAAACAGATCAATTAGAAATACATTCTTATAGTTCAAATAGAATTCCATAGTTTTATAAAAGAAAAAAAAAGCCCGGAGAATTACAGTAAGATATCTTTAATCATCTCTAAGATACAACGGTTCCAAGATTAATATAACAATTGGATAATATTGCTGTTACACGATATATCCTCCTTATCTACATAATCTTCAATTCTTAGCTAGGTTACTTCTACGCCTGGAGTTTTGTTTTGTGTGTTAGATTTCTGTAATACTCCTTGTATCTGTTGTCGCTTACGTGGATATAATTTGAAGTTATTATTTTTAAGAGCCTTTCGTAATGAATGCACAATTAGACGTTAACTAGAAAATCCAGTTCTATGGATGTCACTGATAACATTAGTGCATTAGTTTTCAGCTGAGTTTTTTTTTTACTTGTTTCTTTTTGGTTTTATTGAAAAGTGATGCTCATGCTTACTCTGAGATATTTTATGTGCACGATAGGCAAATAGTGTAACGGCTGTCGACGCCAAAATGATAAAACTTATTCTCTTTCGTTCCTAATGGCCCTGCGAAAAATATAATTGCACCTCTTTTCTACTCACGGCTACGGTTAGATAAGCAGCGCTCCTTAGCCTTTGTTATAAACGAGTCTGTTTATTTATCCGGTCGTTCTAGCTCAAATATCCATAAGTCTATCACTCCAACCATCACGGTGCTTCACCATTGAAGTTCATTAGAGCAGTGTTCTGTGTCATACGCCAACGTGAGGGGGTCTATGTTCCAAATTTCCAGAAGTCAGACACCATCTTATCCAATATAAACCAAACTTCCTTCTACTTTCTGAAACCGGTGTCAACGGCAGTATCATGGCCAACCGGTATTATGTCCATTAGAGGAGTTCTCAGTCCCGGGCTACTCACCTCACATAGGCAAACATAGCTCTGAAGCTACACAAAAGACGAGTTTCCCTGCGGCAGCGACGCAAAAATGAAGAACCTAACCTCCTTTATATGTCCTTCCCCGTGTCACCTATTCGTCTTTGCTCTATACCGTCCCCAGGACAAAGGGACGGTAATCTTCGACCGAATATCTGAGAACATTTACAATATCCTCACTCATTTCCCTCAGCCAGTTTTCATATCATTTCAATATCACGTCATGTGTATTATGATAAACTAGACCTGCGTTCTGGATATAACGATAAACTCTGTCCCACAGCCAGCTCTCTGATCATGAGGATTTGAAGAGCATCTAACCACCTCTTACTTGCTGGTATTCCCAGATTTATCCTGACTCAGAGTGGTAGCACCTGTTAGGGTCCCAGATATGGGCAAATAGTTAACTCCCAAACTGGGCTCAAAACACCATGAAAGTGTAAAATTAATTTTAAATAGCAGCAATATGTTTTTGAAAAACAATTACCAGCAATATATTTAAAAAAAAAAGTTATTATCAGCAATAAAAATTTTGTCGGTAAAAGCCATTGAGATTGATATGCCGTAAAACAAAAAAAATAAAGGCTTCACTATCCATCATAAAGAATGGCTAGTCCACTCCAAAAAAATCAATGTTGAAGAGAGATATTGCAGATTCTCTATGGCCTATGAACTGACCGAGGTCAGCAGAGAAACTACATGCGTCCAGGACACGATGGGACACCAGGCGAATTTCCTTGACCTTTTCCTAACTTCCTGCCCTGATTAATACCTATCAAAAGTTTTACCTCCACTAGGGACGTCAGATCCTTCCCTAATCAGTTTCCAGATTGATGTCAAACCTAATGCATTCTCTGATGTATCGTTCCAGAGAACGATTTTTCGCTATGCGAAAGAAGACTGGGATAGATTTCGATATTAGATGATGGAAGAATATCTCCCAACCTTCTTCAAGCATGTTGTCTCAATAACCGCTGTCTTTGTCTCTTATTGCATCCTTTCTAGAATGGAGCATTTTATACCCCAAAAGAAATTCTCAGTAGAAACCAAACAGTCAAACAGTGGTTTACCACTAAACGCGCCACAGCCATAACTCACCAAAATGACTAATTCAATATCTGTCGCAAGGAGCATAGTTCGGCCCTCACTGCATTCAGAACTGAAAAATAGTTCGAGGAAACGCCAAGTACAGCTACGCTCGAGCGGTCTAGACCAAGGTTGAAAAGAAACAAATTGGATCCCGTGAATTTCGAAAGATCGCCAACCAAATCATGAACAGAGGTCAAACGGCTGTGCTCACAATTATAAATGGCTTTTTCGACTGTTAAGGCGCACCTCTTCACCTCCATCTTTGGCTGTACCTCAAAGTTAGATGACTACTCTCCAAGTTCCCACGTCTTCACTGAGCACAAGCCGTCACAGCACGTGAAGTCTCTAGATCTATCAAAGGTAAGAAAGAAAGCTACTGGTCCGGACAAAATTTCGGTGGGTCTCCGTAAGAAAATAAACACGGGACCGCTGCTTGAAAGAGAAATTCTTTCTTAAACTGTGGAAAGTGTTAAGCTTATGCACGGTTTTCAAGAACGTGGTCGTCGATCTTCCCACCTCCCTGTACAGACCCACCAGTCGCTTTAGTATCATCAGCAAGCTCTTTGAGGCCATAATCAATAAGAAAGTCGTCGAGCGGATAGAAAAAGAATATACTCTTCCACGACGAGCAATGGGTGTATTGGTCGACCCGATCAACTACCGACATTCCAACGACCATCACTCACAGCATCAGTAAGGCTCTTGACGACAAACACATCTCGAGGACCATAGCTCTAAATATTTCAAAGGCCATCGTCAAGCTGAGTAGCGAAGGCTTACTACACTAGGTCTCCAATTATGGAATCACTGAAAGGGTTTCTCGATCATAAAATCCTTCCTAACAGGTACGTCCACGGAGGTAGATACGAGTGGCCAATTCTCCGGAGCCCTAGAGTTCAACGCATGCGTCCCCCAGAGGACATTCCTCAGACCAACCTTCTTTTTGAGCTGCATAAATAATCTGCCTAAGAATATACTACGATCATTTCTAAGAATATATGCTGATAATATGATTATGTAAGAGCGCACCTCTAAAACTCTCGATGTCCAGAGATTGGAGACTGAACTTTCTTCCGATCTTGCGCAAACTGCACAATGAGGTAAAAACTGGCTGGTTACATTCAATGCCTCGAAGACCAAGCTAGTTACATTCCATCATCTGATCCCGAACTACCACATATCCTGAAGGACGTGGCTTGAAAAGACTGATGGTCCTCAGACTCAAACCCGACCTGAAGTGGAACTCGTACATACGGTCCATTGCTAAGGATTCAGGTAAAATGGTCGGCTCCCTGTACCACTCCAGTAAGTACTTAACCATTCCTGCTGTCGCCTACTTTTACAAGAGCCAGATTAAGCTAAAAATGGAGCACTGTTGTCATATTTAGGTGGGAGATGCCCAGACCTCATTCTCCAGCATTGATAGAATTGAAAAGATTCTCCAAGCCTTGTGGGTGAGAAACTATTTCCCACCCTTCAACCGCTCAAACACAGGCGGGATGTGGCAAGCCTTTCTCTGCTCTACGGCTACTTCCACGCAAAATGCTCGGACGGACTACATTCGGTCTCACCGAGATAATAACACGCCATGCCATTTACATAGTAGCAAACCACCCACATCCACTCCGTATCCCATCGGTACGATGTAAGTTCTACTCGAATTGCCCTGTGGAACTGACACCTAAGGGGATGTTTCCCCGATCACTACAATCTTGTTCAGGGCTAGGGTTAAGCATTATCTTCCACTCTTCAAATACCCTCAAATGTAGCTCTCTACGTCGAGTGGCCCCGGGCATTTTAAAGGGTGAATCTTGCTATAAAAAAAAAGATGATTGCTGGGCGACCTGCTCATCTTTTACCATAGCTAGGTTTCCAGAACAGTAGATTACTCACTCTAGATTACTTGTTTTGCTCGCTATCCGTGTCCTGCAAAGTGCATTCTGTATTTACAGAAGATTGTAGAACTATCACGGACGGACGGGACGGACCTGTGATTTAGTTCGATGTTGTTTTCAAAAGATGTTAATCATAGCTCTCAGTATCCGGGTGTAGCTTCCATCAAGCTTAGACTCTAGTGTTTTAGTTAATGTCTCAGCAGTAGCACCATACATTAACGTTGCCTGTACAGTGTCGCGAAAGAAGGTGGTTTTAGCTATGTAAATTTTCGGTAGAATGTATTTCGCTTCTTACGTACCCAAGTCTTTGGTATGACGATAAACTATATCAAGTAGCAAAGTCTTTGATAGGGGGATTGAAGGTTTTGAAGAAACACGGAACCACCTATTAATTGCCGTTGTTCTCAGGTCCACACTGTCCCGAGGTGGTAGCACCTGTTAGGGTCCAAGATATTAGAAATAGTGTACTTCCAAACAAAACCAAACACTATGAAAGTATAAAATATATATGTTTTTATATATAAAAATTACCAACAATAGCTATTTAGAGTAAAATTACCAACAATACATTTTACCTATAGTTGAAGACATACAACTGCGTTCAAAATATGTTTAGTTGAAGGCATACAATTGCGTTCAAGATATATTTAGTTGAAGCCATAAAATTGCGTTCAAAATATATTTAGTTGAAGCTAGACAATTGTGTGCTAAATATATTTAGTTGAGGCATACAAAATGCTTTCCAAATATATTGAGTTGAAGGCATACAATTGCATTCAAAATATATTTAGTTGAAGGCATACAATTGTGTTCTAAATATTTGGCATTAAATAATTCGTAGAGGTTGATACGCCACTAAAAAAATCAACCAACCTGGATATGTAAATGATTCGACAGATTTTATTGACTCATCTGAGATAGTTTGTGTTGAGCCTTGCTGAAATGCCGTTTTCTTTCTCGATCCAGTCTAAGAAGAACTCTACATTTCAAAGCTTGGAGAAAGCAACAGGTTATGACTCCACTGTCGTTCCCAATTAGTCATGTCAACTCACAAATAATAAAGAAAAGAAAAACTATAACTATTTACGTCATGAGGAAACATGGTATTAAAAGAGAAGTCAGTGTTTGACATAGCATTAAAAAAAGTCCTTGTTTGACGCTCTCGAAGGAATAAAATTTTTTTACATGACATTTCGTCAGCTATTAACAAGATAATATAATGGCGTCTTTTTTCTTTAATAAAATTCGACACGTGGTCAGTAGTTTGATAATGAAATTGTTAAAAAAAGGATTAATGAGTTTATTTATTTTTTTAATCCCATGATTGCATGTCCCTACATGATGTTAGGGATCGTGGCTCTTGTAACATTGCGTGTCGTCTCGGGTTTCAAAGTGGTCTATTAGTAATTCCTTAGTAGGGACCCCAACGCCAAAACGCAGATTGAATGAAGAACCGACTATTTTCTTCGGGTTTTTTGCTTCATTACATGAATATGAGATATATTTATAGTAAGCGTAATTTCTTAGACGAGGAGAGTGTTAGAGAAAACGAAGATCAACAGGTTGGCCAGTAGACCTATCGCTACTTTTAAGTTTAAGTGGATTTTTAACAGCATATGAACTCTTTAACGTTATTTTATGCCAAAACTGATTTATTTTCGTTTATATTTAGTGAAAATGGACAATCTTTTTTTTATATTTTCAGATATAATCCAACTGATTTTAGGAATGGCATAATTCCGTTTATTTGAATATTTTCGAATAGTTCTTTTAGGCATTTGGAGTCAAGCTCAATACATTCAATTAGAAAAATATTTTACCGTATATTGGGTTTGGTATGTAGGACACCATGATGGTTCTTATTGTTTCAGAAAGAATGAATGCGTAATATTACTGTGACCTATTCATAGTCATATTAACCATTTCCGATGAGAATTTTCCATAATGGCAGAGACTTTCCTGGAGATTGGTAAGATTGTATTTAGTTTATTTCGCGTTTTTTTCTGCTCCATTGTTTCCTGCTACTGATTTTACATGTATTTCTAAATTAATGGTTTAGGATGGAGAATTTGGTAATTTTCAGGAAATTGTCTTAATGCCTGTTTAGCACCCTTGTCTCCTCTATCATTGCTCTTAATCCCTACATGGCTAGGAATCCAAATAAACAGTTTTTATAAGAGTAGAAATGACACGGATTTCTTTCAAATATTTTAGCTATCAAAAGGTTTTCCAACTTTTTGTATTTGATAAATATTAATACAGATATGGAATCAGAAAGATTTTTTTTTGGCGATCACATCAAGGGCTATGTCTGTACCTTGGTGACATGTCTTTGCCATATATTATGACATGATGTATATCAGTTTAGCAACATTAACTTTCTTTCTAAGGAGAATTTCCTGCTGGTCTGGTGCTCCTGCTGTGCATCTCGGGATTCTCGACAAAATTCAGAGAAGTCTACAAAACTATCGATCCTGACCAAGCAACCTGGGTGTATGGATCAGTTATAACAAATTTAGTATAGGGGATAATGAAATTTAAAATAGAATAGTCTGTGTAAGGGGTAGTTTCACACAATACTGCAAGCTGCTACGAAACCAAAAGATTAGCCGAAAAAGTCGAATGAGATTCATAAATAGCTTCGTCATATGAAGACATTTTTTGTGAATGCCATATGCATGTTGCCAAACGCTTTCAGAAACAATCTAAACTATCAGCTGTATACTACTGCAATCGTTAAAAATGTCTTTCAGCGAAGGAAGACTGTAGGTCTTAGCAAGAAACACGTCTTCAAACGTTGTGAAGTGGCGCTACAGAATCACAAAGAACTGTACCACATCAAAGAAACCGCGTCACTTGAGGAGTTTCAACAGCGGCAACAACTAAAATGGATAGCACGCATAATTTGAAGAGAATATAATGACTTATTCAAGATGCTGATATTTCGCGCAACCTCAAAGAAAATATTCGGAAGGAAACGCCCATCAATACCGAAAGGAGCGATAACTGACTTTCTAACCGACCTAACGTGGCTTCCCTTTGTCTGTTCTATAAATATATTCATGGTAACTACTCGGATGAGCTTCTGTTTTCCTGGTGTCCAGACTAAATGAATTTAAGCGCATTACTAGATTGGCAACTAGGTTTCACCGTTTTACAGTTGAACTAGCTCGATGCAAACGCCATTTCTATTCTAACAGTCTTTTTTCTTGCCCTTCCCACTTGTGGAACTCAATTCTGATTTTTTGCTTCCCTTATAACTATAACCTTTAAAAAATTTAAATGCAATGTCAATACCCATCTTTCGTTTTCTTGAACCATGTTCCATTTTTGCCATTTCCTTAATCCTATGTATTTTCCCTCTTCTCATTCTCTTTCACTTTCACTCTGTGTAAACCCCTGCATCTTAATGTCATTGTCGCCTTGCTTGGAGGGAAACGATTAAAAATATACTTTGCTTAGTTTTTGGAAGGCATATTCCGATGCGCCTTCGGACTTCGGTGTCACCTTTTCCGTTTTCTGTTAAAACATTTTCCTACTAAATAAAAATACAGACGACTGTAAAATTGTATTGAATTGACTTGAGGTCCTTATCTCCGTTTAAATCTCACAGAAATAATAATAATAATAATAACAATAATAATAATAACAATAACAATAACAATAATAATAATAATCGCCCAGACATAATTATTATTATTAGAGACCGCAAAGAAAAATGTGCCTCCTTATTGATATTGGCACTCCCTGCAGACTGCAACGTATCTTTGAATATCTTCACAAATGTTATCAAAATAAAAGAACCTTGAAGTCTAAATCTCAAAAATGCGGCACATGGGAACATCAACAATCCCCGTTGTAGTTGGGGCCCTCTGATTGGTTGGAAAAGATTCCAGTAGACTCATTGAAGGGATTCCTGGAAGCCCATGCCTTAAAAAATACAAAAAATACAAAAAATTGTTCTCACGAGTACAGCCCACACCTTACGGAGGGCTTTATCTATGTAAAATATGTGTTTCTCTTTTTTTTTTTTTTTTTTTTTTTTAATTGCTCGGTGGAAATGTCATGATGCCATTTCTGACCTTAGATCTCTGGGCGGTACCTGGAAAGAAATGAATACGCACCAGAAATCAAAGGAAATAAAATAATAATAAATGTCCTGGATCTCATGGCTTCATAAGAAAGATTGTGTAGGGCTTTTCATGATTGTCTACGCAGTTTTAAATTCATAATGTTTCTTTTAGACTTGCTGCCAAGCAACGCTGGGGATCCCAGTATTTTCTGATAATTAATCCATATCTGGTGGCGATAAGAAATGGATTCATACCTTTACCAAGGGCATTCCTGAAAAGCAAACTCAGCTGTTTACATAGGCAGTTGAGATTAGCGCCCCTATTCTACTGTACGTGTTAATAAGTCTTGTCGTTATATAATCTAGATAAATGGTTATCCACCATTTAAAGTAAAAAAGAAGGCTTAGATAAATAAGCGTTCATTATTTTTTTAAATCTTAAATCTTAAATAAATGCTATTATTTAAGACGTTGTATACTGAATCTAAATAAATGTCTATTCGCCATTTAAAGTAGAAAAACAACGCTTAGATAAATAAGCGTTCATTATGTTTTTAAAAAGATTTTAAATGCTATTATTTAAGACCTTGTATACTGAATTTAAATAAATGTCTATCCGCCATTTAAAGTAGAAAAACAACGCTTAGATAAATAAGCGTTCATTATGTTTTTAAAAAGATTTTAAATGCTATTATTTAAGACGTTGCATATTGAGAAAGACAATATTCGGGAAATGCTATTGAACTTTCTACGTCATTTTTTTTTTTCAATTGGAACTTACAATGTACGTGTCTTGATCCAGAGCGAGTAGTAAGGGCAGTTAGAGATAGACAGCAAAGTACAAAGTGGACGTGTGTAGCTTACAAGAGACGAAAATTTGACCTGATCTGACATTAACATCGGCAAAAACAAACACCGACTGATATGTTTAAAGACAGAATGCAAAAATTATGGAAACGCATTTGTTGTCAACAGTAAATGGAGGAATAATGTACGTCGATGTTGGAAAGTATCAGACCGTGTATCTCTAATACAACTCACTGTTCATGAAAAAAAAACATGCGAATGTCAACAAACAGAAGAAATTAATCTCAATAACCACCACAGTCACAACACTGAATCGAGACATTCAAAGAACAAATATAAATCCCACTTTTCCTTTGGAGAAGTTCACAATGAAGGAAGATCTGCAACGAATCCGCAAACTCGCAGACTGGCAAAATATTGTCGGATTAGTATACAATGTCACTCAGTGAAGATGAGAGATCATGTTAATTCATGACCTCAAATCGAAACAGTTTTGATGATGATGATGATGACAGGATGTTAAAGGCATTCGTTAGCAGGCAAAATACCACTGCATTAAAATTAGTGGAAACAGAATTGAAGATTTGTATCGTGATGATGTCCGTTCTCTCTAATTTTGTTATAAGAAGGGAAAACGGATATGGTTTGTATTTGACGCCGCCATCATTAGTTGTTGAGGAACGACATTTATCACTGTTTTTTTTTTTTTGTTTTTTTTTCTGTTTGCCCAGAATCTGCTGTTCTCTACATTAAAATCACAGTTCGGTGTCAATACAGCTCCACAGGTCGGTATCATTTTTGTGCTGTAGGAAATTTTTCCGTTCATTCAGTTTTTAATAATTTTTTTTTTCTTTTTCCCTTTTTCTTTTTTGCCTTTTATCTTTTTACCTATTCATTTTTCTTTTTTTTCTTTTCTTCTTTTTTTAGTTTATTCGTTTTCTTTTGTCCCTTTTTCTTTTTGCTTTCTTCTTTTCTTTCTTTTATTCTTTTTTTCCGTTTTTCTTTTTGTTTCTTTTCTTCTTTTCTTTCTTTTATTCGTTTTTCTTTCCTTTTTCTTTTCTTCTTTTCTTTCTTTTGTTCGTTTTTCTTTTTTTTTTCCCCTTTTTTTCCCTTATTCTTCTTTTCCTTTGTTCGTGTTTTTACATTTTTCATTTATTTCTTTTCCCTTTTCTCCCTTTCGATTATGTTTTTTTTTATCTTTCTTCTCTTTTCCTTTCTTATTTTTCCCTATCTTCTTCATTTCACTTTTTTCTCCTTCCCGTGCTTCTTCGTTCTCCTTTCTTCTTCGTTCACATTTTCCTCTTTTTTCTCCTTTAACTCATTTTTTTTTGTTTTTCCTCATTTTAGGGTATACATGTATGTTTACCCTACTAATACCGTAACAAGAAATTGATTTCCCCGCCTGACATTACATTATTTTTATCAAGTATCCAAATCCCCATTACCCCTGTACAGTTGAGATAACTCGAAATCTATCTATCTATCTATCTATCTATATATATATATATATATATATATATATATATATTTTTTTTTTTTTTTTTGAACAATAAAAAATACTAAAAATTAAAATCTTCAGACACATTCCTCTTCATTCCTCGACTAGTTTCGGCCAAAATGGCCATCATCAGGAGAAGAAATATTTCTGCTTGCTGGTAGCCGTGAACTACAGAAATGAATGTCTTGATGGAGAAAATGAACTTTTGTCTGTAGTTTTCATTTGTTTTTTTATTTATCTTTTATCTTTTTTAACATGAATCTTTTAACATGAATCTTTTAAAATTCCTTGTGTTGGCCAAACAGTCTCTTTTAAGTTGTTATTTGAGATAAGATATGAATGGATCTATGCTGCTATATATATATATATATATATATATATATATATGACGCTTTGCGTTTGTCCCGCACTACAAAAGTCATATATATATATATATATATATATATATATATTAGGTTGGTGCAAAATAATGTCGTTTTTTGACGTTCTACTTCAAAAGAAAAACGACATTATTTTTTGCACCAACCTTATATATATATATATATATAGATATATATGACTTTTGTAGTGCGGGACAAACGTAAAGCATGCGTGATGTTTATAGAAAAAAGATTTTTTTTCTTCTTCCAGCCGCTGTTTGCAAGATCAGTTGAAATTTATTACTCGTTGAAAACTTTTGCAAACGTTATTCATTATTATTTGCATTATCAATATTTAGACTAATGTCATAAGATGAGGACATTACTCCGAGTGTAAATAATGTAACTATAAATAACTACTCATTCCAAAAATCCAAACAGAAACTACTTTTTTAATATATTAACATCACACAATATCGTCCAAGTTGACGGCAGAAATATACCTACCCATTTTAATGGCTTCTCTATGTCTGTTGTTCACGTTTCTCGACTAAAGTAATAAGTGTAATATATTGATTGATAACCTACTGATGAAAAATAAAAATAAGAATTGATGCACTAGTTAAAATAGTCGCAATTGTTCTAGCGAGACAAGCTTACACCACATCGAGGTTCTCACCGATTTTCCAAGCTTAGCTTAGATGTGGCACAAGGCTGAAATTATGGGGCACCCAGTGAAGATCGAATTCACTACTCAGTAGTAATTGTTCAAGCGAGACAAGCTTGCTAACCATTACACCGCCTCGAGATGCCTTTTTTCTAAGCACAGCTTAGATGTGGCACAAGACCGAAAGTATGGGCATAGGATCGAACTGACTTTTCAGTCGTAACTGATCTAACGAGACAAACTTGCTAACCATTGCAACACGCCGATGTGTCGTAAATGAGATATCATATGAATGTGGTACAAAGTGAAGATTATGGGGAAAAAGGGGTGATAGATAAGGATTTACCCATGACTTGAAAAATTTAAGATTGTAGTGGACAAGAAAGCATCGACATAGGAGTCAGTTTCACATAGTAGCAGTCCTTGGTGGGTGGAAGCTGTCTAAATGAAAATTTCTTCTTACATTTGGAACACGGAAGCAATGAGGGTGTTTCATCCATCTTCAGACTTGATTTGAATTCAGGGATTTCTTTTCCTATAATGACTCCCATGTCAAAGCAAGAGAACACTACTTTTTAATCCATAGCTCTTTATTTAGATAAAATGGATTCGTACATTCTCGAGAGGAGTTATGCGAAAATGAACATAGTGAACATACTCGACCACAATTCGAATCTATTTTCGGAAACACCAACCATTTCATTACTCGTGTGTATGTTGTTGAATAATCAAGAGCTCTGCGCCGATGCCTGAATTATATCAAATCTCTCTTGTATTTTCCACTCTCGGGAATGAAAATATATTTTACCATTTTTAACGTAGATTTGACGTGATTTAAATTCAAGTTAACCGTTATGTATTGGACGGGGTTATACCAAAGCTATATAGCAGATGTATTTTTACCCATGCAAATGGAAGTATTAGACATCTCCTCATGAGGAATCTTTCTGAAATCATTCACCGAAAAGCCAATGCTACATTCGGTTAAAATGTACAAATTCTTTCTATTAAAACGTTTTTTTTTTCAGTAAAATATGTGTTGTAGCATACCTACGGACGATAATGAGTATACTCCCATTCACATAAATACAGTAGTAAATACTGTATGTTGGCCTGCAGCTGGAAATTCGTCTCCAGCTAAGCTAGTCGAACTCTCTGCCCAAAGGCAGAGATGAACCCAGACGAGGCTCTGCCGAAGAGTATCGTCTGGGGTGGTAGACAGCTACCCGACCACGTTTTTATGGGGTCGACGGGGAATTTTTGCACGAGACTACGGGCTCGGATAACCCACGTTAAATTCGGCCTTGTGCCACATCTGACTGCATGGGGCGGTTGGCAAATATCCTGCAGTTGGAGATTCGTCTCCAGCTGTGCTGGTCAAACTCTCTGCCTCGTGGCAGTGAGGATCCCCAGACGAGGCTATGTCTAAGGTGAGAGTCTCGTCACGGGAGACAGCTATCCGATCCCGGTTTATACACGGTCTACGGGGAAGTTTTGGCCAAGCCAACGAGCACAGATACCACACATTAAATTAGCCCTGGTACCATATCTGACAGCGTGGAGCTGTTGGTAAATATCCTACTCTTGGAGATTCATTGTGGAATTCGCTTGACTCACTTCTAGCAGTTGATTACTTCTTCTGCGCGCCGCTGGGCAATCTTATATGTGTTGTTCTTGTCCTAAGTATTAACGTTCATTACCAAATTTCGTGTGATTATTCTGTTCAGTAACATTCCCTGGGTTACAACAATAAGTTGCTTAAATCGGCTGTTACCGCTCCTTTCTGTATTGGAGGGGGCGTTTCCTTCCGAATATTTTGTTTGAAGTTGCGCGAAATATCAGCATCTTGAATAAGTCATTATATTCTCTTCAAGTTACGCGTGCTATCTATTTTAGTTGTTGCCGATCTTCAAATTCCTCAAGTGACGCGGTTTTTGTGATTTGATACAGTTCTTTGTGATTCTGTAGCGCCACTTCTCAAGGTTTGAAGTCGTGGGCGTGTTTCTTGCTAAGACATACAGGCTTCCTTCTCTGAAAGACATTTTTAACGATTGTAGTGGTATACAGTTGACAGCTTAGATTTTTCTGAATGCTTTTGGCACCATCCATGACACCCACGAAAAAGTCTCCATATGACGAAGCTATTTATGAATCTCATTTGACTTTTTCGGTTAATCTTTTGGTTTTGTAACAACTTGCGGTATTGTGCGAAACTATCCCTTACATAGCCTGTTCTATGTCCAATTTCATTATCCACTATACTATATTTATTATAACTGATCCATACACCGAGGTATTTGAACTGTTTGGTATTCCCTTATTCTACATCCTGTTTGAATTGTTATTTATTTTTTTATTATTCACAAAACGGAATTTTTAAGATTCATCAAGGGTACGTGCCGTCACAGCTTTCATTTCAATTCCACATCATAACTTCTGCTTTAATCATTTCGAAAATGAAAGGAATAAAATTCGATCAATTATCGATTAAAAACGTCACAGAATCACTAATTTTGAATAACTCGGATAATGCATGCAAGCTGTTATATTGCTGGAACTGATTCAATAGCGTGTACCTTTCTATAACCATTCTTTTACTAAATACTGTTGTAAAGAAACGCACGCGTTTGACCAAACAAATGTGGTCAGTCCGTTCAGGAAAGTTTCAATATCTACAGAATATATATATACTCACAACATATTACATTGCATCTAAATATGTAGTTCTTTTGTTAATATTTTGTTCTCTCGCGTGGTACGACGTCATAGAACCGCGTCAGTGCTATTCCGCGACCGTTATCGTCGCAAAGCAATCTTCTATGTCAACAGAATATCATCTTTGATGGTGAATAGCTTTGTTTAAATGTCCATATAACCACTGTAAAAATGGTTCATCTGAGCCGAAAGCTTAAATCAAAGATAGCTTATTAAAAAAATATCCAAATGTTGGACAATGTCTTTATTTTCTCCCGAAATTAAAGCAAATATATGAAATTTAGAACGGCACAGGATGAAACATAATAGACATTCGTTGTCTGCTATATTTAACAATATATGTTTGAATATATATATATATATATATATATATATATATATATATATATATATATATATATATATATATATATATATATATATATATATATATATATTAATAAGATCCCCAGCAAGGATGAAACATAATAGTCGAGTAAGGTATTAACGAAACAAACTTGGTAAATTGTCTTTCTACAATTTAACTCACCGTTCAGTTCTATTACATGTTATCTGCTGGACAATAAAATATTTTTTAAAAATTGTAGAAAATGCTGGTGGATTAAATATAGCGTTCATCTTAAGCTCTTTCGTAACGCATTTTATTAATGGTGGAGTAATAGATAGCGGCTCAAATTGAGGAATCGGAGAGCCGAGTTCGAATTCCAGTTGAATCCATTACATTTACATACGTGCTAATATCCTTGGGAAAAGTATGAATCCTCCTCTCACCAATCTATGGGTAAATAGTAGAAGAGACTGGCTTCTATAGCCTTGGATGGTAACTGGTCTAATGCAGAAACAAATGGCAACCTACTGCGGAATAAAAAAAAAACTCTGCCTCTTCAGTCATGTATCGAAAGATACATGATTACCTAAGGGTGTATCAGGCATGGCACGTAACTGATGGCAACATCTCATTCAAACACTGTTTTTCACACAATCACAGAAGTTAAGCAGCGTCAAAACTGGTTACTACCTAGATGGGTAAACGCTTGGGGATACCAGATGCTATAAACTTGGATATGCGGGTTGTGGAACAGATAAAGGCTCGGAATTGTTAATTGTTGAGCGGAGTTTCAATTCCCAGTGGGTTCGATATATTCACTTACGAGCAAATAGCTTTGGGGGAAATATAAATCCACCTCTTCTCCCCTAAACATGGGTTAATTAGTAAAACTTGTATCACTAAACCATTATCATCTCCCCAGGGAAACAGTTCTTGAAACTGTATGTAATGCTGGTATCGGTATGACTATCGATCTCTCATCTCTAGGGAAATGAGGTGGGTACCATCACGGGCAGCTGTTCCCCGGGACCGGACACCGTTCAGTATTTTTGACCCAAGCTGCGTCTCCGCAGACAGAGACAAAACTGAGAGATCCTTACACTACCTGACATGTGCCCCTTGAGAATCGCTCTTTTTCTATGTTCTGCCATCCATGCTTTCTGTGTGTACCGTGAGTATTAATATCCCCAAGTCCTCTTTCCTCATTTTTTGATCCATAAATTGCTCCTCTTTTTGATTGCAAGCATAATTTTAATTGCCCATATTTAAAAAAAGAAAAAAAAAGCTTTCCTGTTACATATTCTGTTAATGTTATTCTCAGCATCCTTCAGTAGAACCGCATAGAAGTTCCTTTTTCAATGATGAGTAGATTGTCCGGTATTTACTTATAGAGGAGATTAGCACGTAGAAGTCCAACTTTTTTTTTCTGACCTCATGTTTTTTTCTTATTTTTGAGTGTGTGTATATTTGCGCACGCACGTGTGTGGGTATAAAACAAAAGAGGGTCAAGTATCTCAGTTCTTAGAATCGAACAGCAGCACTCATTTGATTATACTGGTGAAGGCTTGTTGTTAAAGCAAAGAGACTTTTGTGAAAAACCGAATACAGAAAACTGATACACGCGGTGAGCCACATATTGTGCCACATTGTGTGCCACAATGAACCTAACAGGTTTTGAATTCTTAGTTTTCCTTCTCATCGACCAGTTGCCACCCAGGTCTATAGGACCGAGTCCGTCTTGATATTTATCCATAGATTAAAAAATTTCTCAGGGTTAACCTGTAGACAATATATATAAAGGTAAAAGACAATGCTTCATCCAATATGTTTCGTTCAAAATGTTCATTTCCAAGAATGAATTTATTGAAAACAAAGTAATTATTAACAACAAACAAAATTTCCTTAATATCTAGCAGAATTTAGAAAACGCTAATATATTGACATTGACGTAATTTTCAGTGTATATATATATATATATATATATATATATATATATATATATATATATATTAAATATATATTAAATATATATATATATATATATATATATATATATATATATACATATATATATATTAAAAATATACATTAAAGTTATGCTATATTTTGGCGTAAATGTGCTCGATATCAGGGATAGACCGTATGTAAATATAAAAGTGGACATTGTGGTCAACGCCCAGCGACGACGACCTGCTTCATGCTTAAAAGCAAGAGTCAGGACAGATATATGTAATTTTAAGATATGCTATATTTCTGGCTTAAAGTGCACAATATCAAAGATAGACTGTGTGGAATTATAAAAGTGCACATTGACGTCAACACCCAACGGCAACAGCCGGTTTCATGCTTAAATGCAATTGTATATATATATATATATATATATATATATATATATATATATATATATGCACACGGATTAAAAATAAAACCTACTATTTCCTTAGAAATTGCTTTATTCATATTTACGATAGGAAATCGAGTAGATGTAGTCTCATGAGAACTGAACGGCAGGATGTGGAGTCTTTAAAAAGGGAAAATGAACTTTGCTGTTGCTGAGTAACCTGACGCTGGCGAGGTTAGATGGATGATTCTTCTACAAAGAGAGGCGCAGATTTGAACTCTGCTGGAAACCTTATTTTCTGAGTTAAATGTCTTGAATTCGCAGGCTGGGAGAGGTAATTAATCCAGTTTAAAAAAAAAAACAAAGCAGGATGTCTACTCAAACATAAGTATCCACTAAAGTAAGGTTTAATAATGAAAATAATGTCGACTCGGAAATAAAATCCATTAAAATTATATATATATATATATATATATATATATATATATATATATATATATATAAGACATTAATAGTTATAACCACGGTTCGTTGTCAAGTTTTTTGAATGTTCATATACTTGTATTTTGATTGGTCATTGAAGCTTATGTAACAGCGTTTCCCCATTCGCGGGATGTTTGGTTGGTTTGGACATTTTTAAAAACCTTTCTTCTACATTCAACACCATCACTTGATAAGACACCTGAAGTGTTGAAACAAAATGACTATTTTTGTAGTGACTTTATAACATATTTATGCTATAATTTTCGAATAAATTTATATACATACATACATATATATAATTATATATATATATATAATTAATTTTTTTAAAATATAATTCCTACATAAGAGTTCTCATGTCTCATATTTGCACACATATAATATATATATATATGTGTGTCTGTGTGTGTGTGTGTGTGTGTGATGCTAGAGCATAGAAATCTTGTATGCATTAATTTCAACTCTGTATTAATAACTGTATTGTTTTTTTCCAGTTATCAGTCCATTGGTTGACTATGAAGGAGTGATGCTCGAGCTGTGAAATCTTTCATGCATTAATTTCAATTCTTCTTATTAATAACTTTTCAGCCTAACCTCGTATATTTTGTGGGTTTAGTATTGCCGATTTAATTTATATTTTTTTTTTCTTTATATTAATGTTTTCATATATTTTTTTTTTATAAAAAACGCCACATAGTTTTAATAGAAGATCTGCCAAGAATCGGGAAATGTAAGAAACCCGAGGAATGCTAGCATTGAACTTATGGGCTTCTGATGAATGACCTTTCACATGAACTTTAGGGACCTACCCGTTTGGAAGGATTTGATAATTGAGTTTCGCGCCTTGTCAAATACTCAGCATTACACAGATCAATTTCCTTTCATTTGTTATGCAGTCATATTTTTGTATAAGAGAGTTACTTAAGTTATAAAATAGTGTTATTGAAGAAGTTTAAATATTTTGGTGATACATCTTAAATGACAAAGTGGAAAAAATTTTCATGTGACATATTTTGTACTTTAAGACTTCATTGGACTAAGTTTTTGTTTACGTGGATGTGACTACACATGCAAACAAATATGTTTATGCGTGTTTTTTTTAATATAAAATCTAGCCAATTTCATTTAGATTCTTTTTCTTTTCATCACTTTTGTTATTAAATTCTTTACATTGTGATAATAGAAGATCTGCCAAGAATGGTGAAATGTTGTAAGAAACTGGATGCAAATTTACTGTGGATAATCTTGGGATTAAAGCATTTTCTAAACAGTTTCATCTTAGTGACTTGTTTTCTCCTTTAATTAGAATATTATTTTTTAGATCAAAATTATGATCAGACTAGTTACGTTGAGCAACTAATGCATTTAGTTTGTTGTTTCTAAAAGATTCCTTTTATGTTCATGTAATCTTTTATTTAATTTCCTTGGGATTTATTCTATGCATTCCTTGATACAATTGTTATTGGTGATAGAGAAAGTTATTATTTTGTTTTGAATTCTGTCTTTTATGTTATTATTTTTAATTGTCGTTGTGATAGATTTGGTTGGCTAGAACAATATATTTGAATTCCTTGGGTTCTATAAAGCCCGTTAACTCTCTTTGAGTGATATCAAGCATATTCCTGTTAATATAATAACGAATTTTCTCATTACTCAATGAGATAACGTTGCTCGAGATCAGATGCTAACGGGTGAGCCCATTTTACAGACAGCGAAACAAGCAAAAACCGTCACACAGTTCATTATTCTATAGTATTATTCTGCTTATGTCATGATAGTAGGATATTAGCAAATATTAACTAACAGATCGAGAAAAAATTCGGTTTCTCATCAGAAAAATAAAACCTGCAGAATCTTAAGCCGACTGCCCCGCTTAGTATAAGGTTTGTTCGGCAGGCTTTATTTTCTGTCAATGTCTGTCTTATTCTCTCTGAGTGTGTACACACACACACACACACACACATACATATATATATATATATATATATATATATATATATATATAACCGGCCAATATTGAAACAGATCAGAAAAAGGATACGTTACGTCTCCCGCATATTACTACGGTAATTTACCATTTCAAATGTCAGGGTGATGCTGACTACGTAAGTAGAATAGGTCAAATGGTGACACCACGGATCAATCAACACGTCCCTGTTAATATTCACAATGGTAAGGTGGTCAATTCCCATAGTTGGGTGATTACAACTCATTCGGTTAGAGCTGAACGCCTGCTAAAACAAATTAAGCAATGTTCCTGGTCTTACAACAAATTTCTCAATACTGAGGAAGGATAATTCTGAATTACATGTGAATTTGTTGGAATCTGTTTCCATTATTGCTACACGCTATCTATCTCTAAACAGAAGTCATTTAGGAGCTTCAAATTAATTAACCTGTAAGTATTATATGTCGATATAATTTATTTTTTGGTGTTCATTTGTTCACTGTACACATTTCTTTCGCTCGTGATTGAGCTGTGATGAGAGGGGAACAACAAAACTGGTGGAATTCTTTTTTGTTAAGCGTATTATGATATGGCCGAATAGTTAGAACATTCACATTCTAACCATGAAACCCGGGTTCGAATCTCACCAAGGTCAATTTGTCAGGAAGGAGACTTCCTTATATTATCGGACTGGGGGTGGGGTGGGGTCAATCCCAGCGTGCGGCAGCTTTGGAAAAGTGCCTGAAAAATCATATCACGGGTTGACCCAAGCCTTGTGAGTGAAATCGTGTAGACGGAATCCCTTTGTCAATTGTGTTAAAATATGTCACGAAAAAAAAAATGATTTCGTCTCTTTCTCTCCTGCTGTCGTATCGACGGGCACAGTCTCCACTTCTGAGACTAAACTGCCCTCCTTCTCATTCCAGCCCTTTACATAGAGCTTGGTAACTATGCAAAACACCAACAAGCCAGCTACCAATCAGAGTTCCCGCGCCTGCCGACGTCCACTCGCTTTGGGGGTGTTAAGTTGACAGATCAACTCATTATATCAATAGCTGTGCAAGCATGAAATCAAAAGTCATCGTGATCAATAGCTTGAACGTGCTGGCTTTGTTCAAATTGTTGATCACGCTAGATAACTGGCTCTCTCCGAGAAAATGTAACTAAGATCTGCTCAGTTTTGAATAAAACCAAATGCACCTGAGCAAGCGCCTTCAACAGGGATTGTCTAACTGCTCTAGTAGATAGGTATTCTCGAATACGAGTAGCCAACTATACATACATTATATTTCGATGTTGCTTTTTTGTTACCCCTATTTGTTTGTTTTTTGTTTTTTTTTATTAATAAAAAATATATATCTAAAGCGGTTTTCATGCTCTATTGAAGAATGCGAACTATTTGACCTAATTGAAAATTGTCCTATTTTCTCTCTTAATAAAATCCAATTTGCATAACTAGTGGGCAAAATACTTGAAGTGATCTTATCACTTGCTCGAATTGATTAAAATTTGTGCACAGACAATAGGATGATGTCAAAAATATTTTATCTACCACTATGGAATTTAAAGTGCTTATGTAATATATATATATATATATATATATATATATATATATATATATAATGTCCACAGACCAGTCAACATTTAACACTCTATCCATTCTTCACCGAACTGCTGTCAACAAGCACTATTGTTTTACTCCGTCACCTTTTTTGCTTTATGTGTATTTTTTCTTCTCAAACAAATGGAAAAAAGGAAGTGACGTTTCACATACGGCTTGCCTACAAGCAGGATTGTTCATAACCATTTTCGATTCTCACCCGTCGAAGTGCAGTTGAAATCCACTGACACGAAGTTGCATCTTTGTAGTGAGTAAAATGTTTTATTCTATTTGATAAAATTATAATAAATAATTATCGCTCCACTATCGATATAGAGCCCTCTTTTGGATTAATGCTGCGAACGTTGGAATTTATATATTACTTTCATTCTCATCGCATCGGATATATATATATATATATATATAAATCAGGAGGTGTGTGTGTGTGTGTGTGTGTGTGTGTGTGTGTAACGAATGCACGGCCGCAATTTTCAACAGATTTGCACCAAAATTTACATGCACATGCTCCAAGTAAGCGGAAAGGCCTAGACCGACTTTGTATTTCCCAGCTCCCATCGATAGTGGAAATAATCGATTTTTTCATGCTTCTACGGCAGTTTTCATATAGTTTGCGGCCATTTTGTACTGGCCAGAGTGGGAACTAAAAGCTGGCTGCCATGAATAGGCAGGAAGATTCTATTGGCCAGCGAAGAGCCAACAGCTGACTGACACGAATGTTAACTGGCATGCTAGCATGCAAAAAAAAATCGATAGCTGCATTCGTCACATGTGGGAAAAATTTAAATCTGCATGGCACTTTATTCCATTTGGCTCATTCGCTTGCTTAAACTCAACGTCGATTCTGATTCCGCAGAACTGGGTTGGGTGTGAAAAAGTATTTGTTGTTAACATTCTTTTTTCATTCGTTTTTTCCAGTTACGAGTCCTTTTTTAAAGCTGATCCTTTTGTGTTCATTTTGTTTAGTTCTTTTTTCATAACAGATTTAATGTTTAGGATAGAGGCTTAGAAAAAAAATCGCAGTGTGAGATAGGCAAGAAGTAAGGTATGTAGCAACATCATCACGGCAAAGGGCACTCCTTTAATGGCAAGGAAGGGCAAAAATATTTAAAGTCAAGTGATAGCGATTGCTGTATGAGTCGTACGATTTTTGAATCAAGCACGGGCCACGCCGGGCCATGCTGCTAGTATATATATATATATATATATATATATATATATATATATATATATATATATATATATATAAAAGTGAACATAGAAGTCAACACTTAGAGGCGTCAGTCTGTTTCATGCTATATGCAATCGTCAGGCCACATATGCTGTTATTTTTCTCGGCTATTTATATATATACGGGTTAGTGGTGCATTGTGGGTATTCTGTTATGGCGGTTATTTCATCGGAAGTCGATATTTCTGATATTGAGCACTTTATTCCATAAATATAGCACACCTTAAGACTACATTTCTTTATATTCAGCTCCTGGTAAACAGTAGAGCACTTTCGCTACATTTATAACGCAGTATGGACATGGAAAAATTTAACCTCGACTACTCCCTAAAAAACATACCCATCCCATCCCCCCCTATATATAAACTAAAATTAATTGAAAAAATAGAAAGTTTCCTAAAAAGAATCAGATGGAAAGTCCACTTTTACAATAACAACACACTTAAGGGGACTTTTACAATAACAACACACTTAAGGAAAAATACGGCTTCAAAACAAAAAAAATGCCCCCCACAACAAAAAGAATTAGACGATTTCGAGAAAGACTTAACTGACCTAGTTAGAAACATAAAATTTCACAAAAAACAAAATGCATTCCAAAAAAAACTAAAAGCAGATATAACTAAAATAAACAATTCAGCAAGTGTGTTTATCGCTGCTGACAAAACGAGAAATTTATACAAACTAAGTCCTCCTACACACAATAAATTACTCAAGAACAACATAACCAAGACATACAAAAAGGCACCCCAAACAACAGAACACGATATCAATAAGGAAGCTAAAACAATCTCCCAAAAATTAGACCTAGATGACCGAATAAGTTGTATTAGCAAGGCAGGAGCCTTTATCACACTAAAAGACCATAAAGAAAATTTCAAAACCAATCCTGCATGTAGACTCATAAACCCAGCCAAAAGTGAACTAGGTAAAATAAGTAAAACAATACTAGAAAGAATTAATTCTGAACTTAGGAAGAAATTAGGGGTAAACCAGTGGAAAAATACGAAAACAACTATTGACTGGTTCCACAGCATAAATAACAAACAAAACTGCCAATTCTTACAATTAGACATAAAAGAATTATGCTAGATAAGGCCATCAACTTAGCTCAGGAACAAGTAATAATACAACCAAGCGAAATCAACGTCATTAAGCACTCACGTAAATCATTATTATTCCACAATGAAGAAGCATGGATAAAGAAAGATGGGATATTTGACACTACAATGGGAAGCTTTGACGGTGCAGAGGCATGCGAAATCATAGGCATTTACTTACTAAACGAACTGATCAAAATAATAGATAGAAATGACACAGGACTCTACAGGGACGATGGTCTCATAATCTTAAGAAACTGTAACAAACAAAACACAGACAAAACTAGAAAAGCAATAATAAAGATTTTTAAAAATAACGGATTCGACATAGATATAAAAACTAACCTAAACGAAGTAGATTTTCTAGATGTTACCTTCAACCTAAGAGAAGGCACACATAAACCATATAGAAAACCTAATGACAAACCACTCTACATACACAGATCTTCCAACCATCCACCTTCTATAATCAAACAGATACCAAAATCGATTAACCGCAGGCTCTCTGAAATTTCCACCAACGAATCCCTATTTAACAAAGTTAAGAAAGACTATGAAACAGCCCTAAAAGATAGCGGATTCCCAGCAATACTCACATACTCACCACAGAATACAAAAAAAGGCCAACAGGAGAACAAATATCATATGGTTCAACCCACCGTACAGCAAGAACGTAAAAACAAACGTAGGAAAAATATTCTTCAAACTCTTACACAAACACTTCCCAGAATCAAGCACCTTACACAAGATATTCAACAAAAACAGTTAAAATCAGCTACAGCTGCACAAATAATAAAAAAGCACAATAGGAAAATTATCAACAAACCACACGAACAAATTAAACCCACGTGCAACTACAGAATAAAGAATGAATGTCCCTTAAACGGAAATTGTTTACAAAACAACGTAATATACCAAGCCACGATAAAATCACCAGATGATGAAGAAAAAGTATACATAGGAGTAACTGAAGGACCCTGGAAACAAAGAAATTATACACACAAAACATCTTTCACAAATAGTACATATGCAAACAGTACAATGCTTTCTAAGTATATCTGGGAAATTAAAAACAAAACGAACATCACACCAAAAATATCTTGGAAGATAAGGAAAAAATCATCAGCCTACAATAACCAATCAAAAACTTGCAAACTTTGCTTGGAGGAAAAAATAGCTATCATTACTTTCCCCGACCAAAATAAATTATTAAACAAAAGATCCGAGCTCATCTCAAAATGCAGACATGAAAATAAATTTTTACTACGTATCCTAAAAAATAAAAAACGGAAAAAAAAAATAAAAAAATAAATATACTAATAAACAAAATAACAATAATAATAATAAAAAATAGAAATAAAACATAAATAAATACTATGTTGCTAAAAATCTAAAACCGAAAAAGAGAAAATATACAAGTAAAATAAATTGACCTAAATTCATCCAAGTAAATAAATAAACAAACCAATCCCAAATAAAGATAATCAATTAAAAACTGTTCCCGCCAAAATAATACTTAGAATGAACTACAACAATCAACCCCAAAACTGAACAAATAGCTTTAATTAAATTCCCAAACCAAAACAAAACTGTTAAATAAGTGATATAAACAAATTTTTACTACGTTAATAAATAAATAAATAAAATAAGAAACAAAAAAAATAAAATAAAAACAAGCAATATAATTTGACCCAAATAGATAAACAAACGACTTCCGGTGAAATAACCGCCATAACAGAATACCCACAATGCACCACTAACCCGTATATATATAAATAGCCGAGAAAAATAACAGCATATGTGGCCTGACGATTGCATATAGCATGAAACAGACTGTCGCCTCTAAGTGTTGACTTCTATGTTCACTTTTATATTTACACACGCTCTATCTCTGATATTGAGCACTTTATTCCATAAATATAGCACATCTTAAGACTATATTTCTATATATATATATATATATATATATATATATATATATATAAAACTTTATTTTGAGTGTTAAGATATCCCAGAAAAATAATGCAAAATTCAATGTTTAAAGAATAGATTTTTTTTCATACAGCCAACATTGTATTTTCCGTATCTCTTCAGGAGATGGACGAACATGACTATATCCGCGTCCTGGGTAAGACGATAAACTACATCTGACAGCAAAAATTTTGATCAGGAGGTTTTAAGGAACGTTGAACCACCTGTTAATTGCTGGTTTTCCCAGATCCATCCTGACCCGGGGTGGTTGCACCTGTCAAAGTCCCAGCTATGGACGAATTGTTAACCCCGTAAAGCGGGTCAAAACAATATGAAAGTGTAAAAATTAGTTTTAATACCAGCAATACTTTTTGGAAAAATTGTTACCAGCAATATATTTTTGAGGAAAAATTATTCCCTACAATACATTATTACCAGCAGTATATTTTAAAAGCACTTCAGGCATAACATTCTCTGCAAATCCAAAACTTGCCCTTAGCTAGAATTGTCTTGCCAATACACTTCCGGTGCACCGACTGAAGACAACAGTCACAGACCACAGAATCCATGTTGTTCAAGTCCTGTCTACACAGTTCACATAACCACTGACGATCTCAAATATATTCTTAGTTCGAAATCACTATTTATATTTACCGGCAAAATAGCCTTGGTAACTGTTTTACCGGGAATCTCAGAATAGCCTTGATGTCTATTTTACTGGGACCAGCAAAATAGCCTATTTGTTTGAAAAGAAATATCACAACACCTACCTCTGTTATCCCTTACCTACAGTTAGGATTAGTCTCCCTCTAAGTTCATATCTTTCCCAAATGATAAGAACCACCACTAAAATACTGTAGATGCAATGACTTAGTCGAAAGATGACTTCATAGTTTCTTTCTCTTTTGTTCTGTTTTTTACGGTTTATCAATCTTTCGCAGGTTATTTAAAGCCAGAAAATATATTTAGATTGTAAGATTTTTGTATGGGGATAATGTTAATTTACCGATACAAGTTCTACTAATTAACTTATAGCTAGGGAAGAAATGGTGGATTCATACGTTTCCCAAGAGTATTTGCGCGTAAAGGAATATACCGAACCGGACTGGCTCTCCGATGTCCAGATCTGAGCCGTTATCCCTTACACACCCGCACATCAAAGCTTACAGAACCTGGCATTCCCAAGAGGCCACACCATAAAATTGTATCGAAAAGGGCGCTAGAAAAAAAGTGTGCGGTAACAAAGAGGGTATTTCTGATGATGTCTAAGGTGCACTTCCCTAGGCAGGCTATTCTGTGTTAATATCAAACAAATGTACAAAGACCACGTATATAATTTGTTTTACATATGCCCGTACTGCAAATTGCCTTAATATATACAAAAATACTAATTGGTTCCCCCGCCATCGTTTTGACGTCAATAAATCGATATCTGTTTCTTTGGATTTTTAACACAAGAAGATTCATTGATAAGTGACCCCAGTCGGCTTATTTTATTGGTTTGTGTTTGTTTTATTCTTATCTCTTGGTAGATTTCAGCTGACCGTGCATAATTGATCAACTGTAGGTTGATAATCGACAAGAACAACATTTGTCAAAGCTTTATCTTTGGTTACTATCGACAACAGCATAATGCGTAAAAATAGATGACTTGTTCTCTTGACTGTATCAATAGCGGAAATCAAATAAGCACAAACGTGAAAAAATAGGTACAATTGTGTTTCATGGTGGCATTCAAGGCAAATTACCGCCGATGGGTGTTAACTTCAATTGCCCCCTTTATATATGTATATAGTTGATAACAGGACCTATTGGTTTATACCAACGGCTTTCCATACTTTTCTTCATTTTCACTCTCACGTGGTCATGTGTGACGTCATAAACCGCAATGAGATATTTTGCTTCCTGCGTTTCATGTGCACGAATTTATCGTTGCATAGCAATCGTCCATGCAAACAAAACAAACTGTCATTGTTGCAATGTCTGCATACCCATTCTAAAACAAAAATGACAATCTTTCTTATATAATTTATTATTTAATTTATTGTAATGTACTTTTAATCTCTGATGATGGCTTATGTAAGCCGAAAGCTTAAACAGGATTAACAATAAAAACATGTATCAACATAGTGATTTTCTTTCGTGTTTCAGTGATAATGCTAAAAAGCTTATTCGACAATATGAAAAGAATTTACTTAAAATAGACAAAACTTGTCTAACTTATTTATGAAACATGCATTCATATATATATATATATATATATATATATATATATATATATATATATTATGAAATGGACAAAGTCCGACAATTATTTTAAGACATTTTTTATGTTTATACATTCTTTTTATAGATAAAAATATTTAAGTAAATGCTCTGTTTATAATAAACACTATTAACGACATTCAGGCCGGTAAATATCGTTAATACAGTTTATTATAAACAGAGCATTTACTTAAATATTTGTATCTATAAAAACAACGTACAAACATAAAAAAATACCTTAACATATATATATATATATATATATATATATATATATATATATATATATGGTCAGAATCCGAACGTACTAACTACTCGGCCGAGTGGTTAGTACGTTCGGATTCTGACCATGAGACACGGGTACGAATCGATTTGTCAGGAAGGAGACTTTCTGATGTTATCGGAGGTGTCAATCTCAGCGTGCAGCCCCTTTGGAGTGTGCCTGAAAACTATACTACGGGATGACCCAAGCCTTGTAAGTTAAATTGAATAGACAGAACCATTGGGTGCCGTCGATAGCCGTGCTAGCACGAAGTTAAAAGTCATCGGGGCCGAGGGCTTGAGCGTGCTGGCATTGTTCAAATTGTTGATCACACTAGATAACACGCTCTTTCCCATAAACTGTAACTAACGTCTGCTGTATAAACCACAGACTGGCTCTGTGAGTGTTGAACAAATGCGCCTGAAAAAGCGTCTTGTAGACGGGTATCCTCGAATACGAGTGGCCAGCTATATATGAAAGCACAATGAACAAGTAGTAAACAGATCTTAATCTAACACGTTTCACTTTATTATTATTTTTTATCCTATTATTTTGTCAGATTCCTATCCATACTCTCTCTCTCTCTCTCTCTCTCTTTCTCTCTCTCATATATATATACATATATATATATATATATATATATATATATATATATATATATATATATATATAGGTAACTATACTCGTCTCGAAAAGCCTTCGAATTTTTGATTTGCCAATAACCAAATCAATCTCGAAGGAAAAAAGGTTTTAAAAAAAGAAAGCGCCAGGAACATGAAAGTCTGTCGAAAAATCGCACAGATACAGGTTTAAAGCCCAAAAAAAAACCTCGGCACGAGTAAACAACTAACTAAAATAGTTCAATACAATCGTAGAACAGACCTAGTCAAACCTACCCTGGTTTTCACCTAAGCGGATTGCCAGCTTTCCCTGACGATCCGCTTAGGTGAAACCTGGGTAGGTTTGTCTGGCTCACTAGGTTTGACTATATATATATATATATATATATATATATATATATATATATATATAATGTGCGTTCGTAGACAACAGAACGTGAACAATGTACCTCCATAAATTAAATAAAGAGATCCATCCAAAATTTAGTGAAGGCTGCCCGGGTAAACAAACACATTGCGGAGGACAAAAAATTATAACAACAACAAAGAATAGGATATTCGTTGAAACGTAAATGCCAATATAAAACTGTATCCGAATACATTATTATATGACAATTTAACTGACGTTTCATCATCGTTTATTCAGTTACGCATTTCGCGCCGTCTCTGTGATCACCATTCCCCTCTGTCTCACAATTGGGCTTCATGATGACATTCAAGGCGGGATACTACAATCGCTTGCTAGTTCCTTTTGCACCAAGGATGTTAAGGTTACCCTCCCCCCAGAGATGGATTTGATTTCTAGCCTTTGACAAAAGACTGATTCTTTAGTCAAACACCTACAAGGAATCGGATGGTTTGAATTATGAATTTCCTTCTCCTGTATTGTTTATCACTGAAGACTCAGTCTACCCTGTTATTTTATACATAAATGTCGGAAACAAGAGATCGATTCATACCTTACCCAAGTATATTAGCACATAAGTGAATGTAATAAACCCGATTAGAATTCTGCTTTCCAAATTCTTAACTTGCTAACCATTATTCCACCGTGAGAATTAGAGATACCAAAATCAACCAAGTAGAAAGTGTTTTAACATTGAGCGGGAAATGCGACTTCAAAATTCCATGGTCTACAGGAAAAGCGAAAGTTAAGCAAAGGTATTATTAAGAAGCTGGAAAAATTCGTTAGAAACAAAGAAAAGATGCCTTCCCGAATCTAAGAAAAATATTAAGAAACAGGAAAATATCGTTAAAAACAAAGAAAAGTTGCCATCCGAAAGCTAAGCAAAGTATTAAGAAACAGGAAAACTTCATTAGAAACAAAAAAAAATGCCTTCCAAAAGCTAAGCAAAGTATTAAGAAACAGGAAAACTTTGTTAGAAACAAAGAAAAGATTACTGAACTGTTACGAATTATCAATCCTCCTATATAACAGTGAATGCTGGGCAACCTTTTCACAGATGAAGAAACTTGAAGCAACAGAAATATGTTTCTACAGAAGGATGCTGAAAATGCCCTGTATTGAACACATGAATAACAAAGTTTTAGCGAAAATGGAAACAAAAGGGATAGTTATACTTAAAATCAGAAAGAGACAACTGATATTTCTAAAGCACATTATGTGGAAAATGGGTTTGGTGAATTTAACACTTACATGACATGCTGAACGCAAGCGGGACAGAGAAAAGTAGCAAATAACATACCTAACGATCTTCTGAAAATGGTTGGCAGAACAGGGATTCACAGAGATAACAAAAAGACGAACATTACTAAGATATAATAATCTTGTTAGAAAAAAAGGGAAAAAAATGAACTGTTATGTAATATCACTCGTCCGATATGGCAGTGAATTCTGGATAACATCCTGACAGATGAACAGACTTGAGACCACAGACATTAGTTTCTACAAAAGGATGCTGAGAATACCATAGACTGAACATGTGGCTTACGAGGAAGTTTTAAGGAATATGGAGATAAAAAGTATTCTTACACTTAGAATCAGAAAGAGAAAGTTGGAATTCTTGAGAGGTATACTGAGGAAAGTAGACTTGGAGAATATGGCACACACAGAACATTGAAGGCAAGAAGGACAAAGGAAAGAAGAAACGCTCGCTAACGGGCTTGAGTAAATGGATGGCAGAACAAGACCTAGGTAGTCATAGAGAACCATGATCGCCTACGTCCTGAAGGGACAAGGTACATAGAAGAAGGATGTCGAAATGCACTAATAAACGTACAGCATTTTCATTGATTTGTAGTAATTGTTAGTGGGTCAGTTACAAGAGATTGTTAGAAAAAGAATAACCCAAACGTGAATTTTGTTTTATTTACTAAGCGTATCTCCCAGTCGTAGACGCAAGTAGGAATCAAATTCATTGCATTAGTGCACTAGTCATCAAACCAAAACTTCTAACTGCAGCACCACGCTTGATACTTTCTTTACTTGACTATATTTTGTCTTACGTTGGCCATGAGAGTGGGTTCTTTCAATGCGTATTACATCAACATTACTACGATGAAACCTGTTTAGAGAATGTAAAAAGTTACATAGAATTTCCCCATTTGCCATTCACTTAGCATATATAAGTATTATTATAAGTTGGTGCAAAAATAATGACGTAATAATGTCGTTTTTTGACGTATTTTTAACGTCAAAAAAACGACATTATTACGTCATTATTTTTGCACCAACCTAATATTAGATTAATGAGTATTTAAATATATATAGAAAGGCCTTCACAAACGCCGCACTTAAATTGTTTAATAGATAAAGTCTTTGTTCAACATAAAGCCAGTTATCAGGATGTCAAGACATCAAATCGGCTAATGTCCTGAGATATTTAAACAAAGTAAATAATATTTGTTTTAAATCATATTAATTATACTTTAAATCAGCGATTATCTGTCAACTTTGCTGACTCAAAAAAAAGGAAAGATTTTTAACGGAAATTTCGGACGTGCTAGGAACGATTAAAAAATGTTAAAAAATATCCCAAAAATACTTTGATCTTTTCTCTTAATAATAACATAAGCATTTAGACGATAAAATTTTGTTTTTGTCAAGTTTGGCGTCTTTTTCATCATGCTATGCTCTTTTTTTTAGCGATCTCGTGGAGGTAACTAGTTTTACATCAGAATAATTATAGTTTAAATCAGATAATATTCCTCAAATAAATTTTCAGAAAAATATATTTTATTTTTGGAAGATTTTTAAAATTAAGAGCTACCTTGTGTTTACAAATATTTTTTAAAAAATGCACGATTTTGTCGAGGTTACTGAAAAAAAAATGAAAATCGATTCCAGTCAATATAATCTTTGTTTGAAATACACTAGAGTAGTTTGCTTACTCGAAATAGTAAAATTTAACCATTTAGCTTTTAATTAAAGCTAACATGAAAGCTTTTTCATTTTTTTTTAACTTTTTTGACTCAAAGCTGAAAGTATTGGGCAGTCAGTGAGAACGAAATTCTATACAGAGAGTCCAGATTGAACTTTTGCACACAGAGAAGCTTAACTTTAGAACTCAAGGCCAAACGTTCACATTCCAGTTAAGGATCTAAATGAAAAGTCCGCTATCACTTTTCCGAGGACAGAAGGAAAGGATATATTCTGAATATCATACGGCATTCACTGACATACAACATGCTTCCCACATATGAAAAATGTGTTACAACAACAGCCATGTGCCCGAATTATGCATTTGATGGATGACGTATTATTGATAATCCTATAAGAAGGTAACTAACCTTTTTGTGCTCCTTACTCTCGGTAAAAATCCATTGTTACAACATCCATTGTTTGCAAGAAAAGTTTACAGGCCATTTCGCTACGGTAAGGACCTGTAATGTTTTTTTTTTTTTAATGTAGTTTAATAATAGATTTCTAGCGGCTATATGTCTACATATCTATAGCACGTGAAACGAAAACAATCTACCCCAGTGGACGAACTAAAGGGTTTGAATCGAAATTCCGATCACCTGAAGAAGGCCGCCGCGAACAACGACCGAAACGTTGTGAATATGTCAGTAAAGATGAGGATAACAATGCGAATAATGTAAATAATGAAAATAATTCTTGCGGCTACTTTCATATTATCAACAGCCACTTTTTTTTTTTACGAGAGGATTAATAGATGTATTTCGTTTTCTTTTTGTTCAAAATTAATTATTTAGTTTTTAAAACACAAATAAATGAATAAGTTGTTTTTAAAATCTTGATTAATAATCTAAACTTTATTTTTTTTTTAAATGATTGTCGATAGTTGAGTGGGGTAAAGGTATACCACCAGAAAGTGAAAGCGGCGATTAAAGTTCGAATTTCTATCGAGCTAGTCACATTCGCACAAATAGAAAGGTATGAATCCATCTCTACTCCTACTAACCGTAACATTAGCCACACTTAAAACCAACCTTAAGAGCGACGGACTACGTCAGTCTATTCCCTAGACACACAACTGCTGCTATAATTTCATTACATGTGGTGTGCCTACAACCCGACTGGGTGATTTGATGGTTTTCTAAGTGCAGCTTACAAAAGCTGACCCAGTGAGGATCGAATTTACTACTCAGTCGTAATTGATCTAGCAAGACATGCTTGCAAACCATTACCCAGTTGATATGCCCTAATGTTGATGTTCTAAGCGTAGCATAGATGTGGCACAAGAACGAAAGTGGTGAGCACTCAGTGAGGATCGAACTCACTACTCAGTCGTAATTGATCTAGCGAGACATGCTTGTAAACCATTACCCCATTGATGTGCTCTAATATTGATGCTTTAAGCGTAGCTTAGATAGGCACAAGGCCGAAAGTGGTGAGCACCTAGTGAGGATCGAATTCACTACTCAGTCGTAATTGATCTAGTGAGACATGCTTGCAAACCATTACCACGTTGATGTGCTCTGATGTTGATGTTCTAAGCGTAGCATAGATGTGGCACAAGGCCGAAAGTGGTGAGCACCCTTGAGGATCGAACTCACTACTCAGTCGTAATTGATCTAGCGAGACATGCTTGCAAACCATTACCACGATGATGTGCCCTAATGTTGATGTTCTAAGCAGAGCTTAGATGTGGCACAAGGCCGAATGTGGTGAGCACCCAGTGAGGATCGAACTCACTACTCAGTCGTAATTGATCTAGTGAGACAAACTTGTTAATAATTACGCCGCGTCGAACTGTTCCCTCCCACCTCTACTGAGTGATGTGCCCCACACTGGGTGAAGTTACTCGTGAAGTATGACGTGACAAATAGGAATGTATATTTTTAAACAAAATGCCAAAGGGAAAAGCACGGATATTTTATAAGCAATGTTTATTTTTCATGAGGTTGTTTATTTTCATTTAGTTATCTCCCAAGGCAAGTAAAGGTTCCACGCTTGCGGTTCGAACCTACTGTAGACGGATGTTGTGACGAGCCTGCTTACCGATGATTGTACAGAAGTGTCTATCCCATGTGGCAGCGAGAAGGCCAAAGAAACCCTATTCATTGCTTCCGTACATTTTTTTAACATCCGGGTATGCTGTTCGATAATTATGTTTAATGTGTGGAGCAAGTATTTTTTTTTCTTTATTTCGTTTCGTTACAACCTGGTTTTTCTTGACTTGCTTTCACGTTTCAAAAATTTACCTTGCGGTTGCCGGTAATTACAAGATTTATTTGAAAAGAAATTAAGGCAAGGTAAGTAATTACTTTACCAAATCTAGCAGAATCGAATCTTGTGATTAAATTCCATATGCAGCATGTTTTTAAAACATGTTTCTCTTTTATTTTAAGCTTTTCAAGCATTTTTCTTTTTTCAAAACTTATAAATTTCTAGTGACTCTTTAAAATTAATTTCCTTCTCTGATAGCTAACACACCTCGTTACTGGACTCAAACAATTAAAAAAAATGTCTATATATTTCGTATGGATCTGTCTATAACGTCGCAAAAACATTCGAATACTTTACAGGCTCCTAATCAGAAAAATTTGATTTGTTTTTTTTTTTCCTTTTAAATCCTTTCTTTTTCCAGCCTTTCCTTGCGTGTCATCCATGTTCTTCTGGACTGAATAATAAGCAAACCAAACCAAAACTGGTTAGATTATAATAGTATTTTTATTCTGTGGTTTCTTCCAGTTAAGTTAGCTTATCTAGGGAGTGGGTGTTACCCGGCGTCTTTATCATTTTTGTCTAATTTTAATTTAGTTCATTTCCACATTACTCCCACCCCGTTAGGTAACAGATGTCACATCGTTAGTAGATGCAAGATGTATTTTGGATTTTCGATACGTATTTTGTGTTTGCTGTGATCGAGTTATTGTTTGGTAGTGTGATTGCTTCAATATTTTTAGTCCCGTATCAATTTTGTCTGCTTAACTGATGTTTCTGCCATAATTTAAGATTTGGGGGGGGGCTTTATTACTTACATTGTTTAACTTTGTAAATAGGAATTTTTGAACAAGCATTAAAAAAAAAAAAAAAAAAAAAAAATGCTTTATTCCGGCTTCCACAGATAAATTTTACATATGGAGTCTAGTTAGGTTTACATAGAGAAGTTGTGGTATACTATGATACCACAATTTCTCTATGTAATCCTAACTCGTCTCCATATGTACGATTTATCTATAGTAAGAATGATATGCATGGCAGTGTCGTGTTGATGTAAGGAAAATTATAGTACGTTTAAGTCAGCGATTGAGGCTAGCTAAGTTAAATATAGGGCAGTTGAAGAGCAGCTATCTTTCCTCTTTTGGCCTTGTACCACATTTTCTGTATCAACGGAAATAAATATCATCACTGTTTATTGAAATAAATGGTTATCACAATGACTTAATTTATTTGTTCTTTGCTCTTTACTGTGAGCAGCAGCGGTTGTGAATTTTGCGCATGTTTCCATGACCCCACACACCTTCCCGCACTTGACTTGTCCCAAAAAGTAAATGTTCACCGGCTCGTTTGCTGACAAGTATCTATTTCATTTAATAACAAAACACTTTTTACTTTCATTTAGAAGCATACCAAGATTTTTTTTTTTTTTTATAACTTTGTAACAGTCCACACTTTGTATGTAATTTATTTATATTATGACTTTTTTTTACCTGAAGCGTTTGAGGAACCGTTACGATCAATTAAGGATCTTGCTTAAGCAACTGCGATTAATCACCTCCTACCAACTATTGTATAATAATTAATAATAATCGACGATTTCGCATAGATTTTAGTAATTTTTCTTTTACGTTCGTCGACTTGCAATTAACAATTGATCTAATAGTTGCGAATAATTTTTAGATATTACCTTCAAGTCCAATCAGAAACCGCTTAAAGTATGACAGCTGAAAAATTCTCGAACTGAGCCCACTTCCAAAGTCCTGACAAAATAACAAAACATTTTTGCATCCTTTCTTGGTAGGACCAAGAACTTTTCAGTACCATTTTGTGTCACGCACACACACAAACACACGTATATGGTATTCCATCATTATGACACACCCTGTATTTATTGAGTAGCAATTTTTAATTTATACCAGTTTGGATATAAATATAACAGAAGTTTCGATCTATGATATTAATAGTTTTTGATTTTTCTAAGAACTGGTGCAGTCAAAAATTATTCACCCCCCTCTACTTATGGAAATTATGAAATGCTATTTTTTTTTTGTTTTTTTTCTTCTTCTTAATTTGACATTAATCATGACACATTGTGTTGACAATAAATGAAGGAACTGTCAGAAAACGGTTAATTTCTGAGAGAATGAAAAGGAAAATTGTTAGAGAAGTCTCGAAGAATCCTCGCTTAACGACAAAAAGCATTGTCGATGATTTAAAGACATCAAGGCTGAATATATTGGTGAAGACAGTCACTAGATGTTTTCAACGAGCAGGACTTCAACTTTGTCGCCCAAAGAAAATTCCTTTGCTTAAGGCTAAACACCTAAAATGGAGATCAGATTTTGTTAGAAGCAATCGAGAATATATGAGTAAATATTGGAATTATGGTCTGCTGAAAACTTCTCCACACGTGTTTCGCAAAAATAAATCTATATCTCAAAAGGACATTTACGAAACTGGATGCGGCTTTTAACTAATTTTATAATAATTTAACAACTTAAATGTAAAAAAACTATTATAATTAAAGAAATAACAAAAAATTGTATTAAAAATTCAGTATTTAAGTTAAATACTAGACAGAAACTCAATCCATGTGACTTTTTTTTTATTGCACGCATGATACTTCCGGTCTTCCGTAGATTTACAGTGTTATTATTGACACAAATTATATATATATTTTATATATATATATATATATATATATGTACTGTTGTTCGTTAGTTTGTAAAAAGCTTTGGCAATTATAATCTGTAAATATATATCTACTTAACATTCGTTAAATTTTTTTCTTAATTTTAGAAGAATTAACATCATTTAATGTAAAAATAATAAAAGAAATAACAAATAATTGTTTTAAAAATTCATTTTTCATCGAAGTATCTTTTTGCTTTCAGACAATATTGTCCATGTTCATTAAAATAAATAAAAGCAATTAAAAGCTTTTGAAATTAAATAATCTTTTTGTTTTAATAAGATTTGTATGTTACAATTCAGAGACGATTTTCAGGTAGAGGTGGTCCAACTTTAAAAAAAAAAAAAAAAAAAATGATTTGGTTTCCTCAAAGATTTTGTGCATTTAACTAATATAATCCCAAAATTGAAATGATAGTTTTCGTACAATTTGTTAGGAGGGGGGTAAAAATTTAAATTAAAGTCATAGCAGAAATTTTTTTTTTCATATGTATATGAAAAAAATATTTCTGCTATGACTTTAATTTAAAAAAAAAGAAAAAAAAACATAATAAGTTCCCTCATTTGTGAATAATTTCTGAAAGTTTCATTAAAATCCGACAATTATTTTTATGTTTGCAAGATTTTCCAAATTAATGTGTGTCATACAGAAAAAAAACGTGCTAAAAATTGTTATTTTACTAGTTCCGGTGATATAAAGAGAAACAATTTTTTTTTTTTTTTTTAATCAAAATTTAGAATGTTCTAAAAAGGAAAAATTAAAAATTAAAATAAACTTTGATCTTTCCTTTCAGTAATAACATAAGCATTTAGACGCTAAAATTTCGTTTTCGTCAAGTTTGGTGTCATTTTCATCCTGCTATTTTCTGTTTTTAGCGATCTCATGAAGGTACCCATACTAGAACTATTTGGTCTCATGAACTACCGTTATGTATGGAGAAAAGTGAATTAAGCTCACAAACTAAAAAAAAAAAATACCCTCCCTTCAATTAAGCATGGTGCTGGCGGTATTCTACTTGGGGAGGTTTTACTGCTTCTGGACCAGGGGAACTAGAGAGAGTACAGGGTATCGTGGATAAAGAGCAGTATCTGGCTATTCTTAAAAATAATATAGAACAAAATGGTGGAAAGCTTTTTTATTGTAGTATCACTGGATATTCAAACATGACAATAACTCGAAACACGCGGCACAAAATGTTACAAAATGCTTGGATGATAGAAAAGTTAAGGGTATTGACGTACGTCGTACTGATCTACATCTCATTGAAAAAGTATGTGGATATTTGAAGAAAAAGTAAGAGAAAGAAGTCCTTTGAATTTAGAAGTAGAAGCTATTGCCAAGGAAGAATGGAACAAAATACTTATCAGTGTATTTAGTGATCTCGTAAAGAACTGTAAAAAATGATTAAAGGCTATAATCAAGGATAAAGGTTACGCATTGATTATTGAGGCAAGAGGGCCAATTATTTTATCTCGTGTTAAATGTTTGTTGAAGTTTTTTTTTTTTTTTTTTTTTTTTGTATTATTAATTGATATTAAAATAAAAATGTTGTGGGCATCAATGCACATTCTTTCAAATTCATTATTTCATCAATTCATCGCGCATGAAGATTCTATGAAAATTGTAGGCATTACAGCTTTATTTGTAGTTATGAAAGGAGGTGGTGAATAATTGTCTACGACTGTATATCACGATAAATTTAAAATATCGGATCAAAAAAAAATTTTTCCTCGACATTTGCACCGATGAGATAGGCTAGATAAACCAGGTTAGCTGTTATTTATCATATTTCCGTAATAAAAAAAAATTAATATATAATTTCTTAGCCCACTTTTTTTGTTATACACTTCAATGTTTCTTTTCCTTCTATTCCTCTAATATATTTTTATACCTCTGAAAAAATATTTCAACGTAACATTCTTCGAATGCGCTGAGATGATGATGATGCGGAGGAGTACTAGTAGTGTGTGTGTGTGTGTATTATATATAATATATATATATATATATATGAAAGTGATAGCAATGTATCTTTTTACAGTAAGAACAGTATTTGGGGAAATTGTACGACAAAATGGAAAAAAGTTTGCTTGTGACACCAGGACTTGATCAGACTAAATTTGTTATGTTGGTGGGACTATACAAAGTAACACGTCAAATGTGTTGGTGTCCATCATAACGAGACTGACCTCAATTTTGACAGTAAAAAATACTACTCTGATCAAAGGAAAAAATAATTCACTCCAACGTAAATATGTAGAGTGCCTTCATCTTCAAGGTCATCCACAGTGAATTTGCGTCCTGGCTTTCGGAACATTTCACCATTCCTGGTAGATCTTCTAATATCACAGTATGGAATAGCTACTTACAAAGGTGATGAAATGAAAAAGACTCTAAACGAATTCGGCTAGAAAAAAAAAAAATTCTAAAAATTCCCAGCACCCCTCTGCCATGCGCGTGTGTCGTCCTACTAACATAACAAATTTAGTCTGCAATTCTAAAGGACGAAACTCGTCGAAACGAAACAATTTTCACTTTGTCATATATATACATATATACACACATATATATATATATATATATATATATATATATATATATATATATATATATATATATCTCAACAAATCTGGCTACTAGTATTCGAGGATATCCGTCTACTAGGGCGGCTAGCTAATCCCAATCGCCCAGGTATATTTGTTTGTTCAACACCCACAGAGACAACTTGTGGTGTATGCTGCATCTATGCTGACCAGACGTTGGTTACAGTTTCTGGTAGAGTGTTATCTAGAATGCTCAAAAAATCTTAAGAACACCAGCACACACAAACCCTCGGTCACGATGACTTATGGCTTCGTGCTAGCACAGCTATCGACTGCCCAAAGTCTTCCGTCAATCCGTCGTACGATTTTCAGGCGTTTTCCAAAGGTACCGCACGCTGGGATTGTCCCCACTCCAGGCCGATAACATCAGAAATTTCTTTCCTGACAAATCGAACATGGTGAGGTTCCAACCACACCACCATATATATATATATATATATATATATATATATATATATATATATGAGAGAGGCCTAGCGTGACTGTCTCTCCTATACCTAGATAATCCGTTTCACGACCCATTAACTCTAACAGTTGATTCACTCACCACAAGAACACATTCCTCTCCATTCCATTCTATGTACCATAATACCACAGTTTCGCAGCCAGTGATGACGTTTCGCTTTATTTTTGCTTCCTCTAGAGTGCGGCAGAAATACCCCCTACATCATAGCAATATATTAATGGCAATTGTGTCTTAATGTAGCTAATGTCTTACCGTTATGTGCGAAGTATTTTTGCCCCACACTGAATATTATATATATATATATATATATATATATATATATATATATATATATCTCCCACCATTAACAAATGTTTCGGCCGGTTACCTTGGTTTTACTGCCATATTTATACTTTGGTCGTGGTGTCGGATATTAACGCAATTATTCTGTAAATAATTTTTAAGTCTTTCACATCCACTGTTTGATTTATTTATTTTATCAAATTGTACAGCATGTACGAGTTATTTATTTTATCCCCACGTCATATACTTTAACAATCTGGTTATTACTATTATTATTATTCAATAATAAAGAATGTGACGTTGTGTCAGGATTTATGAAGGCTCGTCAATGACGTCTCGCTGTGAAGTAGTTATCATCTTGCATCTCGCAGACTATTACCGAATATAAATGAGTAGTTTAGATTATTTTAAGACCTACCGTATAAATATTCGTGTCTGTTTGTAATTAAAATATAAATGATATTATATTGTTTATATTAGTCGTAGAACAAAATCTCTCATCGAATTCTGATGACGTTTTAATATCCCGCGTGTGGAATTCACGACTGTCTGTCGTTTAAAATTATAACGGATTTGCCATCGAATCTCATTTTACGTAAAATGGAGAAATAATAATAATGGAGACGCCAGCCTATCTAACAGGATGCAGCCGATATAGTTTCCATTGTTTTTATATTATTTGACAAAACCTCTCCGTGTTTGAACCGTCAAAGAGCTATTCAAGGTAAGATGTTTCCTAGTTTTATTAATTATCTGCAGTTCTTTTTTTTTTCTTTTTTCTTTAATCAGTATCACCCCATGCAAGGCAGTAAATACATAGTGTTACAGGATGTGGAAGAATTAGGAAGAGAAAAATTAATAATGAGAGGGAAGAGGAAAGAGTAATCAGAAGAAGAGTAGATAGCGATTGACATTGCGTTGAAATTTTTGCGGATTAAAGTTGGCTGAAAAACATGGCGCCAGAAGTGAGTTTCACGAGCGAGAAGTGCGAGAAAAGAAACTGTTAGCATATAACTAACGACGACATCTAGCCAGCTCAACCTTTAAATTGATGAGATCCAGACTCCAGTCTGGTACTGCGCTTAAATTCGTAAAGTCTAGGTTTTAGAGCTGGAACAATAATACTGCTGATTATTTTTTGGAAAATTTTGAATTTACTCGTGTTATTTACAGAAACAACGACACTGTCGGATTAAATCAAATACTAAACGAGATTCAGTTTAAAACCTTACAGTACGCAGATATTTTAAAGTTTTTTTTTTTTTTTGTTTGTTTGTTTGTTTTAAAGATTTTCTGGTGTAATTTAAAATAAGAATGGCTTCGAATCTTTCTATAACTCAGACTAAATCAATCATTAGATAAAAGACTGTCGAGAAATACACAAATTTTATTTTTTGATTGTTTGTAATCACTAAAATTTATAACTTCCGTTATCAAAGTTTTTAATGTTTTACATTCCTTAAAACCGACATCATCCATTGTTAAATTATGAAAAGTTATTTTATAATTCGACAAAACGAGTGAATTTCCGATACTAAAAAATGTAATACATCAAGAATCTTTGTTTGCGAGGAAAGTGTAAAAATTTTAGGAATTGTGGGTAGCGTAATGGTTAACGGTACAGGGAAAATCTCAGTCGAATTCAAACATCAGCCGGCATACTTTACGTTCACTTAGCGCCAATACTTTTGGGACAGGCATGAAACTATTTTTCTCGCTCTCAATTATGAACGGTGTCTTTTCTGGGTAGACTAGTTACCCAGTCTAGAAGTGTTCTGAATTCAGAAGCTACGGGAAAGTATCATCTATATTCCCAAGAACATTCACGACACTGTAAAGTTTGTTTATAATAAAACCAAAAGGAAGCTGTAAAGAGCCCTTATCGCCTACACTTAAAATAGAGGTTTAAGGAGGGGGATATAAATTCCAAACTGTAATAAGGAACTGGTATTACGGATAGAAGGTGAAGCATAATATTCCAGTTGTTATGTTACAAGGTGAGATGTGTTGTTTTTGTTTAGCGGCATATCAACATCTGTGTAGGTTATTTAGTGCCGAAATCTAAATATTTAGTACGTAATTTTATTTATTTCTATTTTTGTTGTTGATATAATGGTTTTACTGATACCAGTCTTACTAATTAATCCATAGCTATGGGGAGAAGAGATGAAGTTATATTTTGAAAGTTATTTAAAGCCAGAACATGTTTTTAGATTGTAACAATGTTTTTCTTTTATTTGTTGAGATAATGATTCTAAATCATTCTCAACAAGTCTTACTAATTAATCCATAGCTAGGGGAAGATGCTATTTGCGCTTAAGTGAATATGACGAACCCAACGGGAATTTGAACTCGGCTCTAAGAGTAACAATTCCGTGTCATTACCACACTAGCACGTCCAAGCTTACAGTACTTGGTATTCCAAAGTGGTCATCTATCTAGGTACAAACCCGGCTCGACGTTGTTTAACCTGTATGATCGTATGAGGACCGGTGTTTCAGCGTGATGTGGCCGTAATTCTAAGTAGTCTGTAATGGTTCGTAATCCGTAAAGAGATTCTTGGAAAAACAGGTCAGCAAATGTGATAATCCCTTTTCTTCGCAATCCTAGAAGCTAGGCATGCAATAGTGACTTTCCATAGCGTAGCTTAGATGTGTTACAAGGCCAAAAGTAGGGAGCACCCTGTGGGGATCGAACTCGCTACTCAGTCGTAATTGTTCTAGCAAGACAAGATTGCTAACCGTTAAACCGTCTTGAGGTGCGAAATCTAGGCCGGCAGAATCGAGAGACAGAAGCTGCTCGTCAAACTTTTACTTTTTTTTTCCGTCTGAATTCCTGGGATGGAGTTATTGCTATCATTTCCATGAAAAGTACTCAGCCGAACTACATTCTTTGGTTCCACCAGTTCTAACCTTCCTGTCCAAGACTCACCATGCCACACACATTTTAGCACACTACCTTCATTCCACTCCAGCAGCTTCTTCCCGTGAGCCATTGCTCTGTGGAAATGACAGCCAACAAGATGTTTTCCCGATCACTACAATCTTAACCTGTTCAAGCCTACTGTATAACTCTCTACCTCAAGTGGCTCCCGGGACTTGTATAGGTGAACCTCACTGTAAAAACAAAATTCCATTTAAACTAAATATCCACATCTTCGTTGTTATCACAACGTTTCAGGCATTTTGTTATCAAACCTTCTTCCGGCGTCTTTTTGGGTAACTTTCAGTGAATTTAGTACTCATCCTCAGCATTCTTCTCATGACAGGATGTTGTCTAGGGTCGCTTCACATCTGACCACATGACTAGTCCCATCCGCATATCTGGGTTGAAAGCCGAAAAAGTATTCATTCATGTATGGCGTGTATTGGTAATTAGACCTGACGGAAAATCTGATCACAACCGATTTCCTCCAACTTGAAAGCTCACCTTGGTCACGGGCACGTGTCCATTGATCCCATCTGTGGAACTCTCTACCTTCGCCCTTGAATTCAGTCTAGGAATCCCTCCGCTCTGCTGTGTCAAGTCATCGTCGCACTGGCTCTATAGATGTCCATGAAACCCAATCTGATCCATTGTTCTAGATGACTCTAAAACAAGATTTATCCACTTGGTGTCTAGCTACTTCTCGCGGAAAAACCTGGTAGGGGAACCGGATTAGTTGCCGATGGCCCCTTCATGCAGCAGGTAGTACTGTCACGTGTGTGACAAAAGAAATAAGAGAAGTAAAGGGAACGATAGAAGATCAACTAAGTAAACAAAAAAATGTTTTATTACAATTTTAGTGATTATGGTCAGTGGCTAAAAAGGAAAAAAATAACAAAGGCTTATCAGCAAGAAGTTAGAAATACTTCAAAATGACCTCAGTCGGGATTTGCTCGGTTTTTTGTGGCAGAGTTTACATATCACGTCAGCGAATAGTAGAAAACCCACTGCTCTGAAGCAGATTTCTCCAATAACTGTCTTAGCGAGCCAACTAGCTTGTTTTTGGCGCCAAAAACAGATACTAATACCCGGATGACAGTACTCCCCTTTGTAAGGTCGTCCGACGCCAAGAAATGACCCAGAACTCTGAGAAGTTTCATTCATAAAAAAAATAGATTTTCTTAACACGTGGTATTAGTATCCCTTTGTTGAATGCTGAAGCCGGTATCGGAATAATTTATCGTCTAATAATTTGACTGACGTTTAAACTATATGAACAAATGCTAAATTGAAGCACAATTCTCCCCTGAATTCTGGGGTTAAAAAGCTGCAACTCTATATTAATTTGTATTTACTTAGACCCCACCACCACGAGGTCAGGTTGTGACACAAGGTCGGTTTAATGTGGAGAGCCCGAGCGCGTATAATGACCCAAGAAGTTTTTAGCCAGGCGAAATAAACTACATCCAGTTTCAAAACTTAATTACGTAATCTCTATTGAACATAAACAAACAGTATTTGGAACTAGTATGGAGTAGGTCCTCCATTTGCTAGTTTCAGTGCTTGTATTCAATTTTTCATGGATTTGTTATCAACAATCATCTGATCCATATTTTGCAACTCCTTTTAGCAATGTTTCTTTAACGGTTTCCACTGACGTGATTTTGGTTGCACGCTCTCGAATTCTTCGGTCGAGGTGCTCCTAAACATGCTCCACTGGATTTATGTCAGGATTTTAGGCTACCTATGACAGTGACTTGATTCCTTCCAGGCCTTTGCTACTTTGCTCGTATGGCATGATGCTCCATCTTCTTGATAAAGGTAGACATTCTTGTCAATCTGATTAGTTTCAAATAGTGGGAATAGTCCTTTCTCTTATATTTGACAGTATTTTGGACCATTCAACCGCTCGTCAACAAGAATCAGCTTAGATTTCTCTCCAAACCAGACAGCGCCCTACACCATTACTCCAATCCTTCCATGTTTTACGGTCGCCTGCAGATATTCAGTCTTCCAAGTCTTATTCTGATTTCTCCAAATATAAACTTGTCTCAAATTCGAATGCTGGCAGAATTTACTTTCATCTGATCAAATTACAGACTGCCAAAATTCATAATCTTTGCTCTCGAATTCTCTTGCGCAATCCATACGTCTGTTTCTGTTAACCTCTGAAATCAAGGGTTTCTTTCTTGCAACTCTTCTTTGATAGTTTATCTCTTTCAGAGTCTTTCTCACCGCATATGGCGACATTTCCGTGTTGTTGGCGACATCTTTGACGCTCTAACGACGGTTTCTGATGACTTCCCTCTTCAGCGCCCTTTCCGTTCGCTCAAACACGATGCTTGGTCTTCTTGAACGTTGTTACACACGACAATGGCCTTCTTCATTAAATTTGTTGACAATATTATTAACCGTTTGATGAATAACCTGGAAAAACCTAGCAATTTCTCTATTTGACTTGCCACACTGACGCTATCCTATTATTTGTCCTTGTTGAAATTCACTAATTTCCTTACTTCATCAAACTTTCATTGCAAGATATATATCAACTATCGTTCATAGATTAGAGTAGATTGATACTAAGACGGTATCGTATGAAAAAAAGAGACGTTATTAAACAAGCCAAAATTGCTGTAATCAAGGGTTGCTAAAAGCTTATCATAGCCTACTGTACACCGGACTAGGAACAAAAATTCCAGAGTCCCCGCAACTGACCTCGGTGAATGCGCCGATCCCTCTCTTTGGCGCAATGAGAGGGCACGGCCTCGGGCAGCTGTTCCCCAGGGCTGGGCACCTCTCGGTATAATTTTTCTCAGTTGCGATTCTTTGACGGAGTCGCCCCTCTGCCCAAAGACAGACACGCAACTGAGCAAAAATTCCTCGCGCCCCCGGAACCGTCGTTTGCACTGGCTTCGGCGCGTGCACCGATCCTTCTCTCTAGTGCAATGAGAAGACGCGGCCTCAGGTAGCTGGTGCCCAGGGCCGGCACCTCTCAGTATAATTTTCCTCACTTGCGACTGTCCCTTAGCGCATTCTGAGCGACTGTCCCTGAGCGCATTCTGCCCAAAGACAGAAGCAACTAAGAGATGATAAATATATGTATTACAAACTACTTTATAGTAATATACACACTAAAAGCTCAATATCTGCATTATATATTATGTACTTCTAGGCAATATCACTTAACTAATTTTCATATTGATTTTTAAAAAGTTTATTTCATTAATTAACTGTTGTACATTACAGTTCTTTTATTTAATGATTGTTTTTTGATTTTCATATAAAAATACTTGTTTAGGAATATTGTTTTATAGAGTGCAGAAAAGTGTTTGAAATTTGCATTTTACTTGGATTTCAACAAGTTAGCATCTATTTGTAAATCGTTCCTCGATTATAACAAGCCAATTTATTAATGTAATGTTCATTTAAATTTTTTGTTTCAAATATTTCAAATCGTGAATATATCTTGCCTTGCGAAACCTGCTAAATTTAAATAAAATTTAAAAAATTGCTTCTCTGGTTTATTAATCAGTGCAGAACTAGACAATCGGGAATTTTTTTTTAAATCTCTTTGCTTTTAACCTCTCTGCTATCGTAAAATATTTTCAACCTGGAAAAAAAGAGACCACATCGCTGGATTTCAACAACATTACTCACATTTTTTTTTTATTGTGCGGTCTGCATATATAAGCTTGGGCCTTTTGTTTTGTTTTTTTTTTTTTGTTTTTTTTTGTGGGGGTGTTATATCCTCATTGGGCGTAACCTACTTTAAAAAATAATGATGATAATCGTGTGATTTATAAAAATTAAAAAAAATCACCCGACCATGAAATGATTCACAGCAAAAACACCCACTGATTTAGCTTGGTTATTATGCTTCGAATCTGATATTCGAGAGGTCTTATATTTTAAGTAAGCCTTTCGACTGTTGATTTTACTGCTTACAGCCATTCTTCGCTTAACGACCGGGTTACGTTCCAACGAGTCTTTTAAGGTAAGGTTCTCCCTGTAGAGGTCCTAGGGCCACTCGATGTAAAGGGTTACGTTAAGGGATATTTTATATGAATTGGAGGGTAATATAACTGTTAACTCTAGACATGAACAGGTTCGGATTGTAGTGATTGAGGAAACATCCTCTTGGGAGTCTGTTCCCCAGAGCAGTGTTTCGAACGGAACTACTTCTCACCAATGGAATACGGAGTGGGGGTGCTACTATGTAAGTGGCATGCCGGGCTCTAGCCGTGACGTTTAGACCTGGCGGAACCAAGGAATGTAGTTCGTTCGAGCACTTTTCATAGTTGTAGTGACAGAGCAGCGAGACTCGCCATAATTCGACTGTGAGAGATGCTGGAGAGTGCTAGACGGTTTTGAACTCTGTAGACCAGGATATGTTACATCATCTTTATTCGCTGTGTCCCCTCAGGAGATAGGCGATCATAGCTCTCCACAAATCCTTGCTTAGCTCTTAATAAATTTTGACTTTTTGCTATTTATCTTAAATCTTCTTCCGCCATCCATTTGCTCAAGCTCACTAAGTAATGTGTCGTTTTCCTCTTGTCTTTAATCTGTCATGTGAGCAGCAAATTTTCTAGGCCCTCTTTCTTCATTATGTTCAAGAAACTTCAACTGTCTAGAACGTTAAGTATAAGTTTCTTTTTCGTATCTCTTTTTTTCTAAAACATCTTCGTTGAATACATGTTCGATTCATAGCATCTTTTTAATCTTTCTGTAGAACCAGTCTGAGTAGGGGAATTTAAAATTTTTACAGCATTCAGTGCCATACAACACGACAGATATTGTTAAATAATAGTTTATCAGGCTATTATTTTTTAGAAGCGGCTTTCCTAGGTTGACCTTAGAGGTCAGATGGAAGACAAAATAAGGAACTTGTTTTTGATTGGCTGAGCCATCATGGGAATGATAGATATATAGAGAGAGGGTTTCTAGAGTCTTGTTTCGTAACCTTCAAACGATGTAGACGTGTTTTCTTTCCTGCCTGAAACAGCTTCCCATTGACGGGAACGACGCCCACTGGATAGATAGAACATATCGACATGAAAGTTAATAAAATAGTTAAGTTGAAATTTCCTGTGTTGGGCTTCCTTTACCTCTGGAATCAAAGCAACTAGCGATCACCGGCCGCGAGAGAATGCAACTTCATTATCGAATTGACGCCGTCGCCCAAACCACCAGGGGGCTATGCAATTATATCTCGTAACAGTTCAGTAGTGTTTTCTTTGTTTCTAACGAAGTTTTTTCTATTTGCCAATATTCTGATTAGCTCTTGGAATGCATCTTTGGCTATCCCAATGTGTCATGTTTTCGGCGTCACATTTTTCGTCTTCTGTTTTCGGCGTCACATTTTTCGTCTTCTGTTTTCGGCGTCACATTTTTCGTCTTCTGTTTTCGGCGTCACATTTTTCGTCTTCTGTTTTCGGCGTCACATTTTTCGTCTTCTGTTTTCGGCGTCACATTTTTCGTCTTCTGTTTTCGGCGTCACATTTTTCGTCTTCTGTTTTCGGCGTCACATTTTTCGTCTTCTGTTTTCGGCGTCACATTTTTCGTCTTCTGTTTTCGGCGTCACATTTTTCGTCTTCTGTTTTCGGCGTCACATTTTTCGTCTTCTGTTTTCGGCGTCACATTTTTCGTCTTCTGTTTTCGGCGTCACATTTTTCGTCTTCTGTTTTCGGCGTCACATTTTTCGTCTTCTGTTTTCGGCGTCACATTTTTCGTCTTCTGTTTTCGGCGTCACATTTTTCGTCTTCTGTTTTCGGCGTCACATTTTTCGTCTTCTGTTTTCGGCGTCACATTTTTCGTCTTCTGTTTTCGGCGTCACATTTTTCGTCTTCTGTTTTCGGCGTCACATTTTTCGTCTTCTGTTTTCGGCGTCACATTTTTCGTCTTCTGTTTTCGGCGTCACATTTTTCGTCTTCTGTTTTCGGCGTCACATTTTTCGTCTTCTGTTTTCGGCGTCACATTTTTCGTCTTCTGTTTTCGGCGTCACATTTTTCGTCTTCTGTTTTCGGCGTCACATTTTTCGTCTTCTGTTAGAATGCTTGCTATATATATATATATATATATATATATATTTACTTACGTGTACTTACGGAACTTCATTAATAATCCCTTTCCACACTGTCAGGTCCTACTTTGGTGTCTCCAGATCCCCAATGTCCAACTCTGAGTCACGAACTATGATGTCTGAGAAAGTCAACTTTCGTGAGAAGACACTTTCAGAAGGATGGCATACGAGTAAAGATGAGACGATTTCACTGTCCGCTCGGTGGCTGTGAATTGCAAACTATAATCGTTTTTGTTCGAGCTTAAGAGAAATTGGTCTTAGCTCTCCGTAAATTGTGTTAAGCGTTGCATGGGTTCTCCAACTGATGTTCTGGATTTTTCTGAGTATATTTGCCTATGTTCCATCCAGTCGTCTGTCGAGTCTAGCAGATAATGCCCAAGTTTCAGATCCATACATTAGGTCTGGTTCAATCAATATTTGAAAGATTTGGACTTTAAAGAAGAATGGAAGGTTCGAACGCCAAATCTTGTGAAGTTTGTTACACGCATCCTCATCCTAGAGCTTTGCGGATATTGAAATAACTAACACCCCTTAATCTTCAAGGCTGACACAGAAATAAACGACTACTGATATTTTGAAAAACTAGGATTTTTCAATCGGGAACATGTGGTAAACCTATTAATAGAGCCAATATTTTATTGGCTTGAGATAATACCGGAATCTGGCGTGATAAATTTGATAAAATCTACCGTTATGAAGTTATCGACAGTAAAAGTTCGGATTTATTTGCGTCGTTGACTGCAGCCATTACTGGCTTTTTTTGCGTACATTCGCTGCGGAAAGTTAAGAGCGGGAGAGAATATGGTTAACTGCCTTATTCACTGATCTTGTCTCAGTTACTGCGCAAGAGAACTATATTGCGTGCGCAGTAATGAATACAAGTGAATACACCACTCATAGCTATTCTGCAGCGAATGTTTGCAAACAACGCCAGTAATGGCTGTGCGCGACGCGAATGAATCCGAACTTTTACTGTCGATAACTCTAAAACGGTAGATTTTATCAAATTTATGAAGCCAGATTAGAATGAAGCATGTACAATTACACATAAATGTAAGTATTTAATATATGATCTAAATCGGGAACAGGAGAAATATATTTGTCTTGTACGGTGTAGTCCAAACATTTATCGTCCAAACCCTTACATAAAATTATAGGACAGTTCTCATGAAGTAATTATGGCTATTAAAACCTTTCCTACTTATAGGGTATTCTACACAAACACGAGAAAGATTATTACAATTTCTTTATCTGCGTTTCCTCTATGACTTGTATCTCTTAATTAGATGGAAGATAGTGTAGACTTTGTTTGTTTTTTTTTTTTTGTTTTTTTTTTGTTTGTTTTGTTTTTTTTGTTTTTTTTTGTTTTTTTTGTTTTTTTTGTTTTTTTGTTTTTTACCTTTGTCCTTCGCTTAAAAGTGACGCCTCCTTTCATGTTTTGCGAGCTCCTGCCGGAGGCCCTTTCGTTCGTGGTGTGATTTTGATTCTCAGAGACAAACAAGAATTTTCTTAATTTTATACACTGGTACCACATTTTAAAAGTATAGACCAGAATATATCTAGAAGATAACATTTTAAGGCAAGCAGTATTTGCAGTTACAGCTCTCTATATAAGGAGATAAAAATGAAGCGTAATAAAAAAAATAAAAATAAAAAATAAAAAGTGATATTTACTTATCTTATTCTTACTCTGAGTTTCGTAGCGATTACATCCTCTCATCGGGGGATTTGATTATTAAAAAAATTACAAGTCTTTTAACAAAAACATGTAATATCCAAGAAACTCTATATAGGAACAATATAAGTGAATAATTATTACTATCTAAATTTATCTAAGTCTAGCTTTCTCCAGTATAAGCTCTGCTAGGTGAGTTTGAAGATTTTAACACAGTTTTTACTTGAAATTTGTCTGCTCTAAGTGTCTTTCTATCGACTTCCGTCCGTCACACTCTCTAAAATAGCCACACATTGACAGATCGAAAAAAATGTATTGCTGGTAATAATGTATTGCTTGAAATAATTATTTTCTTCAAAAATACATTGCTGGTAATAATTTTTTACAAAAATGTATTCCTGGTACTAAAACCTATAATTACATTTTCATAGTGTTTTGACCAAAGTTTGAGGGTTAATTATTTGCCCGTAGCTGGGACCCCTAAGAGGTGCTACCACCCCAGCTCAGGGTTGACCCGGGAACACCAGCAATTAAGAGGTGATTCCATCCTCCTCAACACCTCCTGATCAGAGGCCTTGCTGTTGGATGTACTTTATCGTCTTACCCAGGACGCAGTATCAATAGATAGAAACGGAATGAAACAATTGTCGATAAGTAAATATTTCTCACTATAGATAAGAGAAATAAACTTTATTTCCATTATATATTTTCGGATTATTGTCCTTATTTTTGTTATCAGATTTCGGTCTTCCTCGGGTGTATAATCGTTATAGAGGGAATTTTGAATTGAACCCTTTATTCAATCTACGTGGGTACACTTGTTCTCGTTCGAATGTTCGGGATATGTGGGAATCGGCTAATAAAGATAAATAAGTCAGTTTTCAACAGCAGCAGCGGCAATCAAAACATGACTGGTAACAGCTGCAGTTATCAGCAGATATTGTAGGTTTAAGAGTCCAGGTTCACTACAGTAAATTAATCCTAGTGGATTAAAGCTTTAGTGGCTTAGTGATTGTGAGTTCAATCCCTGCGTTGGGTAGTATATACTTGGACGTGGCATCAGGCGAGCAATAACTTTTTATTTATTTTTTTTTGCAGTGAGTGTCTCTCTTAACAAAGCCCCAAAGCTACTCGAGGTAGTGGGTCAAGCTAGGAGGCCATTTGTGAGTATAGCTGAGGGAAATAACTATTAGGTTGGTGCAAAAATAATGTCGTTTTCTCACATATGTTACTATGTGAGAAAACGACGTTATTTTTGCACCAACCTAATATTAACCCTAGCCTTGAATAGGTTAAGATTATAGTAATCGGGGAAATATCCTGTTGAGAGTCGATTCCACAGGGCAGTGGTTCCCGGGAAGAAGCTGTTCGAGTGGAACTTCTCGCCGATGGAATACGAAGGGAATGTAGACGGTTTGCTACTATATAAGTGGCATGGTTTGTTATTGCTGTGAATGTTTGCCTTGGCGGGACCAGTGAATGTTGTTCGTCCGTGCATAAGCGGTAGAGCATCAAGAGGCTTGACACATCCCGTCCGTGGGAGAGAGATTGACGTGTAAAAAATAATTCGTTACCCACGATACGCTTTTTCAAATATGACAATGGTACACCATTTTTAGCCTGATTTGGTTCTTGTAAGAGTAAAGGATAGTCGGTGTAGCCAGATAATTACTGGAGCGATACAGGGATCCGACCATTTTATCTACATTCTTAGCAACGAATTATATGTACAAGTTCCACTTAAAGTCGGGAATGGGTTTGAGGCCCAACAGTCTTTCAAATCACGGTGCTTCCACGTACATCAAGATTGGTGGTAGTTCAGGGTCAGATCGGCGATGATGGAACGTAACTAGCTTGTTCTTCGAGGCATTGTAGAAAATGGCAAGTGATTGAGTAGCGTCAAAATATAAGAAAAGCTGAAACCCTGAGTAGATATACCAAATTCAAATGTTGTTGGTACTGTATACCAAACAATGCTTTATTTACTTCTCCCACTATTAAATGAATAGTGAATCGGAATGAGAAGTTCGAATTCCAGTCGGGTTCGTTACATTCACTTGTGCGCAAATACTTTTAGGAGAAGCACGAATATATCTCCCAGGTAAGGGTTAAACAGTAGAGCTTGTATCGGGGAAAAATTAATATTCACTTTCAAAAAAAAAAAAAGTTACCATCCAAAATTTTTCGGCTTTAAATAATCCGCAAAGGGTTGATAAACCTTAAAAAATCTCTCGCTGTTAGAAACCTTCGTGTTTTTTAGATATTTGATCGAATAAAATTTTTGTCATATTTTTTTTTTTTTTTTAATAAAATTCCACCGGTGGCACCTGAGATTACAACACTACTTTGTAATAACAGAATACCCATTTTGTGAACATACAGCCACATCACTTTAAAACACCGCTTCCCACGCCGAAGTTAAGCAACGTTCAGCCTGGTCAGTACCTAGATGTGTAACCACCTGAGAATACCAGTTGCCGTAAGCGTGGATGTGTGTCTGGTAATAGTGGTTCAGAATTGTTAATCAGACAGCTGAGTTCCAATTCCTGTTCATTATATCCACTTATGTGCAAAATACCTGTGAAAAGATAGGAATCCACCTCTTCAACCCCTGCTATAGGTTAATTAGTAAGCCTTGCATCAATAAATCATCATCCTAATTACAGAGATGCGGGTCATTGGTCTCATTTTTGGTTTTATCGCAACGTTTCGGTCCTTGAGCCCCACCCCGGACTTCATCAGGTGTATGGAAATCTGCAAGGAATTTCAAACTGAAAGCTGTATAAGATTCTCGTTCCACAAACCATATCTAGGGATATTTTGTCTTGTTCTTATTTTAGTACTGCTCAGTTATTGCTTCCACAGGCCAGGTGGGGGTGTACTTGGACTCCGTGGAAACAGGCGAGAAATAAATTAACACCAACCAAGTAGCATAGTAATTATGGATTCAATCCATGGGTTAGGTAGAACAGACTCGGTCAGTGGAAACAGCGATCAATAACCAAGTTCTATTTAAAAAGAACAAATCGAGATATTTACATTGTTCGGCCTGTTGTCCTCTATTGTCATTCGACCATTGTACGCTCCAATCACCTGAAGAAAGCCGGAACGTATAACGGCCGAAACTTCGTGAACATGACAATAAAGATGAGGACAACAGTCCGACAATGTACCCCCAAAATATGTTATGGTTTTATTAGGTTGGTGCAAAAATAATGTCGTTTTCTCATATGTTACTACGTGAGAAAACGACATTATTTTTGCACCAACCTTATAATTAAATTGCAGAGTGTTTCTAAGCCGTTAAAAACGAATCGATCAATTGATCTCTGTACGTTACAAGTTACCTCCCCGCTGTTTAGATGCGAATACATATTTGTGAATTGTCCACTGTTGATAGGTCAAGCGAAGTGGTCAAGTAACAGCAGTGTTTACAGACGATCTCCATTTGCCTCTGAACAAATGGTCACTCTGGAGATTTATGCGACAGAATATTCTGTTAATGCCAAGAAACAATTAATTTTTCCAAATATTTCATCTCTGGACTGTTTCGTCAAAATGTCATAGGTTAAATCCAATTAAACGCGATTTCTCTCTCTCCTGTAACAGACACTCTTCCCTTCCTGAAAATGACGTTGCTTTATTACGCCAGTAATTGACATTCTTTGGTTGCATTTAATCATCGCCTCCTGACCGATGATGCCTTCATATCCGGTCTCCCAGGATATTAACCGTTCACCGATTGGATTATCTGAAGTAAATGCCGTGGCTCATCTTGAAAATGTGTTCCATCAATTAAGCCTTTGACTCCCAAACGTTTGGTATTCTTAGGACAGAATGAAATCTTTATACATTTAATGAGCAAATAACATTTTTTTTCTGCAGTTTACAGACGAAACCGTGTCTTCATATTTGTTATCTCAAAATCTCTGCTGTTATTCTCACCGGGATTCTCCATCTGTCTGTTAATCCGTGTAATCTTCAGAAGTTTGAACTGAAAGTTTTATTTAACTGCTGGGTGTAGATTGTGCTCGTTTTACAGTTCATGTCTGGGTATATATCGTCTTGTTCTTTGTTATACTCCTCATTAGACACAATGCGATAGCAATAGAATAAAACTTAACTATAGTTTTTTTTTGTTTTTTTTTTTTATATATATCTACAGCGATATGTTGTTTTTAACTCTTTTGTCTATGTCGGGGGATATCACGATTTCTGCCTATACAGGGTGTCCATAAAGTTCGTGTCCACTTTAAAAAATTTATAACTTTATTTGTATTTGCGATAGAAATAATCTGTAAAAAAAAAAAAAAAAAAAAAAGGTTATAAATTTTTATGTACCTGGTTTTAAGTATAGATAAAATAACTAATGTGATTTCAGGCATTACTGTAAATTAGTTGGCAAATATTTTCCATGAACTGCGAAATCCTATTACCCTTTGTATTGCTATTGATAAACATGTGGAAACTTAAATAAAATTTCAATAAAACCTTAAAAGATATAGATTTACTTCTTTCTAATCCTTTTTACAAATTATTTCTATCGCAAATACAAATAAAGTAATAATTTTTTAAAGTGCACACGAACTTATGGACACCCTGTATTTCTGAGATGAGGTGTGGTAAATATTTACATTGTAGGACTGTTGTCCTTATCTTTATTGTCATGTTCACGACGTTTCGGCCGTTATACGCTCTGGCCTTCTGCGGGTGATTTGAGCGTACAATGGCCGAATGACAGTAAAGATGAGGACAGCAGGCTGAACAATGTAAATATCTCGATTTGTTCTTTTTAAATAGAGCTTGGTTATTGTTTGCTCTGTTTCCGCTGAGAGTCTGTACTACCTGACCCATGGATTGAATCCATAATTACTATGCGACTAGATTGGTGTTAATTTATTTCTCGCGTGTTTTCACGGAGTCCAAGTACGCACCTCACCACCCCCCTGGCCTGTGGAAGCAATTACTGAGCAGTACTAAAATAAGAACACAAAATATCCCTAGACATGGTTTGTGGAACGAGAACAATCTTATACACGTAGATTGAATAAAGCTTTCAGTTTGAAATTCCTTGCAGATTTTCATACACCTGATGATGGCCGGGGTGGGGCACAAGGACCGAAACGTTGCGATAAAACCGAAAATGAGACCAATAACCCGCATCTCTGTAATTAGGACAGAAAATGGAAGTTCAAATTTCTATTATTTTTTTTATTTTTTATTTTTTTAAATTTTGGCTAAGCTATTGGTATGCGAGATGAGATTGCTAATTCTTGCGTTACGTGAGACGTTCGAATGAGTATTTTTTTAGAATGTTTTTAATTTTTCTTTAACTTTTATTTACATATTCCTCAATTTAAAACAAATTACTAACACACGCACGTCTGCTTCATTCGTGATAGCATCGTATTTGGTATTCGATTTATAAACAGATGGCTGTTTCTGTTCAGGTCAAAACCGTGTTTTTTTTTTGTTTTTTTTTTGTTTTTTTTTTAATCATAATTTTTATCTTCTCAATGATGAAGAAGAGACTGGAAGCAACGCAAATGTAGTTCTATAGAAAAATCCTGAGAATACCACAGACCGAATATGTGAGCAACGGCAGTTTTAGAGAAAATTGAAACAAAATGTAAACTTATACTTAGCATTAAGAGGAGACGGTTGAAATTTTAAGGGGACTTAATGAGCAAAGGGTTTTGGAAAATCTGACACTCACAGAACAGATCGAAGGAAAAAGGTACAGGGAAAACAATGCATAACATACTTAGTTTGAGTAAGTGGATGGAGGAACAGGGTTTAGAAGACAAAAAAAAAACAGTCAAAATTAGTTAAGATGTGAATTGTGGAGAGCCATGTTCGCCTACGTCCAGATTAGACACGGCACATAAAAATCCTTTCCACTTAAAGAAAAAACTCTCTTGTAGTTCTAATTTACCATTACCTTGTGCTGAACTTAGCTAATTTTTTTTTTTTAGTGCTTAATGGCAAATAAAAAGATTGTTTATGTAAACACTGACATTTTTTTTCTTTACGATAAAACAAAAAATATACATAAGCAATTTATGGGATTGGTTTCTTTTGTAAAAAAAAAAAAAATTTCTAGTAAGACGAGTTTTATTTGAGGTCAACAATTAGCATTAAAATCACATTGAGAGTATGACCTATGACCTCTCATCAGGACTAGAGTAAATTTAGGACCTGCCCGGTGGTGATAGAACTTAACTAGCTTTTTCTTTTCAAGTTCTATGCTGGTCTACTCTTTCTTGTCTTAGTTCCATATTTCTTGAACATTTAAGAGTGAAGTAAATTTAAGATAGCAATCAATCTTTTAACATTTCTCTCTATCACACACACACACACACACACATATATATATATATATATATATATATAAACACTGTATCAAAATATTTTTATTACAAATTCATCACACCAAAATAAAGACAAAATAAAACATATGTCCACAAATCCTTCGTTTTTGAGTTATTAAATTTAAAGAAAGATTACGGTAGATGGCGCTGTTTTGCCATGTAGACTAGATTACATTTGTCATTCCTGTACATTTGTAGCTATACTGTATACTCTTATATCTGCGGTGTATTGACGTCCGGATTATGCACATACAAAAAACATCAAAATTCTTTTCAAAATATTCGTGTTGCAAAATTGTAAGAAGTTTTTTAAATTTTTGATTGGAAAATATAGTTTTGTACTTAATTAAATCACGTAACCGGGTCAAATTAAGACAGAATGTTAAGATTTAAACTTTATAAGTCTTAAGACAAAAGTGTCCATATTATAACGTGTTTTAAAAGCCATTAAAAGTTGTCCTAATTAAATAACCCTTGTTTTATTGTATTTTTTAATTTACGATTCAGAGCAGATTTTCGATAACTGGGGTTCCTATTTTACAAATAAATTCAATTTCTCAAAATGTTTCTGCTTTAACTAATATAGATATTAAGCGGGTCAAAAATTTAGTTTCTCGAAATTTTCATAAATTATGTTGGGTGGAGTATAGAATAAAATGTAAAAAAAAGAATCACCAAGATTTTCTAAAAAAAAAAATAAAACTTTCTAAAATAATTTCATTCATTTGTGAATAACTCCTGAAAATTCCATTAAAATGTAACAATTATGATTTTTGCGTGAATTTCCAAATCAATGTTTTCCACCGCAAAAAAACGCCCTCAACTGATGCAAAAAAGACTTCTTTTTTTAAAAAAACCATTTCTAAAGTTCTAAAAAGGATCGAAAACCAAAATTTAATAATCAACCAATCTTTTTCTCTTAATAATAAAGATTTTGACGTTAACATTTTGCTTTTATTAATTTGGGGGCATATTTCGTTATGGTATGCTAATTTTTTATCGAATTTTTGGAGGTACCTCCCTCTCTCTCTCTCTCTCTATATATATATATATATATATATATATATATATATATATATATATATATATATAATCGTGTGTGTTACCTGACTTTCCACTTAGGACTGAGCCTCTATGGAGTGATATGCAGATAACTGTCCATATTTTCTGCTATCATCTCTAAACTGGATCCCAACAAAATCTGGTATAACTGCAATACTTCCTCAAGAAATGTGCTGCTTAACTACTCTCCTGCTCTGTCGACATTCTACAATAAATTACCTTTCTGCTTCTTGGAAATCCCCTTCTGTTGTCCCAGTCTTTAAGAGCTCAGATGAGCCGTCTATTCATTCTAACTATTTACTAGAGGCTCCAAACAATTCTGAATTGGTTAAGCATTTCACTTCGGAGAATTTTTTTTTTTTTTTTTTTTTTTTTCAGATCAATAATACGGCTTCTCTAGATCAACTGCTGATGTATTAAACATTATTGCTAAGAGAGTCTATGGGGCTTAGATAAGAATGGTGAATCTCGAAATATTGTCTTAATTTTCATCAATGACATTTCTGATGCCATCAGCTGTCAACTCGGTATCTCTGAAGATGACAAAACTTTTTACTTAATAGCAAGTCTGATCGATTCGATAAGATCAAAATGACAGATTTCAAAATGACCTACAATCTGTTAACTGGGGCAAGAAATGACTGATTTTAACACATCCAAAAACGAAACTGATCTTTCAATCGTGTGAAAGAAATAGTTTTAACTTGCATCAGCATGGCTGACGTTAACCTTCAGGCGAGTGAATCATTTTGCCTTTTCAGGCTAAAGGTTTCTACTGACATGAAGCGGAAAGATTATATTGAATAAATCGCTACGTCTACTGCTAGGAAAGCTGGTTCACTGTTCCGTGCTAGACAATTTTTCTCGACAGTTTAATTCAGAAATTGAAAGTCAATCATTCGTCTATGCCTGGAATATTGCTGCCACATATGGTCTGGTGTATTTAGAAATTCTTGATAAAATACAACCCTCACCCCTACAATTTTGTCTTTCATTTTGACGTAAAGACACCAAAAAAAAAACACACATTGGTAAAATAGGATGTTGTTAATTCTAAATTCTACTAATAGGCGTGTGTGCACACACACACACATATATATATATATATATATATATATAAGGCTCGGATCGAGGAATTTGAGAGCCTTGTTTGAATTTCAGTCGGATCCATTGCATTCACTTAGATTCTAATAACTTTAGGAAAGGTACAAATCCTGTTCTCACCCAGTTATGGGTAAATAGCACGGAGAAACGATCTATAGTCTTGAGTGGCAACTGGTCCAGGAGAAGGACAACTCTTAATTCAAAATCTGCTGGTATATATATATATATATATAATATTTTTTTTTTTTTTTTTTTTTTTTTTAGGACCTTGTGGCACATTGTGTACCAATTCTCTGTATTTGGCCCTTCCAAAAAGTCTTTGATTCTTCCCCACCATAATCAAATTATTTGTGTAGTCTAGCTGTCGGTTTCTAGGATCTGAGTTGCTTTACCCTCATCGACGGGAGAGTCCAGTTTATATATATATATATATATATATATATATATATACACGTGGAACTACGTTGTGGTGTGCGACTAAAGTTTCGCTGAATTACTAATTCATCGCGCACAAGATACGCAGGTGCACGTATATGTACTAATATATATCTTTGCTCTGCATAAACACATCGAGCACTGTTATGTTTACACTTTACGTATAAATTTGACGATTATTTATTTGCTTGCCAGCGTATACACACCAGTACGCGCGTGTACCTTTGCTTATATCCAGCCTTTTGATTTACTTATCTTATTAGGTTGGTGCAAAATAATGACGTAATAATGTCGTTTTTTGACGTTAAAAATACGTCAAAAAATGACATTATTACGTCATTATTTTTGCATCCACCTTATATATATATATATATATATATATATATATATATAATGAAAAAAAGTTTTAATGTCTGCTATATTTATGGCATAAAGTGGTCAATGTCAGAGCGTGTGTGAATTTAAAAGTCAATATTAAAGTCAGCACTGAGAGGTGACAGTCTTTCATGCTAGACGCAATCATCAGGTCTGATGATTGCGTCTAGCAGGAAATAGTCTGTCGCCTCTGAGCGTTGACTTCAATGTTCACTTATAACTGCATAGAAAGGAAGGTATGTGTTGTACAAATCTGTGTGGAAAGGTGTGTGCGTTATTTTATGAGGGCAAAAGTTGAAACAAAAACTTAGCTTTATTTTTTCTTCAGAAATAAAATGAGTTTTTTCCCTTTTCTTTTATGATTCTCTTTCTTCCTTCTAATTTCAAACCAATTCGTTCGTTCATGTAGCGGTGTCCTTGATGTATTCTAACTTTAACGTTGTTTATTTACTTTCTGTACTGCAGAAATCTTACATTTGCTTATGAAGATTCGATGCTCTGTAAGTAATAAGTTTAGCCGTGTAGAATTCATGGTTCGTATCCTTTGTCCAATTACATATGTCACATATGTGTATCTTAGGTGACGGTCACGTTTCGCCATTCCCCTAGGCCCTTAATGTAATCTGCATAGTATTAACTTAAATTGAAGTTCGTTTCTTGTCGTGCGATGTCTCTTTACTGTAACAAGTGATAGAGGAATTGTCTGCACAAGACTCGTCTCCACTTAATTCTGTGAAGTTTCGTATGAGTTAGGGTCGTCATTCCTTCTCTTTAATTCGGAAAGTCAATTCACATGGGGATTTAATATACACTCCATTTCCTTCGAGATTCGGCGCCTATCTACATTCTGTCGATTTTTCCCGCTTGATCGTTCGTATCTCGCCACAAGATTCGTCACTTGTATGAGAATCTATTTTTTTTAGCTTTGGCTACCATCTGTTGGCATGGTCTTCAGTTTGACCTAATTTTCTTTGCTTTTAGCGACTGCTATTACATATCAAGAGAGAGGAAATAATTCACATATTAAATTATTAGAGAGATGGGTCGCTAAACATAAGAGCTTGTGTGGATCAAGGTTGTAAGTTTAGTGAAGTCGGAACAAAGATATATATATATATATATATATAATATATTGATACACGTTTCATTAAATATTATAGACAAGTGTTGTCTATTTATTTTATGTAAAATTTTTTCGTAACATCTGATAAGTTTAATAACACTATCGCTGAACGAAGAAAGAAATTCACAATATTGATCCATATTTTTTTTATTTTAATACAATCTAAGCTTTCGGCTTACATAAGCCATTATCAAAGATGTCAATTACAACATATTAAACAATATACGGACAAGACAGTGATGATAGTCTGTCAATGTTTACATAGATGATTTCTAAGCAACGATAAACACGCGCATATAAGACGTTAGAAGCGAAAATCGCACCGCATCTCATGACGTTACACATGACCACACGAGAGTGAATTGAGAAGTATGGAAAGCCATTGGCATAAACCTAAAAGTTTGTTTTTTTTTTTACTGTGAACTAAAGAATATAAAACAGACACTTATTAATAATAGCCTTCCAAACTATATAGTTGATAAACAAATAAGATGCTTTCTTAGAAACCTCAATACTAAGCAAATTGTACATAATACTGCTTCTACTAATCTCAAACATATTAATCTCCTATATCGTAATCAAATGCATACTAATTATAAACAAGATGAAAATATACTAAAAAAATTAGTAAATTCTAATATATCAACTACAGATCCTAGCAAAAAATATTAAATTAATCATACTACACTAAATCTAGTATATCCAACTTAATTCTTCGCAATGATTCTTCTCCCCCGGTTAGCGATTTGCAAAAAAACAACATAGTTTATAAATTCAAGTGCTCTTTGGGAGAATGTATCTCCAACGAATTAAATAATATTTATGTTGGTCACACCACAAACTCGTTTTCACGACACGTGACACTACATTTGAATGAAAACTCTAACATTTTTAGGCATTTAAAACATGCCTGACCGCAGACAATTCCGTAAAATACTTGTCGAAAACACAATTATACTTCGACATGAAAACAATAGACAAAATCTAAAAATCCTTGAAGCATTATACATCAAACAGTTGAAACCCAACCTAAACAAAATCAATTATGGCATCTCTACAAATAGTCTTAAATGTCTATAATTGGTAACAGAAACCATTGGTTTATAACAATGATTTCCCATACTTCTCAATTCACTCTCGTGTGGTCATGTGTGACGTCATGAGATGCGGTGTGATTTTCGCTTCTAGCGTCTTATATGCGCGTGTTTATTGTTGCTTAGAAATCATCTATGTAAACAATGACAGACTATCATCACCGTCAAGTCCGTATATTGTTTAATATGTTGTAATTGACATCTTTGATAATGGCTTATGTAAGCCGAAAGCTTAGATTGTATTAAAATAAAAAAAAAATATGGATCAATATTGTGAATGTCTTTCTTCGTTCAGCGATAGTGTTATTAAACTTATCAGATGTTACGAAATAAATAGACAACACTTGTCTATAATATTTAATTAAACGTGTATCAATGAAAAGATGCTGCCTAAATACACACAATATATATGATAGAAATCAGAATGTTACCATTCTCGTGGCTTCAACAACCAATTTTGTAATTTTTATTATTTATTTTTTAATTACATTGAGCAATTTTTGTTCGCATAACTTTTTAAGCAAGCGCTCGGCTTAAGGTTTATTTATATTACCTTACAACATATATACAATATATTTTATAACATTTAACGCCAAGCAAGGCAATAATAGCACTAAGATGCAAGAGGGTCCCTGCTATTGGAAATAGTCTGCAAATACTTTATTGAAGAGAAATAACAATAAAAGAACAGATTTCAGGAAGACAGAAGATGGCGATTGACTTTGCTTTTAAATTTTGGAAGGCGAGAAAAGAAACTGTTATAATAGGACTTACAATTACATCTAACTAGTTCAACAGTAAAATGATGACTAATAATTGCCAATCTAGTAGTACACTTAAATCCATGCAGTCAAGACATCAGGTTAGGCCCAATAATATTACAAAACCTTCTTTGGATTTTTTCGGGATATGTAGCAGGAGCACCAGGCCTTTTTTTTTTTTTTTTTTTTTTTTTTTTTGGCACGACACCCTGAACTAAGTAATTTTACAACCGACCGAGCAACTGATTCCATATAACCACTCCACTTGATGCCATTAGAAAATGTGAAACCAAGAAATCACATAGTTGCGCTCTTGGAGGTTAGCATCAGCCAGTTTGCCATCAAGATTTAGCACACAAAAACCAGCTAGCAACAGTAGAATTTAATCCCGGCCACTTATTTCATTGGTAATAGATCATACTACAGTCCGTATTGTCTTTGGGGTAGTTGATATCATGAACTCTTTTGCTATAGCATGTCCTGCTGCGCCAAACCCCATAAGCAGAAATCACGGTGCGACAACTCACGAAGCAATGACGTGGAAATTTGTGATCAGGATAAGCACGAATTTTTATACTAACGTTGTATTGTACATAATATAATATGTAGTCACGTCTCGATAGATCCTTTGCAGTTTTTATTTTTACAAAACGTTATAGCAAAAATGTGGACACGGTTTATTATTTTATAGATGCCTCAAGATTAGCTGGCTGGTACAAAGACCAGCCAATCAGATTACTTCTTGCATATTTTGCACGTCTGGGCCTTTCAATGGTGGTTTTTATGATAGTTTCCTGTGATTTTACATTAATTTTTTGTGTTCCAAGGGAGACCATGTGAAAAGGGCTCTGTCTTGGCACTGAAACTCCAAATGAAGCTCTGCCTCCAAAGCGTTAACCAAACAGCCTGTGACACTTTCGACTGAAACTTATAAAATCTTTCTCTTAAAAGAGAATTTCAGGAAAATAGTTTTCTCCACTATCGTCCGGTTTACAATCCTTCTCGGTCTTTTGAAAGCAGAGTAGATGTTTCATGTTTAGGGTCTGGTTTCCGGCTCCTTGTAGTTTTCTCATTCTCTTTCACTCCTTGCCTCATAATGGCATTATCACCTTACTTGGGGTGAACTAATTTAAAAAGAAAAAAAAGTGACATTAACAAAATGTCGACGTTCCAAGAAAGAAACCCCCGTCAACAGTAGGCACTACTATTGACGGGGGTTTCTTTCTTGGAACGTCGACATTTTGTTAATGTCACTTTTTTTTTTCTTTTCGAGTTCTATGTACTGTCAATTTTACATGTTTCAGCTGCTGAGAATCCTCAATTCGCATCTGAATTTGGAGAATGTTGGCAAACGAACGAACTGAAAAAAGTAATGGCTACTCTGTTAAAAATATTATGCGTGACCAAGTTTTAACTTTTAAAAAAAAATTCCCTGATTTGAATTTCAAATAGAAGATGAATGGACACCATAGAAACATTTGGTAGGATCACCTTGTAAAATATTTAATAAAAACTTTTCGAATTATTTTCATCTGGATTCTTTTCATTTTGCAGATGGAGTGTATTTGGCACGTCGGACGAGGCAAGTGCCGACTGTGGCGGTATATGCTGGGATTTAGCTGTTTTTTCTTCCAGTTTCACTCTGCGAGTTCCAGTACACACACTTTGGAGTCTGGTCTTGGACGAAACGTCACCAGTATCGTCTCCGTAACAATCGCTGGTATTAATTTCGAAGAAGTTGCCAGTCCTTTCATCATCACCTGTTTTGTCATGTTCGCCATGTTGAGCAAACTTGGTAAGATATTGCAGACCTTTTTCTATCTTGTAAATTATAGACTCGATTAGCGGATGGAGTGAGAGTACTTATTTTTTTTTTTTCTATTTTCTTTCTCCTTCTGTTCTTCATTTTATACCAATTTGTCTTATCCACGGAATTGATCTGGGAATTTAACAGTATTGTCGACATGAAAAAAAAAAAAAAAAAAGAAATCTCTTAGTATAAAGGAAATTTACATTAACCAGAAAAAGGCTTAGACAGAATTTTGATTTCATTTTTGCCTTGAAAAAGTTGGAAGACAAAACGCGTCGGCAAAATCTATTTTTTTTCCAATTGTCATTTTATACCAATAAAATTAAGATAAATCTAAAAGAAAATGTGAATAATAGACACTGCTTTATGTAAGGAATTCGAATATAGTTAAATCTTCTTTACTGAATTGCAGATGTATGCAGTATTGGCTTATTAATACTTAATGATGTAAATAATAACAGTTACAAAGGTACGGTTGAGTAATGGAAAGCGGCTGGCGTTGAGAAATCGGAGAACCGAGTTCGAATTCCAGTCAGATCCATTACATTCACTTACTTGCGAAAGGTATGAATCTTCTCTCATTGGATAGCAACTGGTCTAACGCAGAAAAAAAAAATTTGCCTCGTCAGTCATGTATCGAAAGCTACATGATCACCTAAGCGTGTATCACGTATGACAAAAAGAAAACCACATTTCGAACCAACAGAAATAATCGGGAAAATATGGAAGCACGTAAGAAACGATAAAGAATCATGAATCGGAAGTATGGTGTAGGATTTAATTGATATCGGTTGATCGAGAAATGAATAGATTAATCAGTAAAGTTTTAGTGTCATACGGGAATATTAATATATCCTTTTTATATTTTAAAATTTTATTTATTAATTTTTAAATTTTTTCTTCATTTTTGTACATCATTTCCTGATAGATTAAAATAATCTTTTCTTTCATTTCAGCATATCATCATGCCGGGTTTTTATCTTCCATTATCCCAGAATCATGGTAAGCGTACTTTTTGATCCAATATACTTACAACGCATCACATAAATAATTATTGTATCATGGTTATGTATTCTTAAACATGTGTCACGAGTTTAATTACCTCTGTAGATAAATGCTGCTGACAGATTCGGGGAAAATCTCAATAATAAAAATAACTGACTTTTTAACTCTGATTGTATATTTTAACGTTGCATAGAAAAGCGAAACAAAACTAGACATCAGTGGCATCTGTAGGTGAGCCTACGAGACGTTTACACAGCATACACCTGAAGAAGGCCTAAGGGTATATAGGATGAAGCGTTGTGAAGAAAACAAATTACTATGAAGAAAGCCACATAGAAAGGTGTTGTCGATAAATTATCTGATTTCCGAGACACTGACATTGTTTCCTTTAGTATTCAAGTACAGCCAATACAACTTTCCTGTTTGCCAGAGATAGCACTAGAAAATACATCAGGCACAGATGATAATAAATATTTTCTCTGAAAAATAATGAATCCGTTTAATATTTCATTTCGTGTTACCCGAAATAATCCAAAAAAATCCCCACTTTCCTAAAGAACAGAATTCTGATGAAGCTCCTAAATTGATATGGTGTAAACTAATAAGCAGTGGTTTATGTACGTAAATTTTCAAGTGTGTGTGTGTATATATATATATATATATATATATATGAAATTAAAGTTGCTCCTATTCAGGGAGATTACTGTTCAACCTAGAAAATATTTAGTACTCATAAGTTATTTTTCCCCTTTTTACAACTTGGTAATCTATTATTTCTAACATTGGTTGTAGATAAGTTTTCTTAACTTCTTTGTTTCATACTGCCGACGATTATTTTTCTGAAGAAGTGTAGGCCGAAAGGCGCTTTAAACCCCGCCTTTTTGTCTTAAACTAGATACTTTTGTATTTATTTTTAACAATAAATGGGAAATATGATCCTTATATTCAAATCAATTTTGACTTGGTGTGGCAGTAAAAAAAAAAAACCTGTTTGTTATATATATATATATATATATATATATATATATGGCGTATCAAAAATAATTTTACACATATTGGGGGCAGGCTCCTTACACCCCCAAAAAAGACAAAAGTCTATATAAACATATGTCTGCAAATCCTTTCTTTTTGAGTTACTATGTTTAAAGAAAGTTTACGGTAGAAATCGCTGTATTGCCATGTAGACTAGATTATATTTGTCATTCGTGTACTTTTATGGCTAGTCTCGCTTCATTGTTTAACGTGTGTAGTAGCGAGTTAACTGAAAAGTGTTCTGTTTAACAATGGCAGGATATTCATATCGTGAGCAGGCAAATATGAATTTTACATATGGCCGCGTGAATGGTAATGGGCGTATGCTGATACCCGGATCGTCTCCGACAGTTTGTAGAATGTGTTTTGCATGATCAGGCGTACGAGCTCGGTCTTCATCGATTCAATGGTTTGTAATACCACGGATCCTGTCTCGGCAAAGCGACGATAAACAGCATTGATTGAAAATTGAATGACTCGGGTGCCTTCGGTCTGGAAACGCAATCTGATAGTCGTGTAGCCTCGCGTCCATTACCATGGACATTTGTCCTTGTTTTTTGTGTGAGGAACCCGCCCCCAAAGTTTGTAGAAATATTTTTTGATGCACTTCATCCCTGCCGTGCGCCAACGGCTTAGTGGTAGAATCCCCACCTGACGTCAGTTGAGTGTGGTTTGGATCCTAGCTAGAGGCAACCGGACGTCTAGTCATGCTGATGAGTTGTGATACAGCGAAACAGTATGTGCATGACTATATATATATATATATATATATATATATATGTGTGTGTGTGTCTTTTTCATGCAAACATTGTTTGATAGAAACAAATATGTGAAATTCAAGCAAGCTATTGTATATCAGACCTTGAACGTCGAAGAAAGCAAACCCATGTTTATTTTTTGAGGTCTTGGAGCACTCAAAGCATTCACAGATCAATTTTTGCTAAATTTTGTCTTTAGGATAATGTCGGCGGGATACATCTACCCCTGTGAGTTTTTTCGTAGCTAGAATCTGTATTAAAGAAAATGAGATATCTCTGTGAATACCATAGAGCCTCGCAGTACGAATTTAATGAGTGCCCTGACAGAGATCGTATTGTAAATTACACGTATTACAAAGCATTTATTCCCACTGAATTAATGGAATGCTAATTAATCTCTTTCAGTTCCCCCGAAGCATCCAAAATATCTATTTTAGAATTTCAAAATAGAAAACTGGCAGTCAGTAAGAAATTAAATCACAAACAGCAATAAGAACATATGATCCATATTGACCCGGAGAGTGTGAGTTCAATACCCGGTTAGGTCCGTGGAGAACTTGGAAAGAGGAATTAACAGGAAAATAACTAATAACTGACATCCATTAAACATGGCACGTGGAACTAGAACAGTCTACCCCAGTGAGCGAAATAAAGAGTTCAGTTCGACATTCCAACCACCTGAAGAAGGCCGGCGCGTACAACGGCCGAAGCGTTGTAATATGGCGACAAAGGTGAGGACAATAGTCTGAATAATGTAAATAGTGCTCACCATTCTTCAGGATGGTGCAAATCGTGGGCGTCATTCAGTCATATTACTCTGTCCACTATACGGCCTACTCTCTCGTATTTTCTATTTTTTTCTTCACTTCTAATGCACTTAGCTTTTTATTCTTATTTCTCTATCTTTAACACTTATATCTTCGAAACCATGGTTAAATAAATCCAAAAAAAATGCACGTTTCCCAAAAAATTCTCTGGCACAAAACAATCGGGGTTTTACCTCTAGAAAATGAATACTTGAACTGAGTGAGGTGGTGGCTGGTAGCTAAAGGGGAAGGGAGACAATCGATAGCGTTGGTAGGTGACGTTATCTGTGATAGGTACTTCGAAGGATAAATGTTCGGGACTACAGGCGTTCACACATGCTCCGCACTTTGCCTCTGACCGTGTTGTTTCTTAGAACTAGATGACGTCAGCTGGCAATGCTTCCTTTTACCTGTCACAGACTGCTTCCGTGTATATGACGTCAGCTTGCAACTTTTACCTCAGCCACCGATTGCTTCTGTTTAGATGACAGTTGCTCGTACTGAGACTTTTTACTCGTCCTACGATACAAAAATGCTCACAAATGGCAGCTCGTAAAGCAAGTTGCTCATTTAATGGTGAAGTCGTACTACGAGTTTCTAGGCATATATATTGTCTCTGAATTTCCTCTGTTTTTTTCACTTTGACTGTTTCATTTAAGTTATTACAAATGCTTATAGCAATAGGAAATATTATCGAACTAAAATTAAAGATGTTATTGCTTAAAAAATTACTTTATTTCGAGTATAAAATAGTTCGGAATAAAACCTATACATTTCCTAAATAGGGTAATTATAGCCTTGTGTAAATTAATTGAAACAAAAGGAAAAATTCCGTTATTTACTTTTTTTTTTTAATTTTCCCAATGAGACATGTTAGTACTTCGCATGTCCATTCCACAAAGTCTTTCCTTACAGATTGACCACAGATTATCGATTACATTTAAATCAGGAGAGTTTCCGATTCATTCGATAATACTTTGATTTGCTCACTGGTAAGGCTTGCCGTTGTGTTCGTGCAGCGTTGTAGTTTTCGTACGCTTCTTTGGAGTAGCGTTCATCGCAGACAATGTCCGCAGGACAAATAATCAACAGTCGAGACAATAGTGTCTGGGCATGATAAAAAAAATAAATCTGATGCAATCACAGATGACGCAATATTTTTCAAGGCCAAACAAATTTCATCATACACCCCAAAAATAGATTCATATTACTGCACACTACTCTAAATGACCTAATCTGAGAAAAAAATGGAAATCAATTACACCATGTCGCTTCAGTAGGTCTAAAATTGGCCGTATGGTGAAGGAAAAGAAACTAAAGCGGTTGTTTCAATTAATTTGAACAAAGGGTGTGGGCTTTGATTTGCTTTAATAGTATCTCTTAGCATATAGGTGTAAGCACACTTGGTTTGAAAGCAGTTTCGTTCATTAAGAAAAGAAATACAGATTCGATTCATATTGGAGATACTTTGTCTTTATTAGGACATAGCGATGTCTAGGCCAGTAGACATTAATTTTACCTTTCTAAAAGAAAAGACAGATGTCTACTTAAACACATGTAATCAATAACGTCCATAGCAATGAGCATGTATGTAAAAGCGGAAGTGGGCTGAAATGATCTGGTCTCGGCAAAATATAAAAAACAATGATTCTTCAGAATTCTTGGTCAGAAGATTTAATTATCCCTAGGATTACATGTTCTCGACTTTTCCCTATCCGAAAGTAGAGCGTTTCCATGGAGCCTTTCTTAGACTGTAATAGCGTAAAATAATGAAGTGATTACCATTAATCCTCGAGAATCCACTCGTGTTACTAGAGCTTTTGAGCGAACTTTTTTCCTAAATCTCACCAAATGACGAAATAACACATTTCGTTTTTACTTTCCAGGCCGAAGACTTCCCGGTTTCCTTTCCTTGTCGGCCGGAGACTTCCCCCCGCTTTCTTTCCCTTTCTTTGCCGGCCGGAGTCTTCCACCCCCGCTTTCTTTGCCGGCCGGAGTCTTCCACCCCCGCTTTCTTTGCCGGCCGGAGTCTTCCACCCCCGCTTTCTTTGCCGGCCGGAGTCTTCCACCCCCGCTTTCTTTGCCGGCCGGAGTCTTCCACCCCCGCTTTCTTTGCCGGCCGGAGTCTTCCACCCCCGCTTTCTTTGCCGGCCGGAGTCTTCCACCCCCGCTTTCTTTCCCTTTCTTTGCCGGCCGGAGAATTCCGCCTCGTTTCTGCATCGATTTCGTTCATTATCCATATCTAGATTCACTTTTGACACAGGAAAAAAGTAGTAAAAACTCATTAATGTGAACTGGTTTGTAGACACTTATTTGTGCTCAGGCCACGGTCTTATTTTTACCAATATATATAGCTATTCAACTGCGCTAAAATCAGTTTCTGCATTGCGGCATTGGACATAAATTTGCATATTTTATTCTGCCTGAGTTTATACGCCTATCCTTTCGGACTACTCTATTCCTCTTGTGTGATAATACGTTTCGGCAGTTGTACGCTCTGGCCTTCTTCAGATGTTTCTGAATTTTGAATTGAAACTGTTATACATCCTCACCATGGCCTAAGGTATAAAAGTGTTGCTGGCGGTGAGTTCAGTACCTGCGCCTGATAGCGCTGAAGTCATATTCTGTTTTAGATGAAGAAACTGACAAGTGGCACAAAGAGGAATAAGGTTAGTGATATTAAATGATGCGAACAATTTTACCCTCTTGGCTTGAATAAAGTGTTTGAAATTCTTAAAAGGTTAGCAATTTCGAAGACAGACGTCTGAAGAAGCCCGGATGGTACAATGACCGAAACGTGAGTATATCAGCCAAAATGATCATAGGGTAATTCCGTATTCATGAAATTCCGCCATAAAATGCGACATCGTGTAAGGTAGATGTGTATTCGTTAATAAATAGAAACCACATTTTTGAGTTGCCTGCCTAATCTTAAATTATCAGCATATTTGTTCAAGCTTTTCTTAGACTATGCTCTTCATGTTTATTAGTACAAACGTAACGAAATGAATCTAGAAGACTGAAGTAGACGTTCACTTCAGACCTCAAGAGCAACTAAAGACTCTGGAAAATGGTCAGTTTCTTGTACTGCTTCATTATGTACTGGAATCGTTCCTTTGGACTCTTTCACAAGTGCCAGATCAGATCTGGAGTATTGCAGCCCAGTTCTCCCTTTCTAACCTTGATAATTTATTATCCGCAAGGCCATGTAGACGATTTTGAATTATTTTTCCATTCTACAACTTTTTTTTTTCAACAGACGAATTGTCACAAGTCTATCTCTACTCCATCGCTATTTCCATGCCAAATGTTCAGACAAGATACATTCCCTAGTTCCACTATTTCAGACCCTTACAGCTAAGACCCGCTATGCCATGTACACCGGATTCAATCAACCGTATTCCCTTGTTTCACTGCCTTGTGGATGGTTGTCTTCTACAAGCCCTTCAAATATCAAGATTGTAGTGAATGGGAAAACATCCTGTCGAGAGCCTGTTCCACAAAACTGCAGTTCTTGGGAAGAAGCTGTTCGAGTGGAACTTCTTACTTCTGAAATACGAATGGAATGAGGATGATTCATCCTTGTGTGTGGAACGACGGGTCCCGTTTGCAATGGAAAAAGAATGTTTCAAACGGATATTTACGGAAATACTCTGTATATGATGATAGAAGGATAGAGATAGATACATTTGCAAACTGAGACAGTAAAATTATATAGATTGTTTTATTTTGTCACTCTAGGTTATATTTTTGCGGCTAATGTCCTGGATACATTTTAAAAGCTGGGCAAATTATTGCGAGACAGGAGGATTTTTTGCTAACAAAGAATACTTAGGCTGTTACGTGACATCTGTCCTTCTTTACGGCAGCAAATGTTGGACAATTTCTTGAAGAGACTCGAGGCGAGGGAGGTGTGGTTCTACAGAAGGATGCTAAGGATATCCTGGACCAAGCGTGTGAGCAACAATGAGGTCTTAGAGAGGTTGAAAACAAGGGGAACGCTTATACTTAACATCAGGAAGAGGCAGCTAAAGTTTCTGGGACACATAATGAGGAAGGAGGGCCTGGAGAACCTGATACTCACTGGTCGATTAGAGGAAAAAAGAGAGACAATGGAAAACAATGCGTGACATACCTGGGGGCTTAAGTAAGTGGATGACAGAACGTGGTCTGGGGGGAGGAAGCAAAAGGAAGGAATTTGCTGAGAGCTGCAAGGGATAGAGGGAGGTGGAGAGCCATGATCGCCTACATCCTGAAAGGATGTTGGGACATTAAAAAAAAGAGGTTGGTGCAAAAATAATGACGTTAAAAAATACGTCAAAAAACGACATTATTACGTCATTATTTTTGCACCAACCTAATATTTATTATTGACTTTGGTTTTGTATGCCGCAATAAAGTAATGTTAAGATTATGTTGCGACATTACTGTTTCTATTCTGGGCTCAAACAGTGATTTCTGACATAACAATACACAAGCTAGGTCATTCTGACCTTGTGGCGTAAAATGTCATTTTGGTCAGAATACAAATATGTATAGAATACAATCGTAAAATATTCTCATTATTTGATTTAAAATAAAAATGAATGCGTTTTTAATACTAAATTTTAATCGCTACAAGGCTCGAGAGCCACATATGATAGTTACAGTTAAAATATTAATACTGAATTAGATGTGTGATAGAGGACGAGGCTGGAAAAAAAGATGACTCTTCTCTCTTAAAATGAAGAACTTAAGATTGTAGTATTCAGGTGAGCCCCCACGCGTGAACCTGATCCCAAAAGTGGCAGTTCTTGGATAAAATCTCTCTCAATGGAAATTCCTTCTTGCACTTGGAACACGGAGGAAATGAGACGGATTTTGCAAAGAATTTGGCCGAGTGGATTTCACATCTTACTAACTGAATACACAGGAATTAGGGTGATTCATCCTTGTGTACGTAGAACAGCGGATCTCAGCTGCAAAGTTCAGGGCTGGTGGAACCAAGGAACGTAGCCATGGAAATAGTAATAAAGTAGCGACAGGCTTGCGACGTTTTGTTGGCGGCGAATCGGTTCTTGGGTGGAAAACGATCATCCACAAGACTGCGTAGTCGCTTTTGAACAAGAGACAGACAAGTGAATACTGAGCAACTGCAGCCCAAATATGGCAGCAATATTCAATTTATTGTATGATCAGGGCTTTTGTATAGCAGGAACGGTAAAATTAATCGAACATTTTTCCAGCATCTTCATCGAACCCTATAGACTGGCGCTATACAATCGCAAACGAAGAGCTTTGTACGAAATAGCAAAACTATCACTTGAAGAATTCCAACAGCAGTGAAAACAAAAAAAAAAAAAGAGTAGTACGTAACTAGAAGAAAAATAGTTATTTACTCAAGCTGTTAACTTTCCACATGACCAAATGTAAAAGATTTGGAAGCAAAGTCCCATCAGAATCAGAAATAGTTATATTTAGTGGACATTTGAAGTTTAATTTCCGGAAAAAATATTGAGATTTTATAAATTATCAAATGACAGTAACACATAACTGTTCGGTCAATTAAAGTTTCCTGACTGTTCGGTCAATTAATGTTTCCTGAACGGAAACTGTTAACTTTACCATGTGCGAGGGTCGGCTGAAACGTTCATAGAGTGATCAAGATATTCTCATGAAATGTGACTAAACGAGGTTTATTTTTCAACATAGCCCCCCACACACACACACACTACCCTTTCTGTCGACACGCTTTTTCCGTCGGTGTTGGAGTTCCTGGATCCCATTTATTAGAAAGCTTTCATCCAGTTCGCCAAAAAAAAAAAAAATCAATCACCAACTGATACGGCCATGATCATTGTGATACTGGCTCCCAGTCAAATGTTCTCTTTGTGTTAGGGAACAGATGATGGTCAAATCCGGAGGAAAGGGAAGGTGATCACCCAATCACTAATAACAGCCACTGAAGCCAAGGGCTTGTGTGTTGAAGCATTATCCTAATAAAACACCTATTTCGACAGTTGTCCTGGGCGTTTGATCTTGCTGGCATAGTAATGATGGCGTGGCCCTGTTAAAAATAGTCAATAAACGCAATGCTTTTTGCATTCCCAAAAATTGTGGCCATCACCTTCCCTGTAGATGAAACCACCTTGGCCTTCTTTGGAGCAAGTGACGGATGTTTACATTACATGGATTATCTCTTTGTCTCTGGCTCGAAGTGATGAAGCCAACACTCAGCCTTGGTTAGGAAAAGTTCAAGCTGGATTTACCTCAAACAAAGTTCGATCTTGCCGTGATGTGATCAGCCTGGTGCGTTTTTGATCAAGTGTCAGAAGACGTGGCACCCACTTATCAGAAACCTTCATCATGCCAAGTTCATTCAGCAGAATATTTTCAACTCTCTCATTGGATATGCTAATACCATTGGCCACAGCCTGTCATTGATCAGCATGTGGTGAACGCGATCAGTATTTTCCTCGGTTTGGGCACTTACAGTACGTCCAGACCTTGAGTCATCTTAAAGATTCTCCATTCCCCTCCTAAACCAGCTGTCTATTTTTGAACTGTTTATAAAGCTGGAGTATCATCCCCTTAATCTAACAACCATGTCAGTTTGGGGTTTAAGTCCTTTTTCTGCAGGAATTTAATAACATCACTTGTCAAATTATGTCTATTTTCAAGGGAAGTCGCTATAAGTTATTTTGAAGTATTCTCTGGACAGTCAGATGAAAGGGGCAATGCAGATATTTGAAAATAATGCAGACAAGATTTCACAGCTGTAACCTCATCCCTTCATCGTCAGCCTATGAACTTTTCAGGCCACGCTCTTTTTTTTCCTTCATCTTTACGAAATATGACGTCGTCCTTTCATCAGCTTTGTTGTCTTTGTTTATTTCAGCCTCCAAATATTTCTCGGAATTGTCATTGGTGCGATCATTTAGTAAGTAAACCTTTTATTCAAATCTTGCATTCACAGCGCCAAACATTGCGTTATGGTTAACAAGCTACATCAAACCAATAAGCTACTATGGTGTGTTACGTCTTCACCGACTACCTCATTAACATAAAAAGGTGCCAGAAGTTAGGTTTAACTTATATATAACCCGGAAATGACGTATTTATATACTTTACTGCTTTTGAACTACGATAAGTCTTCTTCCACATACCAGCGACCACAGGTCGAATAATATTATGCTTGAGGAATTGTAGATATGTCATGTCACGGGAACACATATGACACTAGGTTTTGCTTTTTTGTTTTAATATAAACCGTATAAGATTGTACCTCCCATAGTGAGTCACCCAAATATTACCCACTTTCATTATCTAGTGCCGCAGACATCAGTATGTGCCCAAGATGCTAAATGTCTTGGTGCTGTTTGGAGAAACGAATCTCTAGGTACAATGCAATAATTCATTATTTTAAATCCAGTTTCACGTTTCCCATTGACACGAAGTGGAATGATTATATTTAATCATTTAATAGGGTAAATCCACATTGCCCATCTATAAATCTATCATTGGTCTGGTCTGGAGATATATACACAGAGAGAGAGAGAGGCGGCAGTCACGGTGGAGTAATGGATAACGGATTGAGAAATCGGAGAGCCGAGTTCGAATTCCAGTCGAATCCATTACATTCACTTACGTGCTAATACCCTTGGGAAAGGTGTGAATCCTCCTCTTCTCCCTCCAGCTATGGGTAAATAGCAGGACAGACTGGGTTCTATAGCCTTGGATGTCAACTGGTCTAGGAGAAGGACAACTTTGAATTCAAAACCTGCGAAGGTTCTTTTGGGGACCTTGTGGCACTTCGTGCACTAGGTCTCTGTATTTGGCCTTCAAAAAGTATGGATGGTCCTGCACGAAACCTTCACCACTATAATCAAATCTCATGTGGTGTTGTCGGGCTGTCGGTTTCCTAGGAACTGATCTGCTTGACCCTCGAATTCGACGGGAGAGTCGATTAATATATACATATATATATATATATATATATATATATTTGATGCATGTTCCATTAAATAATATAGACAAGTTTTGTCTATTTTATGTAAATTCTTTTCATATCGTCTGATAAGCTTAATAAGATTATCATTAAAAGACGAAATAAATCGCCATATTGATGCGTAATTTTTAAAATTTTATTTCGTCTTTTTAATAATGTTATTAAGCTTATCAGACTGTATGAAAAGAATATACATAAAATTGACAAAAACTTGTCTATATTATTTAATGAAAAAATGCTGTCTCAATATATATATATATATATATATATACACACACAGATAATTTCTTGATAAAGGGTCTGTAATGTTATCAGTCCTGACATGGCATCTCTATTTCAGTCACTACGTGGCTTCCCTCTGTCTTTTCTGTAAATATTTTCATTGCAATTATCGTAATGAGCTCTAATCCATGTTACCTCGACAGAATGCTCACTACTAGAATGGTTATTAGGTACCATCGTTTTATTGTTGAAATAGTTAGATATAATCGTTCTGTTCCAATAGTTTTTTTTTTCTCGCACACTTCGCTTTCAGTTTCTTACTTCCCTGCAAACGACGATCTTCAAAAATTTAAATTCAGTGCCAATTACTTGTCTTTCGGTCTTCTCATCCTCTTTCACTCTCGGTAACCACTGGCGTCTTAGTGGCATTATCGCCTTCTTTGGGGTGAAACAATTAAAAAAAACTAATAAAATAAAAAATCTAGATACCAAACATTTCTTTTGTATACGCTACTTGTTTATAAGCAACTGGATGTGACTTCCCTATTTTTATAGCAATTATTCTAACAACCTCTCCTCTTTGGTAGCTTGACTGCTTGAATTTAAGTGTAATACCAGATTGGCATTTTGTCTCAAAGAAACAGGTAGATTTGCTTAGTCTTCCTCACTCTATTTTTCCTTATTACTGATAAGTAGTACACAAAATATTCTCACAAGGCAAAAATTGTCCTACTGGAGACAATAAAAATAGCCAATAATCAACATACGTTTTGTACTATTTAATAATACAAAAACGTTTTCTCCTTTATAAGCAACTGGATGTGACTTCCCTATTTTCATAGCAATTCTTCTAACAAGCTCTCATCCTTGGTAGCTTGACTGCATGAATTTAAGTGTACTACTAGTTTGGCAAATAGTTCTTATCATTTTACTGTTAAAATAACTAGATTTAAATGTAAATTCTATAATGGTTTCTTTTCTCATACTTTGGATATTTCTTCCAGTTTCTTAATTACCTGCCACCTACGATCTTCAAAAATTTAAATTCAATGCCAATTACTTGAAAAAAAGCTGTTCTTTTTATTGTGCTCTCATTCTCTTTCACTCTCAGTAACCACTGGCATCTTAGTGACATTATCACCTTGCTTGGGATGAAATTATTAAAAAAAAGGTCTTATAAGCGAGGATTGTAGTGGGAAAATTGTTAGATGTAGGTGGATCTTACGATTTTTCTCTAGATGAAACTAAAACACGAACAGCTTTAAATCTGTTAAAGAAAACCAATAGTTTGTAAGGGTACCATAACGGTTATCGGCGCAGAAAGTGTAATCGTTGAACCCTTCATCTGTTGCTTTTACTTTCACTCTTTCGTCTTCAATGGAAAAGACCAAACTCGGCCGTCCTGGATATGACGTTAAAATAAATCCGCGTCCTGAGTAAAACGATAAATTACGTCCAACAGCAAGGCCTCTGATCAGGAGGTTTTGAGGAGCATGGAACCACCTCTTAATTGCTGGTGTTCTCAGGTCCTCACTGACCCGGTGTGGTAGCACCTGTTAGGGTCCCAGCTATGGGCAAATAGTTAACCCCAAACTAGAGTCAAAGCACTATGAAAGCGTAAATACAAGGTTGAATACCAGCAATACTTTTTTGGAAAAAAAAATCTTAATATATATTTGAAGAAAAAATATTACCAGAAATATATATTACCAGCAATAAAAATGTTGTCGGTATTAAATATTGAGGTTGATACGCCGTAAAACAAACCAAACCTAACTAGGTAAATTTGGGTGACAACCAATCTTGAAGGAAAACCGATTTAAAATCCATGACAAAGACGACAGGAAACCAGTGTTTTTCCCCACTGTTCCCTATAAAAATAATGGAAATTCACTGATAATACAAATCGGAATCTGTGGAGAGCCATGATCACCTCCATCCTAAATGAATATGGCATTAAAGAAAATCAGAAATATTAAGCGCCTATGTTAATGCACATTTTGATCTATATATATATATATATATATATATATATATATATATATATAATTTTTTTTTTTTTTTTTTTTTTTTTTTTTTTTTTTGTCAGCAAAATCCTGCATCTTCCCCTGCACGCGATTATACAAATAGCAAATACCATCACATGACGCAATGCAACATGTTGTAACTGGGGTTAATTGAAAGTGTCAGACATCATGCTTTATACATATTCACTAGTCTATCTCTGTGTGTCTTTGTCTTATTTCAAGATCTCTGTACCGGCGTGTCTCTGAGAAATAATTTTTTTTTTATCATTTAAGGAAAATATTGCATCAGAAATTTAAATGCGACATAAAGAATATACCATAACTATTTGTTAGTTTTAGCTGTTATTGTCATTTATTTGTAAGAAAATAGTTATTGCTCTCTATATTACCACCCTCAATGATCATGCCAGATAGGAAAGTTGTTGAATATCTTGCGTAGCACAGGCCTCAGTTGGGCAGGCATTATGCTGCTGGAACAGCATACCTTGTCCATGCTCATTCTGCAGTTGGAATGTCGAGAACTTTGTACCGGACTAAAGTTGCAAGTGTCGGGGGTACAGTTATTTCAGTGCTTTTTGTGTTTCTCAAATACCAAGCGAAAAATAAAGGTAAAAAACAACTTGTAAGGTTTAAGTTTTATTTGCTTCTCAGAAGTGGTTCCTTATCAAAATTTACTAAACTTTAGTTTAGCACATAGATGGACAAGTAGAGAGCAGCGAGTAAAACTCGAAAATGTTCTTGTAGAAATGTAATGTGGGACTAACTTGTTAATCCATAGCTCAACAAGCACTTATAAAATTAATGGAGTTTTCATCAGTTGACATTTCTTTATTTTCTGTCATGCCTTGTTGCTTCTTTTTTTGTCCTTTCCATATTATAGTTTCGTTTTTTTAATTTTTTTTTAATTTTTTTTATTTATTGTCCGTTCCGTGACACAGTTCCGGTTCTTTTCGTCCTTTTCATATGGTTTCTTTTTTGTCCTTTCAATATCCCCGTTTCGTTTCAATTTTGTCCTTTTCCAATCTAGGTTTCATTTCTTTTCTGTCCGTTCCACACCACCGTTTCGTTTCTTTTTCTGTCCGTTCCATGCCTCAGTTTTGTTTTTCCTTTTTTCATCCTCGTTTCTGTTTCTCTCTTTTGTCCTTTCCATAACTCTGTTTCATTTCTCTTTTGTCCTACATTTGTCTCTATGCTTTTCCTTCTTTTTCCTCTCACTTGCGTGGAAGAAATTTCAATTAGAAATATGTGGATTTTAATTTTTCTATAAGCTATATTTCTAATCAATACAAATTTATACAACTGAATACATATTGAAACCACTCTCTTGTTCATCGCATGTACCATAATAGTCACTATTTATAAAGAATTAGTCTCTAAGAGAGAATCTTATTCTAAACTGAGTCAGTGATATTTAATCTTTATCTTGATATGATTGGAGATATTTTTTTTCTCTTGAATGCTTCTTAATAATTGAAATTTATTTTTAGTTTTTCAGGATACTCTAGCACATTTCCAGATTTTTTCACCCCTCATGAATTCTTTGTCTACCTTTTACCTCCGTAAGTATATTTTCTTTGATATAATTCCGACCCAGTCCTTTATTCAACGACTGTCTTCATTTGCTTCATCTCGTCTTGTGCATTGTCTTTCCAGAATCATCTTGGAAGCGGCTTACAGTTTGAACGACAGTATTTTCTACGACAACCTCGGCAGTGTGCTCATCTATGCTGTCATTGTAAGTTGATTCTTTTGGAAATTTTTATCTGAGTCCAGTTAATCTGTTCCTTAATGTTTGGTCTTCACATAAAATTGCCTTAATTCGAAAGAGTGACTATAAGGATCAGACAGAAATATTTCAAGTACATAAAATTTTTTTTTTTTTTTTTTGCTCTCTATGCAATAGTATTGCCAATGGCCGTAAGATTTTATTTCGTACAGAATTTTCCGGGTTTTATGTATAAACTAAGAAAACAGTTAATTAATGAGTATAACTTTCAAACCACTGTTTATTTCTTACAATTTGATGAGATAGAAACAGTGGGCATGAATTTAACAGAACACTTGAAAATAACCGATTTAACGGCCAGCGTGTGTTTGTATTATATATATATATATATATATATATATATATATATATATATATACCGGGTGTAACAGTAAAATTGTCTAATTGTTAGATTAAGATTTGAGCCGTTGTATCTTAGAAATTATTTAAGATATTTTACTAGAATTCTCCAAGGTTTTTATAACACTATTGGACTCGACATAAACAATATTGAACATATTGAACAATAAGAATGCATTTAGCTCTAAGATGAAATGATGATCCCTCTTCCTGTTGTGACCCCCAGATTCAGTTTTTCTCTACTGTCCCCTCTTTTTTTTTTTTTTTTTTTTTAATTACTCACCGTTCTTTTGATGGTTTTTGAATGAACATTGAAGATGGAAGCCAGCGTATGAATGTTGCTACCATTAGTGATGGTCTGAATGATATTTTTCCTCTCACCATTGCTCAGTTGGGAGTGATACAAAATGACTTTAATCTTTTTTTTTTTTTTTCTAGCTGAATAACTCAAAGGGTTTTCAGCGATTACTACGAAAAATGCGGTCAAGACTGTTATATATATATATATATATATATATATATATATATAATGAAAATCTGGAAAAAGACACTAGTGTAAGACTTTAGTGTCTTTTTAAATATTAGACATTTTGTGGGATGGACAATTATTGCATGCTGTTACACGATTGGACAATTTTTCTCTTACATCCAGTATATTATTCATTTCACCCCATGCAAGGCTGTAAAGCTACTAAAATATAAGGGTTTTCTGAGTGAGAAAGAATAAGAAAAAAATGAGAAACATTAAGGGACGAGAACAATCGAAGAGTAATGAAGAAAATAGTAGTCAACGATTGACATTGCATTTAAATTTTTGAAGATCAAAGTTGGCTGGAAAGCATCTATCTGGAAGAGTTTCACAAGTGAAAAGTGCGAGAAAAGGAGCTGTTATCATAGAAGTTACGGTTACATCTAGTCAATTCAATTGTTAACTGATGAGGCTAATCTCGTACTGTGCTTAAATTCATACATTCTACGTACCATAACGAACAATTACCATGAAAGTATTTATAGAAAAGGCACAGAAAATGTATATTAAGGCTGTGAGAAAGTTACTGAAGCCGAGAAGCCACATAAGAACCAATAATATTGCTGATTCTTTAGATTTTATCTAGAATTTATAAATATATAGCTGGAGTCCCTACCATATGTGTCACATTATTCAAAGTATGGATGAATGGTAATGTTATACATATGCAAGATAAATTCTAGAGAGAAAAAATGTCTAGCAAAACACAGTGAACCAACTTTCTTAGCAGCAGACATGGATTCACTATAATCTTTCTATTTCATGTCCACTGAGAATATTCAACGAGCTACACTCCTGGAGGTTAGCATCAGCCATGCTGATTAATCGAGAGATGCTTCTTTTTGGAGGCGTTATAATTAACAATCCATTTCCAGCCTCGGTTAACGGCAGATTGTAGGTCTTTTTTTTTTTTTTTTTTTTTTTTTTTTTTATAGATCAGCTGCCCATTTGACCTTATCGATATTATCTCACTTACTATCCAGACATAACTGAATATTTGTCGTCAGCAGACACCAAGATGAGAACTGATGACATCAGAAAGGTCATTTATAAAAGTTAACAAAGAAGGTCCAAGGATAGTCATTATGGGCGGGGGACACCTGCTTTAGTACAACAATCTAGAAGGGTGGCCGTTTAGTACAAGGTTCATTTCGCGATTTAAGAAAGACTGAATATCTCCTACGCTCTTTTATAAATAAATATATATATTTTTTAAATATTATAACAATTTTAGTTGCTCAGTTTACACATTCCAGTTTCGATAGTCCAAAAGCATCTCCATGTCCCTGTGGGTGATGAATTATTTTTTTCCCACGGACAAAAATCAAGCCTCTCTATCAATTCACGGCTGACACAAACCATGCCACACACACACAGTAGCGAACCGCCCACATTGCATCGTATTTCATTAGTGAGATGTAATTTCAACTCGAGCGACTTTTTCCTACGAACCACGGCTTTGCGTAATCAACTCTTAATAGGATGCTTTCCCGATTACTATGATCTTAATCTGTTCAAGTCTAGAATTAGCGGTTATCTTCCCCACATATTCTCATAAACTGCCGCTTATTCAGTAACCCTCTACCTCGGCCTAGTGCAGGGTGGACATTATTATAAAACAATATTTATCATCCTATATTTTACTACCATCGCCTAATTTTTATGACATCCTTCATTATGCTTTTCTGTTGAATTCTAGTAACTTTTTTTTTTTTTTTTTTTTTTTTTTTTTTGTTCCTTTTAAGTACAAAGCTTTTTGCTGCATAATCCATGAAAACGTGTTTAATATTTTTTTATTTTTTTTTTATATATTTTTAGGGCACTTTATTGAATTGTTTTCTCATCGGTAAGTAATTGTTTAATTTAAGTTTAATAAATAGATATATAAAAAAAAAAATTACAAGTTATTCTCTCTATTGAATATGCCGATTCCACTCTTGTCGTCAGGAAGTTTTAAAATGTAATCATTTAAAATAGGTACCTCCACTTTTTCGCGGGAAAACAGCATAGCGTAATAAAAAAAATGCCACAAACTTAACGAAAATAAAGTTTTATCGTCAAAATGCTTATGTTATTATTAAGATGAAAGATCAAAGTATTTTTTAAGTATTTTTTGAAATTTTTTAATATTTTCTAAGACGCTCGAAATTTTGGTTAAAATGTTTTTTTTTTTTTGTTTTTTTTTTTTACGTCATTGCGGTGCTGTTAAAATAACTTTTTTTTTTTTTTTTTTTTTTTTTTTTGCGCTTTTTTCCCGTTGAAAACACATTGATTCTTGTAAAATTAAAGTAATTGTCCGGTTTTAATGAAATTTTCAGGACTTATTCACAAATGAATGAAATTATTTTTGAAATATTTCTTTTTAGTAAATTTTAGTAAAAAATATTTTTTTTTTAATATGTTACACCCCACTTACTTATTGTCCTGAAATTTCGTTCAATCCTTTTTATTTCCTAACAATTTTTTTTTGTTTAAAGTAAGAGTCATTGGAGATGGTAAATCACCTACTTTTTTTTTTCAAATTTGTGCTAACTATCTGAAAATCTGCTCTGAATTGAAAAATAATGAATCCAATAAAACTATGATATTACTTAATTAGAAAAGCTTTTAATTGCTTTTGTAAATAAGTAATATTCAGGTCATTATTGCCTGAAGAAATAATTTTTTTCTGATGAATAATTAAATTTTACGAGAAAGTTTTATTTGTTTTACATTTTAATTATAATAATTTATAATAGTTTAAAAATCGTGCAAAACTCTGTATTAGGCTATTTCCTTGTGATAAATTAGTAATTAAGTAGAAACAAAATTTATGTGTTCAAAATTGCAAAGTTTAATAAACTTAGTGGTGCTAATTTTTTTTTCAAATAATTTTTTATGTTGTATTTTTTACCTAATACGTTCCTTATTTCCATGTACGGTAGACTGAAATTGCCATTATTATAAAAAGAGTTTTGTACCTTTTATTCTAATAAATAAACATAACAGTAAAACTAAAAATAAAAGCGTTCACTCAGATTTCTAGTAATTTTCATTTATGGTCATCCGTAGTAGCTGTCATCACTTATCAATCAACACATAGATCAAATATTGGATCAAAATTACGGTACCAATCGTTAATAATTCGTTGTATATTACTTTTTTATGCTATAATTAAGTAATATTTTTTTTAAATCAGATTAATTTAACAGTAAATTTTCTAATTTTACTAAAATAATGTCAGAATTTTTTTTTAAATCGATAAATTTGTTTGTTTACAAATTTCTTAAAATTAAGAAAATGGTGGTTTTTAAGAAAATTTAAAAATTTGAAATTAAATTTGACATTCCAATGTATATAGTTTCTATCTGAAATACACCAGAATTGTTTACTTAATGGAAATAATAAATTTAATGATTCAACTTTCAAGTAAAGCTAAAATAATCTTCAAGCATGTTTTTTTTTCATTTTAAAAAATGCATTTTAAACTTAGGTATCGAAATTTATGCCGAAAAAGTGGAGGTACCTAATTTAAAATGATAAAATCTCTCTATATAATATCGTTTTTATGGGTCAATTTCGGCAACTATCCAACTGGACTGATTTCAACTTCTTGTTAGAGAAACATAACAAAAAAGATGCATTAATTTTCATTGTCTGTTTGAATTTCTCGGATAAAGAGTTATCATTATTTACATTTGAACTCATCTCTTATGTTATCTCTGGCCGTCTACGATTGTCTGTTGTCAGTAACAGGCAGGATATTAAAACTTTAAGTTTAAGTCTCCCAGATTTGACAGGATTGTGCCATGGGTCAATAGCTTAACGGATTAAAGAGTTTAGTTAGTTTTTTTTTCAATTTGATGATGTGAATACGTGTTCAATCCCTGGGTTGGGTAGTACAGACTTACAGCAATATACTGAGAAGTACGAAGAACTAGGCATTTCAGATCGATTGATACCTGAAGAAGACCGGAGGGGGCAACAACCGAAAGTTTTTGACAGGGACAACAAAGATAAGGTAATTTTAACTTGTTGGAATAACGTATTTTAAAATGCTGGATAATCCTAAGAAAGCAATTCCTTCTGTGAAGGGCATTAACTCTTTGAGCCATGACGACCGCTTTACCGGTGGTTCAGAAAAATGACTTAATGCCCAGTTACCGGTTGAACGGTGGGTAAACACTTGTAACTATTTTATATCTACCGTGAAACATTAGATACTAATAATTTGCGAATATTGACCCAGGGGTTCAGGCAGAAGGGCTAAAATTGTACAGGAACGCAAGGCTCAAAGTGTTAAAACATATTTTAGTGAAGAAATTTTCACGAAGATTACACTGTAAGAACAAGAGAATATAACTCTCCGTTCTGTCTACGACACATTATCTCGGCATTAGAAATGTGGCGTTTTCAAACACTCCATTTTAATATTACAGATATATAATTCAGTTCTTAATTTTACTTATATATTGCGTTGAGTGTTTGTTTTTTTTTTCTCTCGTCTCTCTAATAATGTCTGTATGTTCTCAAGTGGTTATCCTGAAAAAAAAAGTTGGCGTATATTGACTATACTGTTGACCTAGCTACCACCGCAGGCATCATTATCGATGCCACAGATCTCCTATATCTAGAAAATGCTGCCAAGGATTTTGGACTCTGTCACTGCCTCTAAAACGAAATTCATAGACTTCAAACGGCAAGGCTTAATACAAACCGTTTCGGTGAATCCACAATATCTGCCAAATACCCCAGGAACGAAATAAATTTTACTGAAAAGGATGTGAAAATTTGAAGAACTAAAGCTTGGACCGCATTGATCAAAAGCGAGTCTAATTCTAAAATCTGATCTACCAGACAACCTCAAACGGAGATACTTTCGAGCCACTGTAGAGGCTATGTTAATATATGGTGACAGTGCTTGGGCATTAACTAAACTCCTATAGTCTAAGCTTGATGGAACCTACACTCTGATGGTGAGAGCTGTACTTAAAATCTCATTGGAACAGCATCCAACTACATAACAGCTGTAGGTACCCAACCCTGATATTTCTACAATCCTACACTGACGCAGAATCGCATTTGCCGAAGACTGCTACGGCGCAAAACAAGAACTTGTGTGATGACCTACTGTTCTGGACATTTAGCTATGAAGCAAGACGTGTTAGTCTCCCAGCAAACACCTACATTGACCAACTATGTTATGAAACAGAATGACTCCCTAACGACCTTCTGACCTTGATGCAGGACAGTGATGGTCGGCGTGATACTCATGAATGTCCGAGCTAGCTCAACTGAATAATAAAATAATTAGGATTAATAAAACAAACGGTTTTATTTTTTGAAAAATCAATAAATTTGAAGTTCAGAACATGTAAACAATTCTCTCCAGACTTGAGATCCATTCTGAGAGGGAATACTCTGAAAGCGGAACTATTGAGAAACTATCGGAAAGCCACTCTTTATCGAGAAATTATTCGATTTACAAATAATTTATATAATGTGGAGAGTCAGGGCCGCATTAATCTTGAAGGGATATAGCATTTAAAAATTGACACACAAAAATAAATCGCTAACCATTTCGACGTGTCCCTTGTCCTAAAAAGGCATGGTGTTTTTATGTCTGTTAAAACTTCAAATACCTCAGCGTATGGATTAGTTTTAAGAAACTTAATAGAGAATGAAGAACAACATCAGATAGGCCTCGAAATTTTTTACAAAAGCCAAAGCATTAACGGAAAAAAAACTAGTCATGTTTTTAAATAGTCTCGTCAAATAGACTCTTATGAACATCATGCATTTTGCCATACACGTTCAGAAATGTTTAAAATGCCAGCTGTATTCAACCGTTTTCTCAGATCAATGGTTAAAAATGGATTCGAGCGAATGAATCCTGTAGGTTTGAGTGAAGACCATACTTCTTCAAATGTCGTGAACTGGCGCTACAGAATCGCAAAAAACTGTATCAGATACCAGAAATCACATCACTTGTTGACTTTCAACAGCGACAAGGACTAAAATATACCACAGATATCTCTCTTGGAAAATATCATAATCAAGATGTTGATGTTACACACCAGTGAAAACAAAACGTTAGGAAGGAAGCTCTCATCAGTACCAGAAAGAGTTAAAGAAACTGCTAATATTAACATCACAACGAATATCACTCTACATTTTTTTTATAATCATTTCACCCCAAGCAAGGCAGGAATACCACTAGTACGGAGGAGGTTGCATCGAGTGAAAGTGAGAGAAAAGACTGACCATGGGGTGGGGATTGAGGAAAGGATAAAAGATGAACTGGATTCAAGAAGATAGCGATTGACGTTGCATTTAAATTTTTGAAGATTTTAGGCATCAGGGAAGCAAGTAAACAGAAGGGAGTTCCACACGCGGGAAGTGTGGGGGAAAAGAAACCGTTTGCGTAGAAGTGGTGGTTATATTTAATTATTTCATTAGTAAAAGGGTGGGACCTAGATGCCAATCTAGTAACACGCTTAAATTCACGTAGTCCGGACACCAGGGAAAAAGCTTGTCGGAGCAGTTGCCATGAAAATATTTGTAGGAAGCCACGTTGCATCGGTGAAAAAGTGACTGAAGTCGAGATTCCTGATCAGGATCGATTATATTTTAGATCCATTTGGGAATTTTGTCGAGAATCTCGAGACGAATCGCAGGAACTCCCAGAGACCAGATATGACAACAGTATTCAATGCACGGACGGATGATAAATAAATGTGCACGGCTCAGTGATCCAAATTTCCTTGCAGTAGATGCAGCTATTGATTCAATCTAGTCGTTACAATTCTGGTTAGTTGAAAATGTGAGGCCAAGAAGGCAGGGTATGTTGCTCTCTTGGAGTCTAGCATCAGCCATGATGATGGCGGACAGGAAAGTTTCTCTACGGTGGTTAAATGAGCGCAGTTTCGTTTCGGAAGAATTAAGATACAAGTAACTACTTTATTGACGTTTCCTTTCCGATCTGTCTATTAAGTGTGAGAATCTGTTCTAACATATATGTTAAAGTATTTACAACTTTTTTTTTATGAACACTTTTTTTTTTTTTTCTTTCAGGACTTTCGCTATGGGGTTTGTCCCTAGCACCAGCTAGTGGAATAATGGCGATTGGCTTCTCAAACATTCTCGTCTTTACTTCAGTTATTGTTGCAGTCGATCCAGTCGCTGTAAGTAGCCATTTGTTCAGTCAGTTTTTTGCTTGAGAGCTACTCACTTACAGAATGACATGTGCGATATGAATTTAAGGGGAGAGGGAGAAGTAATTGAAACTTATAAAAATATAGCGGATAGATAAAGATTGATCCTAAACATAAAGCGGTTATGATTGTAGTGTTCTGGGAAGCAGCCACGCGGGAGTCTGTTCCACAAAGTATCAATAAGAAGCTCTCGGATTGGAACGCCAGGTAATGAAAGTGATTCAACCCTGTGTGTATAAGAAGGCTGTATAGATATCAGTTGGTGGTATTAAAGAATGGGACTCGTCGGAACATTTGCCGTGGAAATATCGACAGTGCAGCACCACCTTACGACGTTGCGTCAGTGAGAAAGGGGCTTCGGGATGGAGAATAAGTCCTTCTTCATAAGACTGCGTAAACGTTTTGCATAATTTTCACTCGAAGTTGGTAACCTATAGAAAATCTTTTTTTTATATTAGTTTTATGTCCTGGCAAATCCCATATTTTGGGGAATTTTGATGACTTTTTCTGGTTTTGTCTCCGTTTTGTTTGTTACAGTTTCTGAAGATTGAGACCGTCGTCCTTTTATCAATTATTTTATTTAGGTATACATTTTAACTATGAGCTCGCAGGTCTTGCACCGTCAAAGCCTCCCATTGTAGTGTCAACGGTTCCTGCTTACTTTATCCACGCGTCTTTGTCAAATAATAGTGATTTCGGTGAGAGTTCAATGATTGATTGTATTTCGTCTGTGTTTTTTATTTGTTCTTGGGCTAAGAAGATGCCCTTATCCAGCATGGGTTTTGTTATAGAAGGGTAGTATTCTTTCATATCTAGTTGTATAAATTGGCAATTATGTTTGTTCTTTAGGTTGTGGAAACAATCTATAGTTGTTTTTCTATTGATTTACCACTGTCTTCTTCCTAAGCTCTGAATTAATTCTTTCTAATATTATTTTACCGATTTCACTTTTGGTTGGGTCTGTTCTGAATTTCTTTTGCGATTTAATTTATTCCGTCGTCTGTTAAATATTTATTTTGTTATTTGTTTTAGCTTCCTTATTTATATCGTGTTGTTTTGTTTTTGGTACTTTTCTGTATGCTTTACTTATGTTGTCCTTTAGTAATTACTGCTTGGGGCTTGGCTTAGCTTAGCTCGTATAACTGTCTAGTTTTGTCCGCTGTGTTAAGTACATTAAGGGAATTGTTTATTTTAGTTATATCATTTTTATTTTTTGGAAGGCATTGTTTATGAAATTTTATGTGTCTTACTAAATTAGTCTAGTCTTTCTCGAAGTCGTCCACGTCTTTGTGTTGTGGAGATTTTTTTTTTGTTTTGTTTTGTTTTTTAAAGCTGCATTTTTCCTTTTGTGTTAAGTACTCGGTTTAAAAAGAAATGCACTTTTCATCTCATTCTTTTTATGAAGCTTTCTATTTTTTTAATTAATTTTTGGTTTGTAGGTAGATGTTTATGGGATGGGTATGATTTTAGGGAGTAGTCATGGCTAAACTTTTCGGTATCGATGATAATTTATAAATGTAGTGAATGTGCTCCACTCTTTATTAGGAGCTAAATGTGATAAAATATATGCTATATTTATGGGTTAAAGTGATCAATATCAAGGATAGAGCGTATGTAAATATAAAAGTGGACATTGAGGTCAACAACGATCGGCGGCAGTCAAGCAACAAAACACCGCAATTAATTATACCCACGTAACTTCAGAATAAATAAGGAATGTCCTTTAAACGGCAATTGCTTGCTGGACAATGTAATATATCAAACCACTGTAAAATCCGTAGTTAACGAAGAAATAAAGGGTGTTTCATTAAGACGGCTCAAAGTCAGCAGTAAATAAATCGGTGTTATTGGTGAAAAACTATTTATTTCTCTATTGGATCATGATATTTAAGTCGTGGCAATTATACGTGAAAAATAATATCGCCCAAATGTTCGTCAAGACTTCGGCGGTACACCTCCATTCGATGGACAACTTTTTTGATGACGTCTCTGCATAGTTGCTCTTCGATCTCACCAATATTATCTCATCCTTCAGCTGTGGAATTGTTGCTCGCTTGTTAGCATAGGCCTTACTTTTGAGATGATCCCAAAGGAAGAAATCTAAAGACGTCAAGATGTTGCGTCTTAAGAACTTATTCAAATTCTTATTGAACGTCCATTTTCGTAATAGGCTTCGATAACTTTAACACGTCGTTTGATTGGCAATTTCAATCCTGGAAAGATTGACAAAGTCTTATTAAATCTAAAAGAAAAAATAATTATACTCTTAAACTTAATTCAGATTTAAAATCGGTCCAAGTTATTGGAACACTCGTTCTATACATAAGAGTAAATGAAGAATCCTGAAAAATAATCTACGTACACAAAACATCCTTTACAATTAGTAAATACGTGAACAGCAGACTGCATTCTAAACATATATATAGTAGATTAAAAACAAAAACCAAATCATACATAAAGATCATGGAAAATAAGAAAAACGGCGAAAAATCTTTAAACTCTATGTAGAGAAGAAAATGGCTGTAATTATTAGGTTGGTACAAAAATAATGACGTAATAATGTCTTTTTTTGACGTATTTTTAATGTCAAAAAACGACATTATTACGTCATTATTTTTGCACCAACCTAATACCTTCCCAGACCAACGCGAACTAAATAAACGATCAGAATTCATCTCATAATGCAGACGCGAAAACAAATTTTGACTGCATTACTTAAAATGAAAACCTAAACTCAAAAAAAATAAAAATAAACACAAATTAAAATAAATTAATGCAAACCAATTAGTAAATAAATTATGTAAATATTAAGCAAAATAACAAATCATGAACACAAGCGAACGTAATAAAAACCAACAATAAAATAATCAATAACACATATAAAAATTAACAAACAACTCTATAAATAGACCCAAAACTGCATTCGAATCCACAATTATTTCCATCCAATAGCCCCTAGAATAATTCGAAACATAATCTCTTTATCACCCACAAAAATACCTTTTAGAACAATAAATTAGACTACCCACTTTGTATGACTGTTTTATATATATATATATATATATATATATATATATATATATATATATTTAGTTAAAGATAAAGGTCAACTTAACGTTCACGCGTTTTGTCCTCTGTGGACTTTATCAAAGACCAAAACACGTCGGCTAAGTTTTTTTTTTTTTTTGTCTTTAATCATATTGCTCTTATTTACAGATACAATCATCTGTAATTTTTTACATATATGATTAATACAAATATGAAATTTGTCCTAGTTGATTGATATTGTATTCAGCAAGCCGATTCCGGAGTTTCGTGGACAAACTTTTTTGTAATAGATCTGTCCAATCGTCAAGAGTTATATTTTATGATTACTGTAGTGTAAATGTTATGTTTAATGGATATCTAGTAGACGATTTATTAAGCAATGTACCTATTTTCGTCTACTGGCTTGAATATTCGAGATCTTTTCGAAGGCAAATACATCTTGCATTAATAAATTTCTGCTGGCGTTATGCAATCCGCTACAAACCCAGAGACACTGGGAGATATCACTAAGGGGAATCACTCTTTGTCACACTGACGACCTAAGAAATCGTGAGAAATGTAGCGTTATATAAACAAAATTGTGTCGTGTAGGATTGAATCTTTAATTTCAAGACGCGTAAGGAGAATATCATTAAAAAAAGTTAATCTCGGTGATTATCTATGAATTAATTTTAATGAATATTGAAGATAAAAAAGAAAGAACAAAAAGGCGGATATATAAAGAAAACTTCAACTAAGCTAATTTTTAAGTTACTTCCCTTAGATTTTTTTCTTATGTCCCTTGCATTTAGCAGTTTACGCTTCTGTCGTCAAAATATAAATTTATCATTAATTTTTCCCCTTATATCTAAATATGCTATAAATTATGAAGTATAATTTTGGATATTGAAGATTTCGCTGTTTTCAAATTCCGAAATTCTCATCTGAAAATAAAAACTTTAAGAAATATAGTCACAATATATTGATAAAAGAAGCGTCCATTTTCTTTAGACACCCGGAATATATATTTTATTGGTAAGTGAAAAATCTATAAAGTACGTTTTGACAGGTGTAACAAGGTGTAACAAGGTGTTTTTCTCTTCTTACTTTGAGTTAGAAAAATTTTCGAAAAATATCCAAATTGAAAATCACATTTGCATAGAGTTATAACCTCTTATACACTACTATTATTATTAATTATTTCTCATTAGATTTTATTGTCTGAATCATTGAGATAAAGAATTGTTGTACATTAAGTTACTCGGAATATGATCCTACTCCTCATCCTCTTATTAGCACGATATTTACGCTGTTCTATCATCCAGTCTTGAAGGAAAAAATTAAGTAGGAAGAATTAGCTACTGTATACCACCAGGGACAGAGAAATGAAAAAAAAAGCTACCGCTGTCGACATGTCGGGACTTACAGTGACCTAGGGTTAAAATGAATTATTGATTTTTTTTTTGATTTTTTTTTTTTTTTTTTTTTTTTTTCCCCCACGACAAGAAGCTTAATGGGCGGGCGGTGACAATGTCGAAGAAGGACACCGGTAATTTTGTAGCAGTTCAAACGGCCTCAATTCAACCCGTACTATTAATATTTTTAATGTGGTAACAAGGAATAAGCAAACGAGAAGAACAACATTCAACAGGAGAAATCGCTTAAGTAAATGGATTTTATATATGCATAACAACAATTGTACAGACAGTAATTCAGTGAACTTAAAGATTAAGTTGCAGTATGTATTTGTTATTTGGAAATGTTCTTTTGACAGGTGAAATATTTTTCCTCTGAAGAATGTTCATTTTTGTGTGAAAGTGATGTAGAATCTAATTAATAAATCTGTTTAAATTAATTAAACCATTTTTTAACATTATCTATAGTCGAAAACTCTGTTTAAAATATAGCGGGAGTTATTTACCTTTAACTGCTGGTTGAATTGTTTTGCTTATGGCTTTCAAAGAAATCTGTTGAGTGAGAGAAAATTGTAGTCTTCGCTTGGAAATTGAGAGTTGTAGTATTTGTCTCTTAATGAAAATGTCACTGTTAGAAGTTAAGTTTTTGTGTCCTTGTTGAAGGAGTGAATGTTCGTAGATATGCGTTGTTCGTGCGTGTCATGAGATTTCATAGCGTTTTCCCCACAGCTACATCTTGTATGTAAGAGAAGGGAAGAGTTGAAGATGTCTCCAAGAATTTATAATATTGTATGTCATGTGACCGGCTATTGAACACATAACCAAATTTTAGTTTTAACTGTGCGAACGTAGACGAAAGCATTATATTGACATTAATCGTCCAATTAGGAGTTAGAGAAATATCAAATCTCTCTTATCCACTTTGGCGTTTAGTTTGTACAAAATTGCCGTCGAAAGCAAGTGGTAGCAGAATGCTAAAATTTTAACAAAACAAGATAAGTATATTTACGAATTTATACGCTTGAAGTTGTCAGTAGCTAGTTTCAGGAAAATAAATCATAAATTTTTGAAGTCAATAGTTTTAACGAATTGTCATGAAGAGGAAATGTTCATACAACAGATTAAATGATCAGACATAAAATAATATGAAAAATTATTTAAAACAGAGATAAGAGAGTGGGTTGCTCACAGAAGTGATATACTGTTGCATACCTTCAAAAATAGATGAATAGAGATAGTTTGAAATACTTGGATTGCCGAGAAAAAATTCTTTGGAGTGTCGCGTGCTTGATTAAAAGCCGAATATACGTGGCGAGCAATTTGACACTCGTGAAAATTTCCACGTTGGACGCAGTGAAATAAATGAAACCTTCCACATTACTTCAGAAAGTCTTCTCTTATTAATGGGGGTAGAGGAAGCACATACACTCCCTTCTCTTAATGGGTTTTTTATTCCTCATGTATATAAGTGAGCTTGCCCTGGTACCTTAGGTTTCTGGTAGGTACAATGTTTCTGACCCAAGGAGTTTTTTTGTTCTCACCTCCAAAAGGATGAAGCACATACACTCGTAGTATCGCGACTGAATTGTTCCTGGGTTATTTGCCCCCCTCCCAAACCTCATTAAGGTTGTTGTAGGTAAACGTTTTCTGGGGTTTGGCGTTATCCGCCTAAGATTCAGGGATCCGAAACTTCGACTAACTTCGAAGGATACTATCCTATCAATAGCTGTATAATATCGGGTCTATGTTACTGCCATTTCGTGAGCGGTTTCTGAGCCGTACAGTAATCTCCAGTGGGGCCTTTCGATGCCATGATGACGGGTACTGTTACGGAAGTACCTCCGGGGAAGTCAACCGAGGTTATTTATGCCTACATCTCCAATGTGTGCCTGTTTCACTGTCTACTAGTCATTCATAAGACTAACCAAAACAAACGCTGTCTACTAGTCATCCGCCAGACTAACCAAAACAAACGCTGTCTACTGGTCATCTACAAAACTAATAAAAAAAAACACTGTCTACTGGTCACCCATCAAATCAACGAAAATAAACATGAAAGCACTCAAATTGAAAACAAGCAAAACTAGCAAACCTGACCTCAAAAAAAAAAAAAAAATAGACCCCACTTATAGCATCCCTTACTCCAATGTAAGGGGTATTATACGTTCCAAGTTTCCTGAAGTGGAACTTCATCTTCTTCAGTCTAAACCCGATCTACTGTTCCGGTCTGAAACTGGTATCAATGCCTCAATCCCATTGCAGGAGCTCACAATCCCTGGCTACTCACACATAACAAAATACTACCACCTAAATCGTTACGGGCCCCGTGCCTACTTCAAGGACGCGTGTCGCTGTGGCAGGAGCAAAAAAAAAAACAAAAAAAAACAAAACAAAGGCACTGATCTCCCGTATATGTTTCCGCGTGACATTTATTCATTGTACCAGAGTCCTGGAAAGTGCAGCTACGCGTGATCTATGCAGACCAAGGTTGAAAATGAATTGGATCTAACGAATTCTGGAAGATCACCAACCAGCTGTGCCCACTATTATAAATGACCTCGAGGTTGTATCATCCTCGACAAACAAGACAAATCTCTTCGCCTCGGTCTTTGCCTCAAACTGAACATTAGAAGACAAAGACCATCCCCGTATTAAGCGAGGGAAGAAGAGAAGAAAAGAAAAACGTAAGAGTGTGTGCGCTTTGCTTTTCGAACCCGCAAGAATAATGATGTCTTCTTTTTCTTCTTTTTTTTCTTTTTTTTTTTCATATTTTTATTATCTCTCATTTCTTTAGAATATATTTTCCTTTTCTTTCGAAAAGGGAACCCCCTTTCTCAGGTTTTTTTTTTATTTTATTTTATTTTTTTTTTTTTTTGACACTTCTATTTAGACTAAAAGTAGTAGCAAGGATATTTTGCCCATTTAAGTAACGAATGTAAAGAAATGGAATAAATTTCACCAATGTGATATTTTATGTTTGTACTTCACAAAGAGGTGTATTAGTATGTATACAAAAGAAAGAAAATTCTCTCTCTCTATCTCTATCCGGTGGGTGTCCCATTTTTAGTTATTTGACTGTAGCACCTAGTGACTTATTTGTGAAACAAAGTGGATGTAACTCACAATTCTCACAATCAACTCAGTTGCACTAATTTGTTCTTATTATTCTTGAGTTTTGTAATATTTGAGAAAGGAGATCTTGGAAAGTGTAAGCCCTGGGGTGGTGACATATTTAACCCACTTCCTATGGTGTAGACGTGTATATACATCTTTGCCTAAGGTATATTTTTCAGACACGGATGAATAAATACGTGGACGTCTTTATATGTCGGTCTTGAGTCTTTTTATGCGAGTCGAATTGTCAACTCATACGTCTAGTAAAAGTGTTAGTCACTACTCGGGTACTTCAAGGTACCTCAGTTTTTTAGTTACTATATTAAAATGAAATAAAAAAAAAAAAAAAACGTCTGAAAACGAAACATTTCTTTCCCAAAATTGAAAGGTAGTAGTTAAGGAAAGGCAGCAAACTACTTACCTGATGAACTTGTGTGAATGAATGGCAGAAGTAGAGCGGAAGACTTAGAAAATGGAGAAAAACTGCCAAATTCCTAAAGGGATATGATGTGGAGAGACAGGGTCGTGTATATCCAGAAGGGACATGTTATAGATAAGCGTATGGTTGCAAGAAAGAAATACGACAACAGCAGAAATAGATTTACGTGGTTTATTTCAACAGGAACGTGAGGGTTTGGGACAGCTCCCTTGTGGTAAAGTTCATAAGCCAGCTTCGGATCTAGGTCGATCTCTCATAGTAGTTCACACATGTTGACGCTGGCACTCCCTGCTGATAGCTGGTGTCGCTCCCTCTGACCGTGACAGGTCTCTACACTGGCCACCTGTTGATTGACCGTTGAACTTCCGCGTGACCCCTTTTATAGCGTTTTTTTTTATGGCTTAACAGGCTCGAAAAACAAAGCGAGTATAATTAGGAGGTAAGCATTTTTATTGGACGAAAAATAGAGCACTTTAAATATTTTATTTTTCGACCGGAACTAGAGTGTCGGGAACATTTGTAAACGAAGATAATGTTCATTTTGTGACGGGGTTTTGTCCCGTTCACATCCGGTTCTCGCTCTTGAGTATTTGCCTGTAAATCAGCCGAGATATGTCTTATTTTATTTTATAACAGACATGACACATTATATAAAAACTAATAATTTATTAATGAGTTTGTTTTTGTTTTTTCTTAAATAACAGAGATTTGTAATTAAATAACAATTTTAACACTGAAAAAAAGAATGAAATGATGTCATTTACTGGTGATAAGGTTTATTTTCTCTCCTGACTCTCTCTCTCTCTCTATTTCTTCTGACGTTCTCATGCTCTCTCTCTCTCTTTTCTGACGTTCTCATGCTCTCTCTCTCTCTCTTTTCTGACGTTCTCATGCTCTCTCTCTCTCTTTTCTGACGTTCTCATGCTCTCTCTCTCTCTTTTCTGACGTTCTCATGCTCTCTCTCTCTCTTTTCTGACGTTCTCATGCTCTCTCTCTCTCTTTTCTGACGTTCTCATGCTCTCTCTCTCTCTTTTCTGACATTTTCTTGCTCTCTCTCTTTTTTGACATTCTCTTGCTCTCTCTCTCTTCTGACATTCTCTTGCTCTCTCTCTCTCTTCTGACATTCTCTTGCTCACTCTCTCTCTTCTGACATTCTCTTGCTCACTCTCTCTCTTCTGACATTCTCTTGCTCACTCTCTCTCTTCTGACATTCTCTTGCTCACTCTCTCTCTTCTGACATTCTCTTGCTCACTCTCTCTCTTCTGACATTCTCTTGCTCACTCTCTCTCTTCTGACATTCTCTTGCTCACTCTCTCTCTTCTGACATTCTCTTGCTCTCTCTCTCTCTCTTCTGACACGCTCTCTCTCTCTCTCTTCTGACACGCTCTCTCTCTCTCTTCTGACACGCTCTCTCTCTCTCTTCTGACACTCTCTCTCTCTCTCTTCTGACACGCTCTCTCTCTCTCTTCTGACACGCTCTCTCTCTCTCTTCTGACACGCTCTCTCTCTCTCTTCTGACACGCTCTCTCTCTCTCTTCTGACACGCTCTCTCTCTCTCTTCTGACACGCTCTCTCTCTCTCTCTTCTGACACGCTCTCTCTCTCTCTCTTCTGACACGCTCTCTCTCTCTCTCTTCTGACACGCTCTCTCTCTCTCTCTTCTGACACGCTCTCTCTCTCTCTCTTCTGACACGCTCTCTCTCTCTCTTCTGACACGCTCTCTCTCTCTCTTCTGACACGCTCTCTCTCTCTCTTCTGACACGCTCTCTCTCTCTCTTCTGACACGCTCTCTCTCTCTCTTCTGACACGCTCTCTCTCTCTCTTCTGACACGCTCTCTCTCTCTCTTCTGACACGCTCTCTCTCTCTCTTCTGACACGCTCTCTCTCTCTCTTCTGACACGCTCTCTCTCTCTCTTCTGACACGCTCTCTCTCTCTCTTCTGACACGCTCTCTCTCTCTCTTCTGACACGCTCTCTCTCTCTTTTCTGACACGCTCTCTCTCTCTCTTTCTTTTCTGACACGCTCTCTCTCTCTTTCTTTTCTGACACGCTCTCTCTCTCTTTCTTTTAGGTATTGGCCATCTTCACAGAAATGGGAGTGAATGCTACTCTTTATATTTTGGTATTTGGAGAATCTCTTTTAAATGGTAAGTGTTATCTTTGTTTCCTTTTCAGAACCAACTAAACTGGCTAGAATAAATGCATAAAACATGTGCCTTACAACATCCCTACATCAAACTGTCCTTAAATATTGACATGTTTAACCACGCAATTTCTGCATTGGATTGATTTGTCTTCAGATTCTGTCTAACAGAAGAAAAATTATGCATGCAATTTCCCATATTCTTATCATTTCACCCTAAATGTAGGAGGTTACTGACCGTGAAAGAATATACTAGAAAACCAAGCAAGAACAGTAAAAGAATAATTATAGAAGAGGAATTAAGACAGAAGTTAATTGATGTTGCATTTAAATTTTTGAAAATCAAAGTTGATTGGAAAACAGAACAGTTGCCATGAAAGTATTTATAGAAAAGGCAGAGGAAAGCTACATTACGGCAGCATGAAATGACTGAATCCTAAGTGACATGATATGACTGAATCCTAAGTGACATGATATGACTGAATCCTAAGTGACATGATATGACTGAATCCTAAGTGACATGATATGACTGAATCCTAAGTGACATGATATGACTGAATCCTAAGTGACATGATATGACTGAATCCTAAGTGACATGATATGACTGAATCCTAAGTGACATGATATGACTGAATCCTAAGTGACATGATATGACTGAATCCTAAGTGACATGATATGACTGAATCCTAAGTGACATGATATGACTGAATCCTAAGTGACATGATATGACTGAATCCTAAGTGACATGATATGACTGAATATAAATATTGTAAGTTTCGCCAGTTCAGACCTTTACAGCAAAGACATGGCATAGCACTTTTTCTGGGTTAAGACAACCCAGAAAAAGTGTCATGCCATATTTACACCAAATTAGACATAACGTTAGTCCTCAAACTAATCCCCATCAACATCCAGAAATTTTTACCAACATTCCTACAACTGTGAAAGTCACCTGTCTTTGATGCAAAGAAGTCTGTGATAGTCTACCAAGGCCTGCCTCCTTTGCAAAGGATATTCATGAAGGTGGTTGTCTGGGGATTGGAAGAGGTGGTAATTTGTTCACGCAAGGTCTGGAGAATAAGGTGGCAGGCACAGTGTCCTCCAGTCAAGTCACCACATGATATCCCTGTCCACCTGCATCACATTAGACATAACATTGTCATGGAAGAACAGTATATCCTTGTGATTAACCAATGCTGGCTTCTGCTTCAGTGCCTGATATGCATGTTCAAATCGCTATGAGTACAGATCTGCAGTGATGGTTTGGCTCATTGGTAGCAGCTCACAGTCCATTATTTGCTGACTGGTCCACCAGATACAGAGCCAAAAGATGACATTATTAATAAACACCTAGATAAAAATAAACATATTATAATACCTACTAACACCCTGACATCCACAATCCAAAACAATCTAAACAGCATCAAAATAATTACAATCACATCCAAAATTATTATAGATAAGTTCAGAAGCCAAAATACCCAAAACAATAATTCTGGAGTAGATATATATAAAATAAATAGCCAGAACTGTTCCTCAAAATACACTGGGGAAACATGTAGAAATTTAAAAAATTGTATCTCTGAACAGAAAAGGGATTTTACATACAACAATTTATCAAATGCATTAGTTCTACATAGAAATCAATTCAACCAAAACTTTGATCTAAAGAATGTCCCACTTATTCAAAGAGAAAGTATACTACTTAAAGGGAAATTCTGGTAATCGAAGCTTATCAAAATATAAATATGTGCTCTGGAGTTTTCCAATATCTTTATTCCTGAAAGAATTACTACTTTCCCAAGCCAAAACACATGACTAGAAAAATGTTAAAAAAAGAAAAAAAAACTGTTAAATCCATAACCTCATGTGATTCAAAATATATAACATGAATTAGTCCTAAACTAATGTAATTTATATATTAATTTGCATAAAAGAAAAATTTCAAAAACATCACTTTCAACAAACCTGATGAATATTTATCAGTGTTCCTAAATTTAATTTATTTCTAAAAACCAATAACATTTTTGCTCTTGTATATAAATATTTTTTGCAAAATAAAATCCTAGCATTTGCCTTGATAAAATGCCTCAGAAGATAAGTTTTCCTTTTGTTTTTATTCATATTGTACTTTTACAGATATACAGTAACCATTTTTTTTTTCTCTCCAATTGTCAATCAGCAGATAACACTGGGTTTTATGTTATTAGCATCAGGATCATTGATCAGATTGATATCTCTTCAATCATACTACCATCAAGATCATTATTTATAGCTCAAATTACATGACAATTCCAGTTCAACAAATGATGGATTTTCCTTGTGTCAAAGTGAAAGCAAGTACCTTCATTTGCATTTTATTTATTATTTGCTAGTTCTGCTTACCATAGAATAGAGTATGGTAAGCAGAACTAGCAAATACATGAATACAAGTACATGAACCACTCTGACATAGTCATGCTGGTCTGAATTTTTTCAACTTCTAAAATACGCATGCCAATTCAAATAAGCATTCGACTGAGAATTTTTATATATTAGAATTTTATTCTCATTGCAACTGACAGTTGTTGAAATCCTTGAAGTATTTATTATTGCTGAAGTTATCACTAGCATTTTTTGTCAAGATTTATAAACTGTTTCATTCAATTTCACAAAACAATTGATGAAATTTGAATTTGAATAAGCTGATTTGTTTGGAAAAATACTTTGAGGAAAACCCTATTTTGTAGGTAACTAATTTCTTTAATTTAATTTTGGATTTCAATAGTGAACAATGCTTTTTAAAAAAAAATTCTTTTTAATTTTTCAAATACTCTTGAAATCCACTGCTCATTTGAAACCCTCCCTTCTGTGTTTATATTTACAGTGCTACAACTGGGCCTGATATTTCACAAGAATGAAATGTATATAAAAACTTAAAGAAATGATATTCAAAAAATCAGTATTTGCTTTTTTAACCATTAAATTGTTTTTAAAATTTTTAATCTTTCAAAAATAATCTTTCATAAAAAAAAAAAAAAATATGAATGAAAATTTATTGTACTAAGTTACACACCCTAATAAAACCAATTGTACTTAGTACCCGCTTACCTGTTTGCACTTCTCCGCCAAATTTGGTTTTGGTTGTTATGGGTATTTTAGAGTGTGTGACAGTTATGGAAGTCACAGGATTTTATATAGATGTTTAATAAATATAAAGTGAAATAATCCTGCTATAGGGAAAATTGTTTGAAAAATAAGATCCCCATACAAAATAAGCACTATGTTGGTTTGGTGGTGAGCTGAAATTGTGAGAAACTATTGAATCTTGCTGACATTTGTATTTGGTATACAAGTGTGTGCTATGGATGTGCAGCTGGTGCAATGGCTAGCTACTTGAAACAAGTAATGTGAGCCGAGTTCAAATTCCAGCTGAGTTAATGACGTTCATCACATTTGGGCAAATATCTATGGGGAAAGATAACAATCCATCTCTTCCTCAAGATATGGGTTAAATAGTATGGCAGACTAGGCTCTGTAGCTAGGGTTAGCAACCTGCCTAGAGAGCAAGGACAACTTTGAATTCAAAGTTGTACATAGCCCTGCCATAGCACATACTTTGCAGTCATCAATTTTATAATCTTTATTCTTGATGTCTATCAACTGCATTGCTGTTGTTATAATATGAGAGTGTTGATGCCACCTCACATCTAGTAGAAGAAATATTTTCTTACTATGTTCCGAACAAAGACAAAAATCCATTTCTAAATTCTTTGTCCTTTGGTAGATATATTCTTCACTCTTCTTTGTGTGTGCTGTAGTCGGTCATCTTTGTATATTTTGAGACCCTTTCTCCATGGAGACTACACTTCTTGTATCAGAATCCAAAAAAGGATCTGCAATGTAAACAATCTTGACTTAGCATCTCGAGTTTAGTCACTTTTTCACAGACATGACAGCTTTCCTCTGTCTTTTCTACAAATATTTACATTCCAACTGCTCTGAGGAGCAATTTTTTTTCCCTTGTTACCCCGACTACATGAATTTAAGATTGGCATCAAGGTCCCACTGTTTTACTGTTGAAATAGTTAAATGTAATTGCCACTTCTACTCCAATAGTTTTTTGCTTGCTCTTCCCAACAGTGGAACTCCCTTCCACTTACCTGCTTTCTTGATAAATACAATCTTCGAAAATTTGAATTTAACATCAATGACCATTTTTTGATGTCTTGAAACACATTCATTTTTTTATCCTTTCCTCAATCCCCACCCTACACCCAGTTTTTTCTCTCATTTTCACTATCTATAACCCCCCTGCATACTAGCGGCACTACTGTCTTGCTTATAGTAACATGATTAAAAACAAAAAACAAATAATGTGAAGGCCTTGTTTACAAAGGACAAATCTCTTGTGAATTTAAAGTACTAGGTGACATCCATGAAAATTGGATGCACCACACAACTGAGGATGGCTGGAGAACAACCGGGGATGGCTGGAGAATGTGTCAGTTGAGATACTGGATAAGAATACTTAATTTCACAACTTCTCCTGAGTCTTCTAAAAGCAAGATGTTTTTTTAATATTACTTGTGAAAATTGTATCGTTTTTTTTCTGAAAAATACGGTCTTTTTTTTTTTTTGCAGATGGCGTATCTGTTGTCTTGTATAGTGTTATGCAAACATACAGCATGATGAATCCACTTCCTGTTGATCAGGTTTGTTGTGTTTTATTTCTTTTCTAACCGAACAATACTTCTATAACAGTTCTTAATCTGGGGTACACATAAATTATTTCACTGCAAGCATGACAATAAAGCCACTAAGGCACAAGAGGTTACTGAGTAAAAGAAGTTGGGAAAGGGCAACAAAAAAAACAGGGTTTAAGGACATAGTGGGTGTGTTGCGGGTGTTACCTCTTTGGTGTGGACATGTTTGGAGGTTTTTCAGTAAATATTTAAAGCATCCTGGAACCTTTGTCCCACAAATGATATTTGATACACATTTGAGTCCAGGTAAAGATAAAAATAAACAAAACCTGGATTTTAAAATAAATGATAATTAAATATATGTAATAGCAGAAAGAGAATTCAGTTAATACATCTATGTTGGCACGTGCTCACATCCGAGCATTGGGATTGGCATCCTCTCCCTCTGTCTCTCCCCTGGTCGGGGTGGTGGAGATGGCTGTGAATCAAAGCATTTGACAATGCCATTCACATGTATTTGACTTTGGTAGAAAAATCTTTGCAACAGAGAAACCCACACACTTGGCCAGATGTGCCTATATTGTATGTAAAGGAAAAGCTATTAAAATTATGCTATTAAGAATGTACGTTTTTTTTTTTTTTTTTTTTTTTTTTTTTTTTTTTGGTGAGGAATTCAGTAATCAAATTGACCAGGGAAAACAAATGCACCACAGCAGTGACATTCTTATCTATGAGGTAATATATCCTAGAGAGTGTGGGAGGAGAAAATGGTTGTTTTTTTTTGTTTTTTTCATTGACTTAAACAGTGCCATCTAGTGGGTGTTTTAGCAAAGCCAGGAGGGGTAAACCACAGATGATTGTTACATTTAAATTTTTGGAAAATTGTAGTTGACATAAAATTAAGCTGGAAAGGATCTTCCCTCAAGAAGTGGAAAGATAAGAAACTATTAGGATATGGTTACATCTAGCAAATTCAGCAGTAAAATAATGTGACCTATCTGCCAATCTAGTTGTACACTTCAATTCTTGAAATCGAGGTACCAAAGATGAAAGCTCATCAAAACAATTACCACAAAAATATTTGTAGAAATGACACAAGAAAGCTATGTTATGGGGGTAGGAAAGATGCCAGGTTGCGACCAATAATATTGCAGATTCTTCTTTGGATTTTTATCTAGATTATTTTGAATTATATTTCTTTTGAAAAGAAAATGTCATTGATATTAAAAATAGTTTGAATTAAAATCACTAAATATTTTGAGTATTGCACATCTGAATATTTTTAAGTCTTGCAAAAGAAAATACGCAAAAGTAACTCTTTTGATTACGGATACTTATTCTTGGTAAAGTATGATTTTTGTTTGTCCTTTTGTAAACAAAATCAGAAATTCAGCTGATGTTGAACATGGTGTCTTAGCACAAAAATATCACATGTTTTTAAAAACTATTTTTAAATAGCAAATGTATTCATTGAATTGACCCTTAAATGTCAGAAATTAATGACTGATGATTTTACACCCTTTTTTCCAAAAATATGAGCATTATTCATTCACGATTCAAGTCAAAATGGCAAAATGACAATTGTAGAATTCCTGAGCTTAGATAAATTCTTGGGATATTTGTTTGCAAATGAAACTTGGAGAATCTCTCTCTCTCTCACAGGCCTGTCTCTTGATACTCTATAGCTAATTCCATGGAAAGTTCTCAGAAGGACTGTATCTCCAACTTCCACCAGTTTAGATCTTTATGGCTAGGACCCACCATGCCAATTACATAGTAGCAAACTGCCCTCTTTCACTCCATATTACATCGATGTAAAGTAAGTTCCACTCAAACAGCTTCTTCCCATGAACCACTGCCTTATGGAACAGACTCCCAAAAGGATGTTTCCCTGATCACTACAGTCTTAACCTGTTCAAGTCTAGTCAACCATTATCTTCCCCTCTTATCCATATAAACTACTCCTTAATGTAAGTCTCCACCCCAGGCCTTGTACAGGGTGAACCTTAATGTAAAAAAAAAAAAAAAAAAAACATGCCAAACATAGTGCTATATCTGCATGCAGACTTCTCAAAGAGATAAAAAAATGTGATCATTTAGTGCCAAAATGTCCATTGTGCAGGGAATGCTTTGAGTATCAAACATTAAAAACATTAAATTTTGAAACTTAACATTTCTCATTTTCCATGTTATTTCATTTTTTATTTTATTTTATTTTATTTTATTTTTTTAAATGTAAAAGTTAAAATATCACCTTTATTTATAAGTACCTTTAAAATAAGAGAAGGAAAATTCTTATTTTAAGCCCTTAGGACAAATCCAGAATCCCTAAGACATTCCAATGTCATGTTCAACTTTGTTCTGGCAACTCCTGTGATGATGCCAGTACCAAGCTGTATTGGCCACTGACTTTCACTTGGACAACATTGGTGGCATGTAGAAGAGAGATGTGCTGCATTGGCAATTGCTCATCTATCATAAACCACTGCCCAAGCTTGCATCTTGGAGAAGACAATCTGCAGTTGAGGCATAATATTTGGACATAGACCCAAGGTCTCTTGAGACAAACATGTGCCACATATATTTTGAAATACTTTAAAAAATTTTTTTCTCTTTTTTTTTTTTTTTTTTTTTTTTTTTTACCTGTTTGGTATGCATCCTTATACAAACTTTTTCATGATTTTTAAGAACTAAATACTTTTTTAGTAACTAACTTAAAAGCCACCTGATAAGGCTGCATTTAAGCTAGCTCCTGCAGAGGGCTCTTGATTGCATCTTCATCACAATAGCTAAGGAGTAGATGCAATAAACCACAAACTACAGAAGAACTCAAAATTAACTGCTGCATTTAAGCATTGCATTAATATTTAAGCTAACCTTCAGCGATAATTCTCCTGCTGTCACTTAATTTAAAGACAGTTTAATGTATGTAGGTCCTTACTTTCCATACAAACAATTATTTTTATTTCATGGGTGATTTTCACTGGATTTCACAATTTTGATTATTCACAAAATTATTTCCAAGTTACAAAAATTATGATAAAAAAAAAATTCAGTACAAAAAATCATGTAAAAAAAAAAAGAAAAATTGACAAAAGCAACTGTAGTAATGAAAACTTCAGGATTGTGGGTCTGGATCCGACTGAATGTTTTTAATTTGCTTGGCTTGGTTCCAAAATAGTATTGTATGTTGGGCTACAACCTTTAGGAGGAAAATTGAAAGTGTGACACAGTGACATACTGATATTTGTATTTATTATACAGATAGAAAGCAAAAAAATATATTTAAGTATTCTTATATTTCAGCCATTAAATCTGTTTAACATTTTGTACAAGTAGCTTTTGGTAAAAAAAAAACAATTCTCTGAATTTTGATATTTTACCTTCAATGGATTTGTTCTTAAAACATTTTTGAATACAATGGCGTTAGATCTCTGTGACAAGTATTTTAAATATTACATAATGTCAGAAGTTAATATAATGTGCATTTGCATAACAAAAATTTGTAATTGGGACATTTGTATTAGGGTGCTTCAAAAAATTTGATATCATTCGAGACAGACATATATCTATTTCTTAAAGGGTATACATATAAATGCTATGAAATAAAATCATGTATTTTTAAAAAATACACATGAATATGAAAATTAATTTATACTATTTACATTGTTCCGACTATCATCCTCATCTCGTCCTTCTTCAGGTGGTTGAAATATTGAAATGCGAGGCAGATGGCACAGTGGATAAAGGAATTAGTTAGATCCAGTGACAGGACCCAAGGAGTGTGAGTTCAATACCTGGTTAAGGTGGTGGAGAACTTGGAAAGGGGAATTAACAAGAGATAACTGACATCCATTAGACATGGCACGTAGAACTAGAACAGTCTACCCCAACGAGCAAAATAAAAGGTTCACTTCAATATTCCAACCACGTGAAGAAGACTGGAGCATACAATGGCTGAAACATAATGATAAATATGGCAACAAAGTTAAGGGGAATAGTCTAAATAATGTAAATAGTGTGCATAATACCTCATCTCAGAAATATAGACAGATACGTGATGGTAAATATGGCAACGAAGATGAGGACAATAGTCCAAATAATGTAAATAGTGTACATAATACTTCATCTCGGAAATATAGACAGATACTGAAAATTAATTTCATTAATGTTTCTATTCAACTATTTGTAAAGTTTTAGTTTTAACTAGTACCTATTGTCCTTCTTGTGATTTCTTCAATTTTTGGTTAAAGATGCAATAATCAGACCCTCATTTCTTCTTCAGATGAGCCTAGTCTATCTTTCTTTTTATATTGTGTTATTTAGGATGGAGAAGAGTAATTTGCATAAATAAGTAGAAAATTGCAATTAAACTGTCAAACCTTTTTTAGCTAATGTGGTATATTCCTTTTGTATTGAAATATAAAATGTATCAAATCCAATATGTATCCTGGGAAATATTTTGTGGCAAACTTAAGAGGATCACACGGCATGGCAATTAAGAATCACTGGTCTAGGCAAATGAAACTAAACGAGCTTATTGTTGTGCAAATGAAGATGTATTCATCAAAATTTGAATGAGAATTTCAAAGGTATGTGGATTTTACAAGTTTTCCATACGTGCACTGCCTTGCTTACCCTTTTGCTTGTCATCTGTCTTTAAGGCCTGAATTAGCTGCAGCTTGTAGGGTGTCGTTCACGAGCATTTCCTTGTGACATGTCAAACTGTCATTGGAGGAATCTAGGTTTACAGACTTGCTCTTCTTATGGAGTTCCTTGCAGCATTCATGAAAATGTTTCCCAAAGCCACTTGACCATCTCTTCTGCCGTCCTGGGTAAAGCGTTAAACTACATCTGAATCCTGGGTAAGATGATAGACTACATTCAGCTGCAAAGCCTCTGATCAAGCGTTCTGTTTTGACGAGCGTGGAGCCACCTCTTAATTGATGATGTTACCAGTTTCACCCTGACTAAGTGGTAGCACCTGTTAGCTACGGGCAAATACTTAAGTATTACCAGCAATAGTTTGTTTTTTTTTTGTTTTTTTTTGTTTTTTTTGAAGAAAAAATATTTCCAGAAAAAGATATTTGACAAAACAAAATATTACCAGCAATAAAAAATGTCGGCATTAAATAACCCATTGATGTTGATATGACATAAAACAAAATAATCCAAACCAATCTAAACCAAAGATTACATATTCTATTCATACGAATCTATCCTAAAAATGTTGTCGGCATTAAATGACCCATTGAGGTTGATATGCTGTAAAACAAAATAAACCAAACCAATCTAAACCAAAGAATACATATTCTATTCATATGAATCTATCCTAAAAATGTTGTCGGCATTAAATAACCTATTGAGGTTGATTTTCAGTAAAACAAAATAAACCAAACCAAACCATCTCTTCTGATTCTAGTGGTCGTTCAGATCTTTTTACCTTGCACAGACTGCCTCCCTCTTAGAAGTCTTTGGGCCATGTTTAAATCAGCATTGCAGTTTGTTGGATTTTTATGAATTCTTTCACAAATGCATAGTCTTCAGAATACTCTAACAATCAAAATGTCATTTATTTTTTCAAATTGAACCAAACCTTGTTTAGTAGACAAGATTGTTTGTTTGTGCTACCATGAAGTCACAAGTCATTGTGTCAAGTATTTGAGCATACAGGCCATATTCAAGAAATTGATTTCTACAGATGACACCCTCTCTCCCTGAAAATGTAATTTCCAGTCTGTTCAACATGTTTGCAGTATAAACAAAAGGTGTGGGTGTTCAACAAAAACAAATGTCTGAAAAAGCATCAACAACAGGATGGCTAGCCATCTTTGCAGACAGCTGCACTTGGATATGAATGGCTGCCATATATAGAATTTTGATCATTTCACCTCCAATAGTTAACATTCATTAAGGAATGGTGATTGCATAATTAACTGCCCCTACCTGAATCTATGTACTTGAATCACACATGCATTTAGTTTAACACTACACTTCTAACATCTGAGTCCTGGGTAAGATGATAAACTACGCCCAACAACAAGGCCTCAGATCAGGAGGTTTTGAGGAGTGTGGAATCACCTGTTAATTGCTGGTACTAACCCTGTTAGGGTACCAGCTATGGGAAAATTGTTAACACACAAACTTGGGTCAAAAAACTATGAAAATGTAAAAATAAGTCTTAATACCAGAAATACTTTGTGAAAAAATTATTACCAGTAACAATTCTTTGAAGGAAAAATTATCAGCAATACTCAAAAAAAAAAAAAATATTATCCGGAATACAAACGGCTATACATTTTTTTGAAGAAAAATATTACCAGCAATACAAATTTTGTTGGCATTAAATAACCCATTGACGTTGATATGCCGTAAAACCAACCAACCAACCAACCAACCCGATAGATAGATAGATAGATAGATAGATAGATAGATAGATAAAATATATTACCAGCAATAAAAATCTTGTTGGTAATAAATAACCCATTGAGGTTGATTTATACTGTAAAACAAAACAAACAAAAACCAAAGCAGCCAAACACCAAAATTTTCTTTTCTATTTTTTTTTTTTGTTTTTTGTTTTTTTAATAACCGTCGATATGTTTGTCTATCATGTGGTTCACACTTCTTTTCTCTCTTTTTCAAAAGAAGTAGAGTTTTCTCCCTTGTTTCTTGTTCAAGATTGGGTTTGCAGTTTTTTTCTAAAGTCTTCTCATTTTCTTTTCACCTTCAGTAACCCCTTGCATCTTAGTAGCATTATCACCTCATGTTGGATGGAAACCATTTTCTATATTTTAAAATGGTGATTTATCATTTGAAAACATTCACACTTCGAAATATTGATTTCAGAATTAAAGCTAACATGGCCCATAATAAATTGATCTTTTTTTCTTTTTCTTTCTTTTTTTTTTGTTTTTAATATTTCCCTTTTTTCCTTTTCCTTTTTTTCTTTTCTTCCTTTTTTTCTTTTCTTCCTTTTTTTCTTTTCTTCCTTTTTTTCTTTTCTTCCTTTTTTTTCTTTTCTTCCTTTTTTTTCTTTTCTTCCTTTTTTTTCTTTTCTTCCTTTTTTTCTTTTCTTCCTTTTTTCTTTTCTTCCTTTTTTCTTTTCTTCCTTTTTTCTTTTCTTCCTTTTTTCTTTTCTTCCTTTTTTCTTTTCTTCCTTTTTTCTTTTCTTCCTTTTTTCTTTTCTTCCTTTTTTCTTTTCTTCCTTTTTTCTTTTCTTCCTTTTTTCTTTTCTTCCTTTTTTCTTTTCTTCCTTTTTTCTTTTCTTCCTTTTTTTTCTTTTCTTCCTTTTTTTTTCTTTTTTTTCTTTTCTTTTTTTTCTTTTCTTTTTTTTCTTTTCTTTTTTTTCTTTTCTTTTTTTTCTTTTCTTTTTTTTCTTTTCTTCCTTTTTTCTTTTCTTCCTTTTTTCTTTTCTTCCTTTTTTCTTTTCTTCCTTTTTTCTTTTCTTCCTTTTTTCTTTTCTTCCTTTTTTCTTTTCTTCCTTTTTTCTTTTCTTCCTTTTTTCTTTTCTTCCTTTTTTCTTTTCTTCCTTTTTTTCTTTTCTTCCTTTTTTTCTTTTCTTCCTCTTTTTCTTTTCTTTCTTTTCTTTTTCTTTTTTTTCTTTTCTTTTTCTTTTTTTTCTTTTCTTCTTTTTCTTTTTTTTCTTTTCTTTTTCTTTTTTTTCTTTTCTTCTTTTTCTTTTTTTTCTTTTCTTTTTCTTTTCTTCCCTTTTTTTTTCTTTTCTTCCCTTTTTTTTTCTTTTCTTCCCTTTTTTTTTCTTTTCTTTTTTAATCAAGGAAAATGCCTGAAAAATTATACATCAAGTCCATCTTAACCTTGTTAGCTATAAAATTTGCTGGAAGGGAAAAATCTTGCTGATTTCAGCTACTTCAAACCCTATTTGTCAAACATGTGCATGTGTGTTAATTTCTCATAACATAGTTTTCATGCTGACAATTGGATTTAACGAAACAATCCTATTATAATTATGCTTGACACTCCCTTCATTTGTCTGCATAAGCATTACACCCAATTATTCCATCTTGATTGCATGGAAAGTGAGAAAAAGGCCCTACTTGGTTTCACTGAGAAAATGAAGGAATGAATGAAAGAAAGAAAAGGAATATAGAAGTGTTTAATTGTTGGAGAAAATTGTCATTTCAAATCTTTTCATTTACTTCTTAAAATAACAACCAGCATTCATATTTAACAATGTGATAGGGCAATTTCTCCAGATATTGTATTGTCATGTTGTTTCATTTGTACCCACTTCTTAAAATATTGACCAGCATTCATATTTATGTTTGTTATTGCAATTGCAATATTTCATTAAAGTTGTTAAGCTCAAATATTTAACAATGCAGTAGGGGAATTTCTGCTGATTTTATTGTTGAAGGTCTTGTGATAAGCTTCTTCAATCATTGACTTAAGAATTAAGATTTATCAGAATGGAAAACCATGAGACTTTCATAGGTTAAAACTAGTGCTTATTAAATGTAGTGACCTAAAGAGATTTTAGCTTCTTTGCAAACTGAGGGTTTTATCCAATTTAAGGACTTCACCCCTACCAATTTGATTTTTTATATTGAAATTTTACTGTACCTAGTTGTGAGGTCCTCAGAGGACTGATATATCATTTTGTGCATTTAATTTTATACTGGTATGACAACCATGAGGGTATAAGATGCAGCATAATTTTGCAGAGTAGGAAAAAGTGCACTTTACATGACAGGAAGTACAATGCTTCTAAAATTTTCTCCTGTAATTTTTCAGTCCATTTCTCATTTTATTTACTTGAACAGGTGTTTATGGGTATCCTTAAATTCTTTGTTGTGGCAATTGGTGGACTTTTAATTGGCATCATCATCGGCATGTTCTCTGCTCTACTCACAAAACACACATTCCATGTCAGAGGTAACGTTGTTTCATTTGTTGATTTAACCCCCATTTCTATTGGGCTTATTTAATTGTTTTTTGTTTTGTTTTTTTTATACTTATTTTATTTATTTTTTTAAAATTTACTTTAATCTTCATTAAAATCATAAATTCATTAGTGGACAGTGAAGTCAGTTATAATGGCATTCAGCATTTTTAAAAACAAAATCTGCACATGAAGGAGATATATATATATATATATATATATATATATATATATATATATAAAAAAAACATGCACACAAACTTACCAGACTCCCATCTGAATCATACTAGTAGAAAATAGAAACATAATAATCTCATCTGCATGTTAAAAAAAAGAAAAAAAGATTAATAATAATAGAAGCCTTAATAATAAAAATATACACTGTGTAACAGCAAAATTGTTCATTTGTTAGATTAACATTTGAACTGTTGTATCTTAGAATTTATTAAATATATCTTACTAGAATTCTTTGTACTTTCATATAAATCTTGTGAAAGATACGAATTCATTGCTATAATATAAACAGTGTATAAATAATATATATATATATATATATATATATATATATAATTACTCTCCAAGCTTAACAGAAGAATTGTGATGAAATTGATCATAAAAGAAAATGACATGTTGATCATCAATTAACCATAGCTCAGGATCGGAAGCTCATGAAGTGTTGGAATAAATTTTATATATATAATATATATATATATATATATATATATATATATAAAACGTGCACACAAACTTACCAGACTCCCATCTGAATCATACTAGTAGAAAATAGAAGCATAATAATCTCATCTGCATGTTAAAAAAAAAAAAAAAGATTAAAAATAATGGAAGCCTTAATAATAAAAAAGAAAAAGCTGATGCTCATTTGTATTAACTATGAACACAGCCAAAATGTGCTGACTGTGTTTGGAAAATAAAACTTTCTATAACTCTAGATATGTACGCACAACTCATACATCCAGTTAAAAAGTAAAAATAAAATCATCCTTGATAATGGGTAAAAGTATATTCGGATGTGCTTGGAATTACAGAACATTTGGACATGTTTTTGAACATAAGAAAAATTAAATAAAAAGCTTAATTGCAATATTTTGTCTGCTGTCTTTAATGAAACATGTATAAATGAGGGATTTTTTTCTAAATACACTATTTATTTATTTATATAATGTGTGTGTTTCGGTAAATAATTTAGATAGGTATATTTTCGTTTTAATCTTTTCAAGTCCACAAATTAATTTCTTGTTAGCTGTAGAAAATTGAGAAATTTTTCAAAATTTATTTCAAATAATTTTTATTTTCCCAAGTACTTTCAATCTTCAGGGGTGATATATCCATGTACGCGTTATGTGTTAACACGATCAATTCAAAAAAATTTTTTTTTTTTACCTATATGCAAGGGAAGTAACTTATGTGATTTAAAAAAAAATATTTTGAATTTATGTTGGTAATGCATAACACATTCATCGATATGCAATCCCTGTTTTCTCTTACAAAGTGGAACAAAGTTTTGATCCCTGCAAATACAAGCCCCCCAGTAAAGTTTGACTGTGTTCTGTCTGAAGTCATAATCATGGCATTGAGGTAAAGAATATAATATAGCTGACAGTCTAAACGGGAACTGACAAAATGTCTTGTGCTCAGCTTTGGTATAGCAAAGTTATTTGCATAGGATGCTAATGAATACTTGTTAGGTATTTCTACAACCCACCATAATAAACAAATGCTCATCATGGCTGTTTTCTATTGTGTGTGTAAGGTTGGTGCAAAAATGATGTCATTTTCTCACACATGTTAATGTAAGAAAACGACATTATTTTTGCACCAACCTAATATATATATATATGTATGTATGTATGTATGTATAATGGGACCTATGCTTGTCAGGGTCTAGCCAAGTGTGTAATCACAAAACTGTGAGTCAACCTCTGATGAGTATTGTGAACTTTATTTCTATCCTTCACATGCAGAAACGCTCTCTCTCTCGCCCTCATGCACACACTTTCTCTCTCTTGTTTGCTCACTCATGCCCACACTCTCAAATACTTGCACTCACTCACACACATGCATGTACTCTCTCTTTCACACATGCGCACACACACACACACACACTCTCTCTCATATGCACTCCCACACTACTTTGTTCAACAATTTATACTATGACACACTTATATATATATATATATATATATATTTTTAATAATACACACAGTGTATGTATGTATGTATGTATAATACAAGAGAAGCAATGTTAAAGGTATGAGAATTTAATATTTTTTAAGACTAGCTAAACTTCTGCAAAGGCGTGCTGAATTGTTAGCTTGAGTTGTGATATTCAATAAACCAAGAAAAGTTCAAGTAACTTATCTGCTGAGCTGACTCAAGAGTTTTTGTATTAAAATGCTCATCAGAGCCAGAGGTTTCATAAATCTATTGAACTGACAGATTATACACTTTTGGAACAAATGCTAATTCTCATTTTCTAATTTCCAATTTGAAATTCCTTAACCTGCTAGAGGTTGGTTAGAAGCTGCACAGGATTTAAATTTAGAACTCCTAATTTTTTTTTTTTTAATATCATATATGCATACACATTTCTTTCTTGTCTCAGGTGTTACATTAACTAGCAAGTGGTCTGTTGGTTACTTTAGTGTGTATTTGTACATATATATATATATATATATATATATATATATATATATATATATATATATATATATATATATATATATATATAATATTCAAACTTACCAATTATTTACTTATTACTTATTTATAGATTTAATTTATTTAATTTTAGTCATTTTATCATTGAATACATATAGTTTTATAAAGTAATTGGAGAAAATCCAAAGAATCTTCCACGTTATTGGTCCTGACCTGGCATCTTGGCTTTAGCCACTTCCCACCACCATAATGTAGCTGCCTTGTGCTTTTTTTTATAAATATTTTCATGGTAAGTGTTCTGATAAGCTTAGCTCTCTAGTACCTTGACTTTAAAAATTTAAGCACAGTACTAGATTGGCAGATAGGTTTCATCATTTTACAGTTGAAATAATTAGATAGAAATTTAAGTGCTATGCTAACAGTTTCTTCTCTTGAAATTCTTGCCTTTAGAACTCTCTTCTGGCTTCTTGCTTTCCAGTCAACATTGATCTTGGAAAATTTAAATGCAATGTCAATCACTATCTTCTGTCTTAATTCCTGTTCTTTTATTTTTCTCTCTCCTTAATGTTTTTTTTTTTTTTTTTTTCTCATTCATTCACACTCAGTAACCACTTGTCTTAGTGACTTTATTGCCTTGCTAGGGGCGGAATGATTAAAACTAAAATGACATTTTAGTGGATACATGTGTTTGAATAGACTTGACTGATTTTTTTGTTTTGTTAATGGCACAGCAAGGGTCAGTTACCCTTTTGAAGGAATCCACATTTAATTCAGATTTTCTTGAAATCCCATCCAAAAATAAAACTGGGACATAAGATCTTTCAAGAATATATGGTAGTTTAGGAAGATCTAAATGAGAAGGATAATATGAACTGTGATAGGCTGTGAAGCTCTCCATAGCTATGTATACCAGATCAAATTTTTTTTTTTTGTTTCTTTTTCTATAATGGGGTTTACAGGTTTGAACTCTGACAGCATATTTTCCTTAATAAGACTCTTAAATGCACAGACTGGTAGTTGCTATTCACAATAATTTTTTTTTGTTCGTTTTTGTTTTTATGTTTTTTTTTGTTTTTTTTTTTGTTTTGTTTAAAAAAAAAAAGACTAATTGTCTACTCAAACATACATATCAACTATAAAATAATGTTTCAAGTAATATGCTATATATATATAATTTTTTTCATTTGTATGGATGTTAATTTGTAATGCTGCGTTTCACACTTTTGTATGCTCAAATGTGTGGATGTGTAGCTGCACTTAACCTCAGATTATTTATAGGGATGTGTTTGTATGAACTAAAATGCATACGCTTGCATGTATGTGAGAGCACTATCCCAAGGAAACGCAAGAAGAAAATTTCCACCACTCCTCCACTCACCAATAAGCAACCACAAATAAACAAATTTAAAAAATGCATACACTAGCTGAAACATTGTAAATATGTCAACGAAGATGAGAATAACCATTTGAATAATGTAAATATTGCAAGTAACTGTTATACCTCATCTCAGAGATATAGACAGATATTGAAATTATAAGCTAAAATGTGATGACTATAATCTCCTAGAATAAAAAAGTTACTTTTATTTTATTTATTTTTTTAATTTAATTTCATATTTAAGATTATTTTGATTGAAAACGAAGCACACGATTTCTGTCTGTATTTCTAAAATGCATAATCCATGATTATTTCTAATTAGCATTTGTACTGTTTTAATCTCTCTCTGATCCAGTGTTACTCAACTGTGAGTAGATGGAATAAATATATATATATATATATATATATTGTGTATTTAGGCAGCAATCCTTCTTCATGCACATATCAATGAATGTGGCAGACAAGGTGCTTTTATTTATTTATTTATTTTTTTTATTTTTTTTTTTTTTTTTTTTTTTTTTTTTTTTTTTTACAATTTCTCATGCAATCTAATAATTTTATTCTTTTCAGATAATAAATTATAAAAAAACTATTCGAATGCCCATTAAGGAATTATATTCTTGATCAATCAAAATTTGTAAATAATTATATAGGCCATACTACAACATGTTTAACATGAAGACTCACTGTACACCTTTCTGACCATAGCTCAATTAGATCTCATTTAAATATTCATGGAGACCTATTGGACCCTATTTGCAACATACTTGTTTACAACACTAATAGCATCATATACATGTGAAGAAAGGCTAAAAATAATGGAAGTCTTATTAATAAAAACACGCTCAATAATATCAACTATTAACATGTACACAATATCTTGACTGTGTTTAAAAAATGAAAACATTTTATAAAACATACATACAACAAACTATTTCTTATTTAACACTTAAAATAATTAATGCTTGAAAATGTTTAAATATATAGCCGAAAGTGCTTGAAAAAAAAAAACATTTGAACAGTTTTTTATATAATTTATCATCTGAAAAGAAAAAAAAAATTAGATTGCATGAGAAATTGTATGTAAAATTAAAACAAAGCACCTTGTCTATTGTGTTCAATGAAATGTGCATATATATATATATATATATTATGAAATGGACAAAGTCCGACAATTATTTTAAGACATTTTTATGTTTATACATTATTTTTGTAGATACAAATAATTAAGTAAATGCTTTGTTTATAATAAACAGTATTAAACAACATTTACCGGCCTGAATGTCAGAGAAAATTTTCACAGAAAATATTCATCCTCTGACAGGTTTCAAACCTGTAACCTATACGGAACCGTCACTTAGCTTGATGTGCCTTTACTGATTTGGCCACAGAGGAGTGTTCGATCGTTTATTATAAACGGAGCATTTACTTAAATAATTTCTATCTATAAAAAGAATGTATAAGCATAAAAATGTCTTAAAATTACACACATACATTTAAATAAGTTTTTTTTTATGGCACAAAATTTAACAATAGCTAGGAAAAAGCAAACTTTATAAGGTATTTTAAAAAAAGCTAAAAAAGAACAACCAGTTTCATCCCAGCCTTATAAAGTTTATTTTCAGGAATATAAAAATATATAAGCATGTAAATTAAATATAATGAATGGAAGTGGGGGGGGAATATGAATTTCAAGAAAGCTAGAGTCCAATAACATTCAGACCCAGTAAGCATTCCCTCTGTAATTTTAAACTTAATATATTTTAAATTTAAAATTGGTTATTTTTAATTTTCAATTTTATAATAAAATTTAATATTTATTAGAATGATCTCTATTTTAGTCTAACATTAAAGCATTAATTATTATAACCAAGGTTTGTTGTCAAGTTTTTTTTTTCTCATATACTTGTATTTTGATTGTTACATAATCTGCAATGACCAGTGTTTACCCTATCGAGGGGTGTTTGATTAATTTGAACCTTTTAAAATCCTTTATTCTACATTCAAGACCATCACTTGATAAGACACCAGAAGTGTTGAAACAAAATTATTATTTTTGTTATAATTTTTGAATAAATTATATTTGCTGTACTCTGTATTGAGTACTCTTTTAAGAATAGTATGTTTTGGTTATTGGAATTTATTCCGTATACACCAATCCTACATTTGGAGAGATATATATATATACATATATATATATATATATAGGCAGCATATCATTATTAAGGCATGTGTTATTAAATACTATGCAACTTTTCCATTTAATATTTTTTTTCTGTTTGTTCTTGTTTTCTCACAAGTTCCTTTATATTTCGATCTAAGTTGTTGAAAAAAGACCAGAATCCTTGGTTCTTTGCCAATCACTTTTGGTTGTCATCAACCATTTTCATGGCTGTATGTCTTGATTTGAAGTAGGTTGCTTTTTATTTTTATCTTTTGTAGATAGTATTTTGGGGTATTCATGCAGTGTTGTTGGATTAGTTCATTAACAGTTGGGAGGGGGTTATTTATTATTTGGAGGATTAATTATTAAATATGTTTAAGATTTTTCTGCCTGTATTAAATCCTATTTTATTTATTTTGGGTTTTTGGTTTGAATTGTAATGGCTTCAAGAATCTGTAAGCATTTTCTTGCAATTGTCTTTGTAGAAGATTTTGGTATTACTGATTAGGATTCTTAAATAATTTTTTTTTCTTGTGGTGCTGGTGTCCTTAAGATGGTATGTAAGATGACTTGAAAGAGTTGTGATTGTGTCTGGTGTATGTGCTACGATTATTATGTGAGAAACATTCTTGAAACAGGCATGTATACCTGTACACTACATTAGTTTTATTGAGAAAGGATTTGGTGGATATTATTTCAGACAATTAGGTTTGAGGTTTTAAATTTGGGGTAGCATATTATTAATTTTATTTGTTTGTGTTGTTGGATGGGTGTAATGTATCTGTGGATAGTGTTATTGCTAGTTTATCAAATTTATAGTTACTGTGCATTCTATTCCTATTTATTTTTTTATCTTTTTATCCTTTGACCCATTAGGGCACCATGTGTACTGCAGCCGAAGTGGTGTTTCTTGAGCCTGATGGAGTCAAACTCTGCAGACCGGTATTGAATTCAGAGTTTTTCCTTCTCCTAGACCAGTTGCCATCTAAGGTTAAAGAACCCACTGTGTCCTGCTTTTGAAGAGGATTCACACTTTTCCCAAGGGTATCAGCATGTAAGTGGATGTGACTGAAATTTGAACTTGGCTCTCTGATTCCTCAGTCCAAGCCACTATCCATTACTCCACTCTGCCTCCTATAGAAAAGGTTAATAGTGTTGTTATTGTTGTCAGTGTTTTTTTTTTTCTTTATTATTATTATTAATATTTGAAAGGTAATGTTTTATATGTTAGTCAACTAATGAGGAAATTGTTGTTTATGAGTGTTCATTTTATATTGGTAAGTTCTTTGTAAAATATTGTTCTGGATGAGATATGAAAAGCTCGATTATTTAAGTTTTTGATGAGGACTAATTTATATTTATCTGTACATGCACTATGGCAATTGAGCAGGCAGTATTTTTTTACTTGTTGGCTTTTTAAATATTGATGTATTAAATGTATCTTTGTTGTTGAAATCTGAGTACATTGAGAAATGTTGTTGATATTTAGTTTGTTTGTAAATAATCCTGCCTTTTCTCTTAGCTAAAATTTTTTTGCAATATGCTGACACATACCTCAGTATTTAGTATTGTTGAATTTATTGCTAACATTTTTAGCCGAGATTTACACACCCTACACTCATTGTGTTTATATTTACGGTGTTACTAGTGTGAATTATATTTTACCAGAATTATATATAAAGAAGCACTGTGGAGTAATGGATAGTGGCTTGGATTGTGGAATCGGAGAGCCGAGTTCGAATACTAGTCGAATCCATTACATTCACTTACGTGCTAATAGCCTTGGGAAATGTGTGAATCCTCTTCTTCTCCCTCTAGCTATGGGTAAATAGCAGGACAGACTGGGTTCTATAACCGTGGATGGCAACTAATCTAGGAGAAGGACAACTCTGATTTCAAAACCTGCGGAGTGTCGTTTGGGGACCTTGTGGCACGTAGTGCACCTGGACTCTGTATTTGGCCTTTCAAAATCCTTCACGAAACCTTCAACACTATAATCAAATCTTATATGCTGTTGTCGGTTTCCTAGCAACTGATCTGCTTGACCCTCATATGTTGAATTTGACGGGAGAGTTTGTGTGTGTGTGTGTGTGTGTATGTATATATATATATATATATATATATATATATAAACTTAAAAAATATGAAGAAAACAATATTGCATTTTTATTAAATAAGTATTTTTCATTCTAATCATTAATTTTTTTTAAATAATGAGAGTATTTTGTATGCCAAATAATTTAGAAAAAAAAAAAAAAAAATTAATGGAAATTTATTGTAGTAAGCAAAGCACCCTAGTAAAACCAACAGTACTTTGTACCCAGTTACCTGTTTGCACTTCTCTCTCAAATTGGGTTTTGATCAGTCAATGTTTGGCTATTTTAGAGGGTGTGATAGATGGACACGCTAATGGATGTCACAGAATTTTATGTATAGCTAGATACTTTTATGGTAATTGTTCTGATGAACTTTCCGCTATGGTACCTAGAGTTTATGACTTTAAGTGCAGTACTAGATTGATAACAAGGTCTTATCAATTTACAATTGAATTGGCTAGACATAACCGTAAGTTCTATGCTAATAGTTTCTTCTTTCACACTTCTCACTTGTGGAACTCTCTTCTGTCTCTATGCTTTCCAACCAACTTGGATCTTCAAAAATTTAACTGCAATGTCAATCGTTATCTACAGTCTTCTTGATTACACTTCTATTGCTTTTGTTCCTTAATAATATTTGTTTGTTTTTCTTATTCTTTCGCACTCAGTAATCTCTTATGTTTCGGTGACTTTTAGTGAAATTATCTCATGCCAGGCTGTTCATATCTGAATGGACCTTAGTTGCACTTTCTGGGAGAAAGCACATCATCTAATATCATCAACAGTTAGAACAAGGCCAACATGCTCAATTACTCTGTCACAATGACTTTACTTCATGGTAGCACAACCACTGCCCGTTTCAACATGTAATATGGTTTCCAGGCAATTTTCAGAAGGTACCACATGGTGAGATCACTTCAACAGGCCAATAACATGAAAAATTCAAAAATCAACAATGCTAAGATTCAAACCCAGGTCTCATGTGTGTGTGTGTATATATATATATATATATATATATATATAAAAAGTGAACATTGAAGTCAACACTTAGAGGTGACAGTCTGTTTCATGCTAGATGCAATTGTCAGGCCACTTTTATATTTACACACATTTTATCCCATAAATATAACTCACCTTAAAACTATATTTCTGCATATATATATATATATATATATATGATTTAGGATATTAAATCAAAAACATGTCAAAAATCACTTCAATGCACATCAATGTGTCTTCTCAGGCAATTTCAAATTAGCAAATGAATGATTTTCAAAAGAAAAGTAATTTTTGATTGGTCAATTATGGTTAATACCTCAAGCATATATTTTCTTTTCTTGAGAAAAGTGGAGCTATTCATTCACCAGTAATTTACAATGACCTAAGGAGATGTGTTAAAACACAATTGTATTTGTGTAGCAATTTTTGACATGACTTAATATCCTAAAATAAATATTTTGCTCTACTCTGTAATGAACCCTCTTTTAAATGTTACAAATGTTGGAATTTTTTTACTCTATCTGTTCTCCTCTAACCTGGAGATATATATATATATATATGACATGATGTTTGGGACTATTCATCCAGTTATGAAATCGCAACTAGGAATTTATCCATACAGTTTTCCTTTGTCTTCCCACCAAGCAAGTTAACACCTGTACACTGCTATAATCCAAGGACAAGGATTGAACTCTCTACTTTTGTGCTATTGAGAAACCATCAGCCCAAACTTTGGGATGTAGCTGAAGATGATTATACGGAAATGATAGTATCATTTGAATGTTAAAAATATTCTTTGTTGAACCAATGAAGTATCTGTAATAACTTAATTTTACAAGGAAGATGTATAGAAAATATTCACCATACTTTTTAAAGATGTGATGACAATTTATATTAGACTTAATTCAATAGAAGTCTCGAGACATTCAAGGTAGAGGGTTCCAATCAAAATGGTAATTATGAATGAAAGTGATTTAAATATAAGAGAAAGTATTAAGAAATGACAATTAAGCTTATAAGGAGGAAAGATGACGTTTAACTCGAGACTTGGATAAGATTGAAGTATTCCAGGAATTAAGTATGTGGGTGTCTGTTCCCCAAAGTGGCAGTTCTTTAAGGAAAAGGCTGTGAGGGGAAGTTTCTTCTTATATTTGGAATATGGGGTAAATGTTGGTGATTCAACTTTGTGGAATTAGCAGGGCATCTCCTAGATGTAAATGTCTGAACTGGTGAATTTAAAAATGGAGCTTATCTGAACATTTACCATGGAAGTAGTGATAAGCTTACAATGCTGTGTTTTTGAGAAAGAGAATATTCATATGTTGTTATATTTAAAAAAAAAAAAGTGTTGCATTCCATGCCATTCTTGGCTTCAGCCCCTAAGACTCCAATGCCATTGCAAATGAAAGACTGCTTTTTTTTTCTTATTTTATTAAATGAGAGACACAGACATGGTAGCATTGATTCTTTGAGGTAGTGGAAGGAAGAAGTTCAGGAGAATGCATGCTTAGTATTCCACCACATATGTCCTTATCCTCTCTAAGGAATCTAGGACTATAGAGTGTTGACATTTCAAAATTCTTGCATCACTTTCACACTATTTTCGTCTTGTATCCAAAATGTAGATGAAGACATTCCATCACGATCAGAATTCCATGCCCACAAGGTATTCTGAGCAATGACTTCCCATCCTGGCCCAGCCTCTGCATTTTGTAATTTTCTTTCTTAGTCTATATCAATATTGAAAGGGCATATATTTGCTTGGTCTCGTATCCCATATATTGAGTGTGTTCATTTGGGTGTTCTATTCCAATCTAGAACCTGTAATATATTTAACACTTCATGTTTTATGATTTTTTTGTTTGTTTGTGTGTGTGTGTGTGTGTGTTTCTTTTTATTGTTTTATTGTTGCTAAAAGCTGTATTCTATATCCTAGATTTTCAATCCCATTTTCTACGTTTTTAGATAAATAAGATAAGCTGTGATAATCCTTAGCATTTCAAAGAATATGTATATGCTTTTTATGTATGCCATAGATACTTTAAAACTGGTTTAATTTTGAACTTCATTTTTGAATATCTGACATTATTTAGTTCTGGAGTTAAACAATTATAAATACATGTTCTTTTATTTGTTTTTATTTTTATTTATTTATTTTTATTTATTTATTTTCAGTGGTTGAACCAGTGATGGTATTTGGTTCAGCATTCCTTTCATACATACTTGCTGATATATTTGAATTATCCGGAATTATTAGGTATTTATTCTCTTTTAACATACATTTAATATGAAATACAGTGCTGTTTGATAAAACTGACTCACCTTATCCTTTGAATTTAGCTCAACTTTCATTTCATCAGAGAAGAGAACATTCTTCCAGTCTTCTTCAGTGAAATTTTTGTAATAGTGAGCCCATTCAAGTCTCTTGGCTTTGTTAGCTTTTCTTATTAGCGACTTAAACCTTCATGTACAAGATTGTAGCCTTGTTCTGATGGACTTTTTGAAGAGGCAAGACTAACACCTTGCTCTTCGCTTAGACTGGCTAAAATTTCTTGGGTAGTTATAGTCCTGTTCTTCGCAACTTCTCTCTTGATTACCCTGCCAGTTCTATCATCAATCTTTTTCTTTCATCCCCTTGTTTCTTTCCTTGGAGCAGGGGTGGCATCATTATGTACCCTAAGCACTCAAGAGACAGTTGATTATGAGGTTATAGCAATTTCTGCAATTTCTCTCATAGAATTGCCTGCTTTTGAGAGGGCAATAATAGATGCCTTAAGTGGTTCTGATGCATGTTTGTGCCCTTTCATCTGGTTAGTGACTTGAGTGGCTATTTCAAGCTGTTTTTATACTGTATGAGGCTTTCTGGAATATTCTGGAATACTCTAGATTTAATTTAAGCTGTTCTAGAATTCTCTTGAATATTGTTCTGAGTGTATTGTAAAATAGTTTCAATATTTTGTTAAAAGTTCTTTAAATTTACCAGTTTAATCATTAGAATGCGATATCTGAGTCACTTTTTTTGCACAGTTTTTTCCTGAATCTCATTCATATCCAAATTTATAATTATCAATAGAATACCTTAGGGTGAATAATTTTTTTTCCTAGGTGGTTGGGAAGGGGTCTTTATATTAGTAAGATTCACAATTATTTTAACCCCTAAAACAATAGACAAAAAATATCAAACCAGGTGAGTCACTTTTCTCGAACAGCACTGTATATATGAACATTATTTATGCTATTTACATTCTGACTATTGGTATTATCACAACGTTCCAGACGTGTGTTCCTGCCATCATCAGGTCTATATTGACCTAGGTAATCTACAGGGAATTCCAAACTGAACCTTTTATTTAATCTAGAGGGTTAGACTGTTCTGAACCACTGCCCATGCCAGGGAATTGACCCACTTACCAAAATCTAGCCAAAAGATTAAACATCTGATTTATATTCCTTGTTTTTAAAAGCTTGTTAAGGCCATGATTTTTTTTGCAAACTAGTAAGTCCATTGCCTAATGATGAAAAGGTCATTTATTTAAAAAAAAAACAAAAAACCATATGATCTTCTATGCACTTAATTCAGTAGTAAATATTAATCACTCACATCAAATATTCTACAAAGAAAATTTCAGATCGACCTTTGTGTCATGCTATATTATATATATTGTGTCCAGCATGAAACAGCCTCTCACATCTGAGTGTTGACTTCAATGTTCACTTACACTCTATCTCTGATATTGATCACTTTATCCCATAAATATAGTGCACCTTGAAACTATATTTCTTCATATCTGCACAATGATATATATATATATATATATATATATATATATATGAAAAAAATTAGGAAATCAGCCAATTCCACTATGTTGGTTTCAACCTTTTGGTATTTTCAGGCGATATAATTAAAAGTTATCTTTAAAATTAGAAATTCTTAGGATTTCTATTAGACTAGCCAACCATGTATCAAAATTAAAGGAAAAAATATAAGGATCTGATTGCAAACTAGAAAATTTTTAAAAAAAGTCAACCTTGCAACAGTCATCGTAACATCTGCAACTGTTGTCAACAAGGAAAATTGTCTGTAATAACATTTCCAGACCAAAAACACATTTTGAATGAAAGATCAGAAATTATGACCCATTGTATTCATATTAAAAAGTTCCTTTTGAGTTCATATGTGCTGGGATGAAAAGAAAGCATGTATATTTCATTTAACCCCCAACTAACACATTTTGGGTATGACGATAAACTACATCTGCATACTGGGTAAGACAATACACTACGTCCAGCAGCAAGGCCTCTGATCAGAAGGTTTTGAGGAGCATGGAACCACTTAATTGCTGGTGTTCCCAGGTCCAGCCAGAACCAGTGTGGTAGCACCTGTTAGGGTCCAAGCTATGGGCAAATAGTTAACCCCGAAACTGGGGTAAAACACTATGAAAGTGTAAAAATAGGTTTTAATGCCAGAAATACTTTAAAAAATTACCAACAATAAATTTTTGAAGAAAAAAAAAAACTATTACCAGCAATACATTTTTGAAAATAAAATATTACCAACAATGTTTTTAAAAAAATAAATATTCCTAGCAATACGTTTTTGAAAAAAAAATATTACCAGCAATAATTTTTTGAAGGAAAAATATTACCAGAAACAGATTTTTGACAAAACAAAATATTACCAGCAATAAAAAATGTTGTCAGCATTAAATAATCCATTGAGGTTGGTATGCAGTAAAACAAAATAAACCAAACCAAAGAATACCTATTCTATTCAAATGAATCTATCCTAAAAATGTTGTCGGCCTTAAATAACCCACTGATGTTGATATTCCATAAAACAAAATAAACCAAACCAACCAACACATTTCCGTCATGTGTTTATTTTATTTATTTTTAAATAATATAGTGTTCATTAATTTTTTCTAAAATAAAGCATTAGTAAAATTACTTGACTAAAATTGCTTGAAGATACAGAAAGATTGAAATGAACATAGTGTAAATGGCTGATCTCTTAATTGTTTATACTCAAAACCTCTACATGTTAAATTTTTATTCTTTTATATTTGTCTTGAGTACTTTTTAATACTACTGTTTCCTGGTCTACTTCAAATTTGACCATTAACTTTTTTATTATATATATAGTATAGCTGGCCACTCTTAATCAATGATACCCATCTACTCGGACAGTTAGCCAATCCCTATTGTAGATACTTGCGCAGGGACATTTGTGCTTATTTAGCAGCCAGAGAGCCCACCTGGGGTATATACTGTATCTATGCCAAGCAGACCTTAATTACAATTTCTGGGAAAGAGTGTGTTATCTAGCATTATCAACAATTTGAGAAAACACCAGCATGCTCAAGTCCTCTGTGATGACTTTTAACTTCATGCTAACACAGCTGTCAATGGCTTCCAAGGGTTCCGTCTACTCATTTTCATGTACACGGCTTGGGTCAAACAATGGTATGGTTTTCAGGCACTTTCTAAAGATGCTACATGCTGGGATTGACCTCTCCAGTCTGATAACATCAGGAAGTCCCCTTCCTGACAAATCGACCCTGGTGATATTTGAACACGGGAACTCATGGTCAGAATATGAACGTTCTAAACACTTGGCCACGTACTTATTTATATGATGGTTTATCCCACCGAGTTCAACATATGAGGTTCTAACAACCACAACTATTTATCTGCATGCCTATGATGGACATGACTTTTGAGACCAGCTCGATAACTGCACAAAAGACCACAAACAGTACAGGAGAATGTATTGTATCCAAGTGCAGCAGGAACATTGTTAAATGTCTTATTTTGCTTTCTCGTTTCATGTAGTCGACTGATGGTTATTTCTCAGTGCAGCTATATCAATGTTGTACTACTTTAGTTCCAATGCGACCAGAGATGTTTTTCTTTCTGCTGCTGAGTTGTTGTCCTGGAGAGTTCGTACATTCCAAGTGCCAAGATGAAGTTGCCGTTGTTTCATAGTTTTTCGCGGTAGCCAGATATCTGTGGAACTAATTAGATGTAGTTGTCAGAAAAGCAACATAAGGATTTGTTTCAAGCAGTGAAGGCTTGTTTTGGACCATCCACAATTTTGGGATCTGTCAATAAAAAAAAAAGTAATGGTGGAGAAGACTTGCCACAGACACTCCGAACGACGGTCCTCATGTGTTATTATCACAGAGTTTATATATATATATATATATATATATGCATACCCAAGTATAGGATTGGTGTATATGAAATAGATTCCAATAACTGACAAATACTACTCTTAAAAGAGTGCTCAATACAGAGTAGAGCAAATATAATTATCTATTTGAAAATTCCAACATAAATAAGTTATAAAATCACTACAAAAATAGTCATTTTGTTTCAGAAGTGTTGAAACAAAATGACTATTTTTGTAGTGATTTTATAACTTATTTATGTTATAATTTTTGAATAAATAATTATATATATAAAATCGTGTGTGTCTGTAAGAAATATTTTCATTATAATTGCTTTTATTTATAGCACAGACAAAAAAATTTTCATTTGAACTTCATTTCATTATGGGTTGTTAGGCTTATTAGCTTAGTGATATATCAAACCTTATTAGTTATTTAATATCAAATTACTTATAGTAAAACAAAAATAAACAATTTAATAGTTAAGTACATACAAATTCAGTTTTCACTAAAAGTCAAAAGTAATCAGTTCTGGTTTCCCTATTTCTGGCTGGGTCTTCCTCTTTAGGTGATGCAGTTTGCTCATTCAAACTCATTCGTCAGGCAGTTTAGTGTAATATTCAAGATGTACTTAATATTAAATAATAAAATTCTTAGTAACTTAATGTTTGGGATATAAGTCTAATTCAAATGTAAAATTACTGAAATATGCAACCTTTTTGACAGTATGCCTAATTTTAATATAATTATCATATATTGATATATAATTATTAATGTATAATTATATATTAATATATAATTACCATTCATTACATTTGCTATTTATTTTTCTGAAAATCCCACCACCATCTTACTCTTAATTTATTTCTATTTTCTGACCTGAGCTTGTGATATAATGAATACCAACTGCCTTAACTGTGATTTGAACTCTGTACTGTAATTAACTGTTCCAACTCTGTAAAGTCCAATAAGCAGTAGGAAGCTTTCCAAACCTGCTTATCAAAATGAATTCAACCATTTGGCTCACTATAAACCTTAGACAATTTCAACTCAATAGCAGCGAATGTTGGACAGTCTCTTCAAAAATGAAGAAGAGACTCAAGGCAACAGAGGTGTGGTTCTACAGAAGGATGCTATGGATACCGTGAATTGAACATGTGAGTAAACGATGAGGTTTTGAAGAGGATGCAAACAAAAAGAAAACTCCTACTTAACATCAGGAAGAGGCAGTTGAAATTTCTGGGACATGTAATGAGAAAGGAGGGTTTGGAAAACCTGATACTAACAGGAAGGATAGAAGGAAAGAGAGAAGGGAAAGCATACTTAAGCAAGTGGATGGCAGGACAGGGTCTGGGAGAAATAAGAAAAAGACAAAATTTATTGAGAGCTACAAGGGACAGATTATTGAGAGCTACAAGTGGAGAGCCATGATTGACTATGTTCTGAAGGGACACGATGCGTAAAAGAATACGTTTTTAGCTGCTTGTTTTATCTCTCGCTTTTCTTTCTGTCTTCAGGCAGATTGCAACTGGAAAGAAATATAGAGAGGTGCCTGGTCTTGGGGAAACTTCTCCTTGTAGTAGTACCTCTCTTATTGCACTAAAAAGTGGGGAACAATTGTAATGCTGATGCCAGTAGAAACAATGATTCTGCGTTTTTTTTTTTTTTTTTTTTTTTTTAGCACCTGACCTGGGTGTGCATACTCAGGCTCCCGACGTTAAGCTGACACTGTGTCACATCTTGCCAACATGGGCTGGCAAGTAAATGTGTTTTAGTTGCTTGGGGAAGCTTTGCTATTTATAAGATATTTATTCCTGTCATACTAAACAGATAAGCTAGATCTGAAGATTGCTGGATTCCAAGAGGTAAATCCTGACAAATTGGATTTGGCAGAGCTGAAAATTTGATATACTAGAATTTCTTTCCAATACGCATCAGCGTGTTTAAATTCTCACAGTAGTTAGTATTGTTAAAGTTTTTTGCACAGAGTTACAAACTCTGCGTTTTGTTCAAATTTGCAAACTAATTGATGAAATTTGAATGAGCTAATTTGTTTAGAAAAATACTTTAACTAAATCCTTGCTTTACAGTTTAACAATTTCTTTAATTTAATATTATGGGAGTTTTAAGAAAGTTTGTTATTTTAATCATTAAATTGTTTTTAAGATAGTGGGAGTATTTTGTATGTTAAATAATAATACTTAATTAAAAAAAAAAAAAAATGAAAACGTATTAAGCTAGGCACCCTAGTAAAATCAACTGTACTTTGTAGCCCCTTACCTGTTTGCACTTCTCCCCAAAATTTGTTTCTGATTGGCCAATGTATGCCTATTTTAGAGGGTGTGACAGATGCTCTAAGAAAAGTCACAAAATTTTATACATATATAGATAAGTGTGTGTAAGGGGGGGGGGACTATAAAACTGTATATGTCCAGCAATTGAAATGTGATATTTGTGGTAAAATATGTGGGTCCAGAAGCAGTTTCATGTACCATTTTAAATTGCATGATAATTTATCACCTGCTGTTGGATCTCTTAAGTGCCCTGTTTGTGCCAGAGTATGTAGGTCCCTTGTTGGGCTAAAGACCCACATTCGTTCAGTATGTCAGTAGATTTTCTCCAAAAAGAAATGTAGTAATGGCCATACTCAGACATGACTTGGAAACCACCGCACACACACACACATATATATATATATATATATATATATCTATGTATGTATATGTAAAATTATTTATTTGAAAATTATAACATAAACATGTTATAAAATCACTACAAATATAGCCATTTTGTTTCAACACTTCTGGTGTCTTATAAAAGATGGTGTTGAATATAAAATAAAAGATTTTAAAAGATTCAAATCAATCAAAAATCCCTCACTATGGGAAACGCTGTTACATAATCTAAAATGACCAATCAAAATACAAGTATATGAGAATTCAAAAAAACATGACAATGGACTTTAAGGTTATAATAATTATTTAATGCTTTAATGTTGGGGTTAGACTAAAGTAAAATTCATTCTAACTAATAAATATTAAAATATACTATAAAATTTAAAATTAAAAATTACCAATTTTAAATTTAATCAATACTAAATTTAAAATTATAAAGTTATTTAAAGAAGAAACCAAGAAAAAAAAAAATACAATGTTTTTCTATTTATTTTTTTTATTGAAATTAAGTTGGAATAAAGGTTAAGATCCAATGCTGCTCCATGACAATGTAGATACATTTTTTTATATATATATATATAATTTTTTTTTTTCTG
>OZ010579.1:111716349-111766349 GCA_963932145.1 Acanthosepion lycidas
AACCTAATAATATCCTACAATTTCTTAAATTTTGGAATACAGTTTGACTTAACTTGAAAAAAACTATAGCATAAAACGCACATTGCTAACTCTAGTAATCATGTCCACACAAACATGTATATGCACAAATTATCTACCATGTATTCAGTTGTGAAAGCAGAATAACATTTTTTGTTACTTCCAAACTATCTAGAAAATTAAGTTTCCGCATTGAATAACCCATAAAGAGTTGATATATTTTACAGACAAATCAATAAATATTTGCCTCATTTGTATTGTTCTGTATTCAGCATGATAGAGGAGATTAGATGTTACATAGCAGTGCATCACTGCTTTTCTTGGTTTCAAAAGAAATTCTTTAATCTCTTTAATACCTTGCTTAGTTTCAGAAAAGTATTTTTCATGAATTAACAACTGGTCTCTTTGGTAGAACTCTGAAGATTAATCAACTGGGATTCTCTTGCATTTCATTGCTGTCAGACATTTTGTTTCTCTTTTCATTAACCTGCCTTGTGCCTGACTTGTATAATCTTCGTAAATAACGAAATTTTTTTTTTTTTTTTTTTTTTTTTCAGTACAACAAGTGAGATTATCATCTTCCTCTTCCTTGGGATGGCTTTGGTCCGTTACGAGCATAATTGGTCGACGGGATTTACCCTTTGGACAATTTTTCTGTGTTTGATCTACAGGTTCCTGGGTAAGTTACCAAATTCCCACAACTAAAAATCTCTTAAATACATGATTGTTTTTCTGGTTAACTTCCGTCATGTTATTCTAGTCCTATTTTAACTTTTGTCTATTACTGGGGGGTCTCAAACACAACACCTGCTTCTTCATGCAGCCTACAGTGAACCTTCCCGTTACTAATTTCCCACAAATTTTAATAAGTTTTAATAAATTTGTTCATCACTCCATTCTATACGTTTTTAGTAACAGTACTGAGCTTGACCTACCCACCAAGTACAAAGAGACAGTCAATTTTAAGGTCAGCAAGGTCTATTCTAGTTCTTCAATGAAGGAAAAAAAAAAATGTACTTTGCCACATTGTCTGGGTCTCTTTTTTTATAAATTTTATCTCTCTCTCTCTCTCTCTCTCTCTATCTATATATATATATATATATATATATATATATATATATATATATATAATCATGGACTCTCCCGTCGACTTCGACGTATGAGGTTCCGACAACTTTTTAATGACCTTTGTTTGAATCTAGAGTGACATTTCAGACCTGCTAATGACTTGCAGAGAAAACCACAAATTGGGCAAGCGTGTGAGCAAAGAGGGTGCACTTCTCTGGCACCCTCTGAGTCTTTTTTCCTTTCTCTTGCTTCACGGAGTATTCTCCAAATCAGTGTGTGCAATATTTGCAGCTGCAAGGTTACTCTTCAGCTTATCTTTAAACTTGAGCAAGGGTCGGCCAACATTCCGTTGACCACCTTCAAGCTGGCTGTACATGAGAATCTTTGGAATTCTATCATCTTGCATCCGTACAACATGACCGGCCCATCGTAACTGTGCCCTCATGAGGAAGCTCTCAATTCCGTCAATGTTACACATCGTTAGAAGGTCGGCATTGGATTTTTTTGTCCTGCAGGGTTAGTCCACAGATTTCTCGAAGACATCCTTTGTGAAAGATATCTAACTGCTGAATCTGCTTACGATACATGTTCCAGGCCTCTGATCCATACAAAAGAGTAGCGAGGACAACTGCCTTATACACGTGGATTTTTGTCGCAAGACGAATACCCCTGTCATTCCAAAGACGGTGACGTAGTTTTCCAAACGCGTTAGCCGCTTTTGCAATTCTATTCACAATTTCGTCATCCAGAGTCCCACTTGCATTCACTTTACTGCCTAGGTAGTTGAAATTCTTCACATACTTGAGGGCATTTCTGTCAACACGAATCGGTACATCAGAGAACCCGCGAGCAGGAGGGTTTTATTTCACGCCTCGCACTTGTTTGGGTGCAGGTGCAGGCTGGTGAACAACTTCTGTTTTTGAGATGCTGATGGTAAGACCGAATGCTTTGCAAGCAGCAGGGAGCTTGTGCATCAGGCGTCGAGCTTCTTCAAAAGTTGCTACCAGCGCAGCATCATCTGCAAACAGAAGATCACGGATTATGCTGATCCTTGTCAGAGTTTTGGCTTTGAATCTCTGGTGATTGAAAAGGCCCCCAGTTGTTCTGAACTGAAGTTTAACGCCTGCAAATGCATGTTTCAGCATGACAGAAAAGTAGAGGGGGGAAAAAAGAACAGGGGCCATAACACAACCTTGCTTTGTGCCATTCGTCACAGAAAAGGAATCTGATGTTTCACCATTTAACACCACCTCAGCCTTCATCCCATCATGGAAAGAGATAATGACCTTTAACATATTTTCCGGTATTCCCAATTTCCTCAAAACCTTCCACAGGGCAGCACGGTTCACTGTGTCAAACGCCTTCGTGAGGTCAACGAACACCATATACAACTCTTGATTCTTCTCACGAACTTTCTCAGCAACCTGTCGTAAGGAGAAAATCATATCAATGGTGCCGCGACCTGCACGAAAGCCACACTGTAATTCAGGGTAGATGTCATCAATTACATGAGTTATTATTCGGTTCAAAATCAGTCTGGCCAAAATCTTTCCAGTTATAGATAAAAGAGAAATTCCCCGGTGGTTGTCGCATATCTTTCTGTTCCCTTTATTTTTGAACAGATGGTGAATGGATGCGTCCTTGAAGTCCTGTGGGACCATTCCTTGTCTCCAAATCTCAATAAGCAAATGTAAAAGTTTCTTAGCGAGTGTTGACCCTCCGTATTTGAAAATTTCTGGTGGGATAGCATCTTTGCCCGGTGCTTTTTCAACCAAAATTTGCTTAATATCCTTTAGAACTTCCTGCAATGTCGGTTCAAACGAGAGTTCCGGGATTTCAGGTCGCTGACATATTGAACCAATCACATCTTCATTGGTGGATGAGGCATTGTTCAAGACGGAATCAGTGTTCTTTCCATCTTTTCAGGATATCGTTCTTGTCCGTCAAAAGGTCACCTTCAATGGAGAAAACGGGAGAAACACCATTTTCTTGGGGACCAAACACTTTCTTCATGCCATCATAAAATGCCTTTGAATCCTTTCTATCAAACGCTTCCTGGAGGGAAGTCGCCTGTTTGGACCACCACGCCTCTTTCATCGTTCTTAGGGCTTTTTGAAATTGAGATTTACAACTAGTGTATGCCTTCTTTTTTTCGGAAGATTTCTTGTCTTCTATCCATGTCTTATGAGAACTGTGCATTTTTTGAATTAGCTCCTGTACTTCATTATTGTTGTCATCGAACCAATCCTGGTGCTTGCGAATAGGCAGACCCAGTACCTCAAGAGATGTGGTATGCGTAGCCGCACGCAAAGCCTTCCAGGATGATTCAATGTCAGAACTAATGTCAACTGAGTTAAGTGCTGCGTCCATGCTTTCTGCAAGTCTTGACTGTTGTTAGACACATTTAAGAGGAAGTGTGTTTATGCGCTTTGGCACATGGCACTTCTCCACCCTTCTGTGAGATAGATGCAGTGTCACTTTACCTCGAAGTAGGGCATGGTAACATGTGGTGTGAAAAGACCTTGTCAAACTGAAGTCATTCGAATCTCGTTTTTTTTTTTTTTTTTTTTGTGATCACATAATCTATCAAGTGCCAGTCTTTCGATCGCGGATGAATCCATGTTGTTTTATGACTATTTTTCTGCTGAAACCAAGTATTTGTTATGCATAAGCCATATTCCTCACAGAAAGAAAGCAGGCGGAGTCCATTTGCATTCATAGACCCAATACCATGGGAACCTGGAATGCCTTGTCATGACTGGCGATCATTTCCAACCCTAGCGTTAAAATCAGCCATGAGGATGATTTTATCCTTATACTGAATGCGAGATACTACATCTCGAAGTTGGTTGTAAAACTCATCCTTGTCTTGCTCAGGACTATTTAAAGTTGGGGCGTAGCAACTTACAAGATCTGCACGTGTGCTACGCTCCAACTCCAGAGTCAGTGTCATGATTCTATGATACAGCTTTGGGTAGTGACGACAGATTGCGAACCAGGGAAGACTATGGCAAAACCCACACCTGACTGCCGAGGTTCAGTGTCTTTTCTACCACTCCAGAAAAAGTCGTGCCCACTCTTCACTTCGGTCATCTGTGACACACCTGCTAGTCGAGTTTCGCTAAGAGCGGCAATTCCAATTTCGTATTTTTTCAGTTCAAGAGAGATGAGGGCTGTTTTTCGCTCTGGAAATGAGTCATTATCTTGAAGTGTGCGTACATTCAAAGACCCAAGATAAAAATTGTTGTACTTTGTTTTGTTTTGACTGCCATATTGGATACCCAGACAGCTGCAGTACGCTGCCAAGGTTGAAGGTGAGCATGCAATGTTTAGGGCACCTTTTCTCGCCACCTCCCCGACCTGGGGAAAGCAGTGCTGATCCTAAAAAGGCCTGCTTTGTCACTGAAGGAGGACACGAACAACGTAATTGCTCAGTTTTTACGCTGAGCGGCCATCACCCATCAGTCTGCCACTGTGCAGTTATCCAGCTAGAGACTCCCAGCAATATCCTTTGCCTGTCTCCATCACTTTATCACTGTCGCCATCGGACTTATTTGAGTGGACTTAATGATACTCAATTAACAAAGGTATCAAGTTAAGTTGTCAGAAACCCACACATGGTTTGATTTCAGTGGTGAAGGCTTGTGTCCACACTTTTTGGAACTGTTGATAGCACGCAGTCGGTGCAAAAGTTTACCACGGATAACGTGAACAAGAGACCTCAGGTGTTACATAGTTTTCCTTCCCCTAGATGAATGCCTTAACAAAGGCTGAGTGCTTCATCTTACTCAGTTGTCTAACTGCGCCTCCAGACACTAACCTGGAAATTTCCTTGTCCCGGCGCATATATATATATATATATATATATATATATATATATATATATATATATATAACTGAAGATGTCTGTGTGTCTGTTTGATACCTTTTCACTTGAGATTCATCCAACCGATTTTGACCAAACTTGGTACATGCATTGCACAATGTAAGAGATGGGTTCTTAGCATAAAAATTGATAAAAAATCAATACTCGATAAAGCCGATCAAAAATCGATAAATTCAACTTTTTTACTCCGATTTCGTTCAAAATTGTTATGTAGATTACTTACTCAACAATACTTTATTTTTATTTCTCTGCCACTGCATTTAGTGAAAAACTGCATAAAATGAAAAAGTCGATTTCAACACAAATTTTTAACTAAAAACTCCCTCAATTTTCAGGCAATCTAATACAAACTCCACTCAAATGTAGCCAACAAGAAGTTAATTGTTTAACAGTCATTTAACTTGATAATTGAGTCTAGCCATATATTGAAAACCCATGTAAATAGCGAAAAATGACGATTTTTAATGATTTTGTCCGAGAGTATATAGCCGGGCATCCCGGCTAAGCTGAACAATAAATCTAAGGATTTAATTACTGATGTCGTGCGCATGTTTAGACATGAGAAGACACATGGGAACCGCGAGTATTCGTCAATTACTAGAAGTAAATAGGTGTTACGAGTGAAAGAAGACACGGGTTCCTTCAAGTCGATACTTAGTCGTTCCATGGGTCTGGTCGCTTTGAAAAGAGTGCCGCCTTGTGGGCGATAGATTTCTGCACAGACTCCGCATGAAGCGCACGCTTTTTTCTTTCTTTTTTTTTCCTTACAAAATGCAGAAGGTATTAATTCCCGGGTGGCATAGTCCATTTTGAATGCCAGTGAGGGCTGAACAAGCATAAGCTCGGTTAAATGTGTCGGGAATCACATTCTCCCTGATAAGAAAATATTTTATCGTGTCAAATGCTGCAAGTTCTAACGGCCAATCCTGATTTTTGGCATTTTTAATTTTGGTACGACTTTCGTTGCTAAACATGAAGCCCACCGATCTTTGGTCAGTAACTATGGTGAAATGTTGTGATAGATAGTGATCCCACTTGCGAACCGCCTAAAGAATTGCCGCCATCTCTATCTCTACTATGAGATATTTAAATTAGCTTCCCTGTAGTGTTTTTGACGTGAACACTACTGAGCGTCTGTCTTAGTTGGTGACGTCAGACATGGCAACGTCTGACGCGTCACACTCAACCTCGAAAGGTAAGCTTTCGGCTACTGGTTGTCGTGTGGCCTCCCTTAGTTCTTTTTTTTTTTTTTTAAATTGATTAAAAGCTTCGAGTGACCTCTCAAGTGTGAAGTTTTTAGTTTCTATTAAAAAGCCGAATTTTATTAGAAAACTAGTTTATCCATAATGTACCCAGCGCCCTTTTTAATGATTTCGAGATTTCTGGTTGAGGTAGCCCTCTTAACGGATGAAATCTTAATAACTCTACCGCTGACTCAGTATCCCAACACATTGGAGAAGCATCCCAAAGCAATAGATTTCGACCTGTTGAGGGTAAGTTTAGCCTTCGTAATAGCCTTCAGGAACTTTTTTACGTTTTGGTTGTGTTCAATATAAAGGAATGCACTGCATAGGTTTTTTTCTTTATTATTTTGTCAATAGTTTTATGGAACGAGGTGGTCCTGTTTTTGAACTCAAACGGAATTCTCTAGAACTGAAACAAAAGACTATATATATATATATATATATTAAGCGTCAAGCAAGGCGGGAAGCCACTAGCACGCAAGGGGTTACAGAGAGTTGGAGCGAGAGCAAATAGAAGTGATTGAGGAAAGGATGAAGTGAAGGTTAGAGTATAGATCAGGGCATCTGGAGACGTCGATTGACATTACATTTGAATAGTTGGAGATTATGACTATCAGGAAAACGGGAAAAGTGGAGGGAGTTCCACTGGCGAGAAGTGTGAGACCTGAAGCTATTGGAGTAGAAGAGACGGCTACATTTAAGTTTCGACAGTGAAAGGGTGAGAGCGAAATGCCAGGCTAGTTGAACGCTTAAATTCATGAAGTCTGGGAACCAGCGAAAGCAGCTCATCGGAGCAGTTACCGTGAAAGTATTTGTAAAAAAGACAGGTGACGGCACGTCTGTGAGAGAGCGACTTCAGACGAGATGTCAGGTATTTTATCTGATTCTAATAGTAGGCACTTTTGTGGTCGAACGTAGAAAAAATGCTGTTACGAGGTCATTAATCATTTTATCAATTCTTGGCAGGGGATAAACGCTCAGTTCTGTGTATAGGCTTATCATCCGTGAGTAGTCTACGTAAATTCGCTTTTTATGGCGGTGGTTAGTGTCCTTCACACGCTGGGCTCACCATGGTGAAATGCTTTCTTCAACTACGCCTTCAGAAAGCAAGCTCTGAATTTCTTTAGTGATGAAGGCTTTACCTTCCTTCCTAACGTGCCTCGACTTGACACCAATGGGCCTAGTGGAGCTTCTATTTCTGCCATATTTACTGCACAGAATTGATGAGCACTGTCCACAGTTTTTGGACAGAGACCCACCGTATTTGAACGTTGCTCTCTGATAATGACACAGAAAATCTTAACCTAATATCACGTCCGAACACAAATCCTTCAAAACACCTAAACTGGTAGTAACATACGACTGGTTGTTAAGGCAAACTGTTAGATTTACAACTCCATAGACCCTTGAATTAGTGTTTAAAGTTTTCTGGGCTATGGTGATACCTTTATTAGACGGGTGGGCTTTCAAGTTTAGTTCCCGCATGACTCCTTCACGGAAATAGCTGTCAGTGCTACAAGAATCGAGTAAAGCGATTAGTTTTTTTGTTTTGTTTTGTTTTGTTTTTTTTTCACTACAAATTACGTGCTTCGCAGCGGGGTAGAGTTCCCGTGGTACGTTAGTAAGCGTGGTCAGTATATGAGGGACCAGCCACTGTTGCTAATGAATTTGACGAATGTTTGAACCGACGTGCACGAGCGTAATGTCCTCGCTTTACCATTTTACATCTTTTAGTCCTAGAGGTGATCTACTTAGGTCACATCCAACAGAGACAACATTCAACTAGCAAAAGAAAAGTTATAGTCTCTGAAGTTTCAGTTCTTCCTCAGATTTTCCAACTCCCTGAAAAACTCGCCCAGTGACTCTTCCGGCTTCTGGTGCCTCGCGAAAAACTCGTGAGGTGTTTTAACAAATAAATTATCCAATTTTTGTACAGCAATGTCGAAATCTGTACATCCTTCTATATATTCGAACACGCTGGAACTCGTACAATTCATGAGGACCCGGTACCTTTTAGGAATTCTGTACTTGTAATCGTCAAAATGGTTCAACAGGATGGTTCGCAAATGACGATAATCTCTGGCAGCTGTTGGTGAACAGGAGTCAATAATACAAGTGCTTTGGCTTTCATGTCGTTTCCATGTTTGTTTTTGTATTCGTTTTTTAGCTTAATAAAGTTTTATTTAGATAAACGAACTCAGCTACAAAATAAAAAAGGTAGGGGTAGGTCACAGATTGTATAAACTGCGTGGTTGGGCCTATTGCGCCTACAATGCAAGCATAGGATACCACAATCATATCTACCTTTTTATTAAATACAGCTCAGTTATTGCCGGATCTGTTTCTAGAATAGGATGGAACTCACAGTTCCTATGTTACTAAATCTAAATAAATGAACGGTAAATACAGTCTCTGTACCTGAAACCTATCTAGCTTGAGCCACAATTGCCCTACATAAACATATACCTTTTTGGAATTAGGATGATCTCGGTGTTGACTTTACATTTTCTTGGTTAGTTACCGTTTTTGCTGTTCAGAAATGCCACATTTTTTTTTAAATAAAAACATTTTTTTCACTTGTTTTCTAATATATATATATATATATATATATATATATATATATATATATATATATATGATAAAGATAGATGGCAATAATTCCTCAAAATAAAATCGTAGAAATCTCTCAATTCCTATTTAAACCAACAAATATTGGTCTGCTTGTTGAGAAATACTATTTTTACAATAACATTCAGACAATAAATCTTTAAAAAAAATAACATGATTAAATATACCAAGACCAGCTAGTATTTTCATCAAATCATTTAATAAACTAACATCAGAAATAAAACCTTTAAGAACGCAAGAACTATGGGACAAATTTTCTCTTTTTTAATTGTCTGTCATAAGTCCCTTTTGGTACTCCAGCACTATCATGTACAATGGAATAGGTGCATTTATTTGTGATATCTTTTAGTTGGAGTTTCTTTCCAACTATGAAAAGGTGTCCTGGGTCTGATAAACTACATCTGCGTCCTAGGTATTGACGGTAAATTACGTCCAACAGTAAGGTCTCTGATAATGTTTTTAAAAAAACAATGTTGCCAGCTATACGCTTTTGAGGAAAAAAATATTAACAGAAATAGATTTTTGACAAAGCAAAAATATTACCAGGAAAAAAAAATTGTTGGCATTAAGTGACCCATATGCCATAAAACAAACTAAGCCAACTATGAAAAGAAAATGCTTTCCATGTACTTGGTTTCCTTTTGTAGTGAAGTGATAAGTGATGGATAAATTTATGAACATCAAACAGAAGATTTAGGGTTTCATTTTTTTGATGTCACCTTAATTATCAGATTAACTACAGTGTATTACTGATAAAGTTTATTGGTCAATTTGAATTTTGGCGATAAATTGAAAACTTCAGTATTTCTATTTTAAAATTTTTGACTCGAAGACACTTTTCTGATAAAAATAGTTTATTTCAGGTGGCTGACATAAATTGCTCAGCCAGCCTGAAAATTAATGGGTTCCTACCACCTTTATTAATTAAATTTTGTGATCAGCCAAGATCGTAAATTGATCTTTTTTTCCAAAAAATGAGCAAGTTCAGTACATCAAAAATGGTAGCTAACCATGAAAAACTAAGGTAATTTTCATGGTGCTTGAACATCAAGCATTAAGATTTGTGTCCAGATGAGGAGGGAGCTGTTAAAAATTTAAATATGAAAATAACTGGAAAAAAATAATTATAAAAAAAAAAAGCTTTTAATTTATGTGGAGTTTAGATTAACACAAAATCTTTGGTTTCAAATATTTGCTTTAAACTCAGTTTAAAATATCTCAATCTTTGTAAATTGGGGAAATTAATTTTATTTCTTCAAAAAGATAAAGTGAGAAGTTTTGTGATGTGAGGTTTTGAAGTTCTATGGAGTTTGTGATTTGAAGTACTAAATTTTTTGGACTGATTTGGACTTTCAGCCCAAATCAGAGATAAAGTGAGGCTTTGAAGTTCTATAGTGTGAATCGAGGAATTCAGTTATTTCTTAAAAATTATCATTGCTGTTTTCTAGGCTGAACCAAAGGCCCCTTTCATTTCAGGTCAGAGGTTCAATTAGCCCTCTGCTGTAGCTAGCTTAAGTCTGCACAGACTAGTTGACAGAATAATGGCAAAGAGGGGTGTTAAAGAGGTAAGAGTTGCCACAGTAAAAGATAGGAAGTTGTGGAGACTTGATCACCTCCATCCTGAAAATACATGGTATTATCTTCAGAGAGTGCTACTTTAAAATTATAAAGGAGATATTTCTTCTGATAAAATCGTGGTTTAAAAAAATAATATATCTTTCAAATGATTAATTGTTCAGTAATTCTCTTTCCTTACAGTGGTTTTTGGTTTGACTTACCTGATCAATACCTGTGACAGATATCGTGTGCGCAAAATTGGACTGGACGAACAGTTTATTATGGTAATATTATGTTTTATTTCTGTAGTGCTTGGTGAGGGTCACCAGTGTAGTGTAATATTGTCATTCATTTTGTAGTCTTTTTCAAATTATGTCACTTAAAATATTTCTTTTAGATTAAGAGGAAAAACTATGAATTAATAAGTTACCATGATACAATTGGAGATAATGTCAAAATGCCAGCATATTTACAAGTACATCCCTGGCCTCTGAGTCAGTTGAATGCAAATAAAGATTTATTTTTATTTTCTAAAAGAAACAATATGCATGTGCAAAATCAAAAATATAAAATGGTAATAATTTACCCATCACACACACACACATATATATATATATATATATATATATATATATATATATATATATATATATATAATGTGTGTGAGGTAGCATAATCATGCACCATAGATGTTAATGGATATGTCGAAGAGCTCCTGTCTGAGTCATTGTGGCCATCAAGGTCACACCCTTGGATGCTTTTCTGTGGGGCCATTTGAAATCAGTTGTTTATCAGATGCTCCCAAACCATATTGAGGAATTTAAAGAAGTAATTCAATATGAATGCAGTAAAAAAGATTCACACAGGCACAGAATTGAAATGTTTTTTTAAAAAGGAGGAGGACATTTTGAACAGCACATATGACAAATAAGTAGCAAATAAAATTTTCATGTGTAATTATAGTTTTAATAAATTATCCTATGGTGTGTAACTTTTTCCTCGCCCTGTATATAGCATAATTTTAGGGTTCAAATATCCAAGTGAATCCATATCCATAGTGAATGTGGTAAAAAAAATCTTATTTTATTCACCAAAATAATATCCGTCCCGGGTATGATGATAAACTACATCCAACAGCAAGACCTCTGATCAGTAGGCTTTGAGGAGCGTGGAACCACCTCTTAATTGCTGGTGTTCCCAGGTCCACCCTGACCTGATATGGTTGCACCTGCTATGGTCACAGCTTTGGGCAAATTAGTTCCCCCACCTAAGCTGGGGTCAAAATGCTATGAAAGTGTAAAAATAGGTTTTAGTACCAGCAATAAGTTTTTGTAAAAAAAAAATTAACAGCAATAAATTTAGGAAAAAAATATTATTACCAAAAATACATTATGACGAGCAATAGATTTTTGAAGAAAAAATTATTACCAGCAATACAATTTTGAAAAATTAGTGCCAGCAATACATTTTTGGAAAAAAAAAAATTACCAGCATTAAATAACCCATTTAGGTTGATATGCCATGAAACAAAACCAAACCAAACCAAAAAATCTTATAAACCAATTTCCAGTGATAACCATACTTTATTTTTGGTGAGTAAAATTCAATTAACACATTCACTGATTTATAAGGACCACAGACTAATTTTACCCCTAGTGACCTCTGCTGACCTCGGTGGTTGAATTTAACCTCCGCAACCCTGCCATTTGTGAGGTTGAAAAATAATTTTACCTTAGAGAAAATGTAATATCTCAATCCATTTTCCTAGAGAGTTCTCAGTCTATCTTTTTTCTGTACGTAAATGACCTGATTAGGCATATACTCCCATTCTTTGTGAATATCTATGCTGATGATACAATGGTATATTGGTGTAGCGCTATAACTCAAGTTGACTAGGGCCTGTTAGCTGATCTCTACTCTGATCAAGCTTTAACAGCTTAGTGGGTGGGGAGGTGAAACTGGCTTATCACATTGAATGACTTGAAAATCCAAGTACTGATTTTTTTTTTTTTTTTTTTTTTTTTTTTATCATGTTAGGGTTCAAATATCCAAGTGAATCCATATCCATAGTGAATGTGTTAAAAAATCTCATTTTATTCACCAAAATAATATCCGTACTGGGTATGATGATAAACTACATCTGTATCCTGAGTAAGACGATAAACTACATCCTGCAGCAAGGCCTCTGATCAGGAGGCTTTGAGGAGCGTGGAACCACCTCTTAATTGCTGGATTTTTACCTATCATGATGAACTGGTGTTCTCTTAGGGAGGCCCGTGTCTTGAGAACCTATTAGATGTTCAGCAAGGGAAACTCCTACATACAATCCATCAGTAAAGATAATGCAAAAAATGTTTGGCTTGCCATTTTGCTCTGTTCTGTTCTGCTCCTCTTAACTCCTGCATTTACCAAAGCCAGATGAAATTGGAAATGGAGTTCTGCTCCTATTTATTTCCAGTCAAGGTAGGACCAAAAAATGTCTTTTCATCCTTGGAGGTGATGAATTATTTTCCAAAAGACAAAAACACTGCAAACCTCTTGCTAATCTATCGCTATTTCCGTGGAAAGCGTTCAGGTGAACTACATTGCTTGGTCCCACCAGTTCTAACTTTCACAGCTAAGAACTATCATACTATGCAGAGTGTAACAAACCACCCTCATTCCATTTGTATTAGGGAGATGTAAGTTTCACTTGAGTAGCTTCTCCTCACAAACTGTTGTTTTGCAAAACTAACTCCCAAGAAGATGTTTTCTCAATCACTACAATCTTAATCTGTTCAAGTCTACAATTAACCTTTATCTTCCACACAAATCCTCATAAACTGTACTGCTTATTCTGTATCTCTCTACATTGAGTGGCTCTAAGGCGTTGAACAGGGTGAACATTGTGCTCTTTGATTTCTAAGGTCAGCCTCATTGGCTCTATATTATAACTGGATCAGTCTTCAAAAAATTGTTCTTCATTCATGATTACATCAATTATGTCTGTCAGGTTACTCTGAGTGCTATTGGTAACATGTGACTCTGTACAACTTGCCACATAGTTGCATCATTGGCACTTAAATCAGTTCCCTCATTTGGTATTTCTGATGAGCATCACCAAATACCCAAAAGATATAAAATAAAGACATGTCAAAGGGCAGATAAACCATCATGTAGGGATTAGCAGCTATCTAGCACAAAGGGGTAGATTGGCCTTCAAAGCTATGTATACAGCCAGTTTCGTATTGAGACCATATTGCTAGGTGGAGGGCTTCCTAAATTGAGGTCAGTGGCTGGGACAATAGAGTTCTTACAATGGCATCAGCAGGCACATGTCTCTGACCATGGAAAGTTGGGGAATATGCAGTGCTGTTGACTCTAGAGAGGAAAGTGTCATTGCTAGGTCTACTTCACCAAAGACGTATCTCTCCAACTTTCAACCCAAATATCTCATGAGTGGTGTTAGAACTGGTCAGGTATTCAATTGTGCTGTGATCCTGCAACCACACTTGGTTATGTGACTGATGTCTCAAGGAAACACAGAAGATTCCAGTAAGACAATAGATTGATAAATGTTATTATTTAAATTTATTTTTATTTCATTGTTTGTATTTTTCTGTTCTGAACCCATCACTATGCTTATTAAATACATCACATTTTATATATATATATATATATAATGGATTTTCTTCCCTTCTTCAATTTCAGGGTTATGGAGGTCTCCGAGGAGCTGTATGCTTTTCTCTGGTCATGATGTTGGATGAAGCTGTAATTCCATTTAAACGAATGTTTGTTACCACAACTTTAGGTGTAATCATTTTCACAATTCTCATCCAGGTAATTACAATTTCTTTTTCATTTCTTCTGCTATATATTTCAACACAAATATATTTCCCTCCTTTTGCAGATACCTTATCTTTAAAAAATACAGGACTTTGTCACAGAATTTTTTCCTTGATTTTTCCTTCCCAAAATTTTTTCCCCTTTATTTTTTATATTTCCACTGAGATTTTTTTTTATTATTTTTCATTGAATTACTTTAGTATATTACTGTAATCTGTATGGATAATTCCAAGGAAGATATAATCCATAGAGCTCAATGTCAAAACAGAGCAAATATTTTTGTATGAAAATGAAGATCTGATGAATTAGGGCTCTCTCTTTTCTTCATTTACATCAGGATGAATGCAGTAATGGTTCTCCACAGCTTCCTGTTTTCAAATAAACATTTTTATTAAACTGACAAGATGGCTGGATATTGAGCTCCACTGGTTACAAAATCTTCACTATTCTACTGATTGAACAAGGCATTATGCAGATGTTTGGTTTTGAATTCAGATTTTTTTTCTCCTAAACTGTTTACCAACCAAGGTGATAGAGCTTAGTCTGCTCTACTACTTAATTTATAACTGAGATGGGGTGAAAAGGGACGAACTTGTACCCTTTCCCTGAGTGTATTTGAATTAAAGTGAACACAATCACTTCATCTGTATTTGGCATACCAGTTCTATTTTCTACAGCAATAACCATACATCCATTTTTTATTAATACATATTAATTTTTTTTATTCAGATGTTCATCTTTTTGTTCATTATTTTATTCTTATCACCTTTTAATTTTTTTTAACTATAAATCACATATTGATCAGATGGAAATAGGTAAATTTTTCAAATATCATTCTTGTTTGAAGACAATAAGGCTTTTTCTTGTCTGCATTTTACATATAAGCAATTTTGAAAATAACTTACAGTCCAGGAGTAAAATGTTGTGTTAAACAGTCTAACTGCAAGTAGTTATGTTTGATATTCAATATAATGGAGGCCTGGAGGAGTAATGTATAGTGGCTCAGACTGAAGAATTGGAGAACTGAGTTGAAATTCTGGTTAAGATGATTGCATTCACTTATGTGCAAATACTTTTCTCCTCTTAGTTATAGATAAATAACAGGACAGACTGGGACCTATAGTCTTGGGTGGCAAACAGTCTATGGTATAGACAACTTTTTGATTCAAAACTTTAAACTTTGGGTTAAATAGACTCATCAACCTGCTTGGTGAGTGAAGTTACATTCCTGAAAACCTGGTCAATCAGGGAGGGATTCCTCCAAGTGAGAAGGATCTGGATGTGTTCCAATGACCTTTCATCCCTGGTACCTTTCTTATATATATATATATATATATATATATATATATGGTTAATGGAGTTATTTGGTAATTTGTATGGATAATTCCAATCCATAGAGCTCAATGTCAAAACAGAGCAAATATTTTTGTATGAAAATGGAGATCTGATGAATTAGGGCCAAAATCCTGGCCCTAAGAAAATAAATTATAATCCCATGAACCCTTAAAATTATGTTTCTTAATAAAAAAAAATATATATATATATATGCTATTGCCCAATGAGGAATGATTATAGTTCCACAATGTAAAATGCTTTTATTGTAATCTTTTATAATGTTTTAATAATATTGTGCTCTACATTGCATTGAGCCCTTTTTTACAAAGTAATAGCCAAGAACTGTGGATTTTAACTCCAACTATTCTTTCTCTTTCTTAAGATATATATATAATACAAGTAAAAGATTTATCACTTAGCTGATTGATGTTACCTTCAGCATTCTGACTCCAGGATTTCAGCGTCTTGGGTATGACGATAAACTACATCCGCGTCCTGGGTATGATGATAAACTCCATCCAACAACAAGGCTTCAGATAATGTTTTCGGAAAAATAATGTTGCCAGCTATAGATTTTTGAAACAACAATGTTGCCAGCTATACATCTTTTGGAAACAACAATGTTGCCAGCTATGTGTTTTTTGAAACAATGTTGCCAGCTATACGTTTTTTTGGTAAAAATGTTGCCAGCTATACATTTTTGGGAAAAAATAATGTTGCCAGCTATACACTTTTGAAAAAATAATGTTGCCAGCTATATGTTTAATAGTACTGTATATTTAATAAATATATATATATATATATATATATATACACCTTAATTTGGCATTAAATGACCCACAGTGGTTGATAGACCATAAAACCCAACCAACCAGGATTTTTAGGAATTAATCCACCCACTCATTAGTGGGGTATCAGCAATTTTTCAATATATATATATATATATATATATTTTTTTTTTAAGGCGGAAGATTTTTTTTTCATAATGTTTGTGCACATGCACCCATCTGCATGTATATGCATATGCGCAGAATGTCCAGATTAATTGCTCTTTTCATTGTTTTTTTTGTTTTTTAATTTTACACTTACTACTTAACTTTTTTTCTCTCTTTTCTCTTTTCCTCTTTCCAATTGTAGCCAATTGACTTCCCCGTCCTGGGTATGACGATAAACTACGTCCAACAGCTAGGGTCCCACTTTTGGGTTAAATAGGCCCTTCTCCATGTCGGCAGGGTGTCTGAATATGTCGACTGCCCCCTCCAGAAAGTAAAAGCCTCTCCATGGGGCTACCTGTTGGCCGTGGGTGGCGATCCGTAATGCCTGGAGACAGGATCCTGGTGGCTGAGCAATCCATGACCCAGAAAAAAGCGGCCATGGTACTGCAACACTCCACTGTGGCCCTTATCTGGGCTAGACGGGTGGTCGGAGAGGCCCGATCTGATCAAACGGCTAGTCCCGGCATGCCCTAGCATATATATATATATATTTGTCTTTATTTTCTCCCAATCATGTTATACACTCTGCTCGTGTAGAATTATCAATGAAGAAACATGCAGATTTTCTACTAAAAATGACTATATTCCACAATGTTCCAGTAAAAACATACCCTCACAAATCCCTGAACACAAGTAAGGGGGTTGTGAGAAGGAAAGAACTACCTTTATATACAATAGAAGTAATTAAGAAAGAGTTGAAAAAACAAGATGTCATTGATGTTAAACAAATTTCAATAAAAAAAGGTAAAATGATAGAAGCAAACACCTATATAATGACATTTAACTCAGATAAAATTAAAGTAGGCTATACCATGGAGAGGGTCGAGCAGTTTGTGCCTAACCCTCTGAGATGTTATAAATGTCAAAAATATGGACATCATGAAGATACGTGTAGAGGACAAGAGGTGTGTGGGAAATGTGGCCAAAAAGATCCTGACCATCACATGAATGAATGTGAATTTCTCAATAAATGTGCTAACTGTGGTGGTGATCATCTGGTCTATGTAAGATCTTGCGACAGTTGAAGAGAAAAGGAAATTCTATCAATAAAGCACAAAAATAACATTCCTTATCAAGAAGCACGGAAGATGGTAGTAGGGTCGAACACTACCACATATTCCCAAGTAGTCCATCAGGAAAGAAAAACAACAGAACAAATATGAAGAATTTGTCAAAACATTAATGCAGCTGAACCTGGGAGACTGGGACAATTTTATTAATAAGATAAAAGCCTTGCGTGGTCTTGATAAAAACAATACAGCTACAGTTTCAGAAACACCAACTAATCAAAATAATCCTGCGGGCAAAGGAGAATCTTCCACTAAAACGACTACAAAAACAACAGCGCAGACACAAACCTCTTCTAAGAAACAAAAGTCGCAGAAATCATCAAGCCGTCCTCCTTCGTATAAAAGTGACAATCTTGGGAAAAATCAAACATTAAACCCCCAACCAAACAATAAGACAGAACGTACCCTACAATATAAAACAGACAATACTCAAACTTCATCCTCACGGAAACGGGTAAAGTTGTCGAACTTGATAAGTCAATCTACAGAATTATCAACATTGCGGGGTACAGCGTAACCGGATAAAAAGGAGAATTTAATACGTGATACTCTGCCCACAAAATACAACGCAAATTTCCAGAAAAGACACCACGATAAGGAACGTTTGTAGAAAATAGAACACTGTATATTTAATGTCATTCATGCGGAATAAACAAATTTGTATATTTTTTATATCTTGTGAATAGAGTAAAAAAGATTAATGCTTTAGTTTGTTTAAGCAAATGTGATTTGAACAAAAAAATGTCTGTGTTCGCTGTCTTTCAACAGAGTAGTAGAGTAATGTCTGTTTCTTTTGTTTTTGTTTATCCGCCGAGGAGGTGGAAAGAAAAAAGGAGCGATCAAGTTAAGTTGAAAAGAGTGTGAATGAGAAATAAAAGATAAGAGGAAAATGTACTTATCGGGTTGAATTGTTTTGGAGTCAGTTGTAAATTTGTTGTTGTTGTTTTCCTTTCCTACCCCACTTTCTGCTCTTAGTGTCTGGTTGAGTCAGTGACGGACCTGACTGTCAGTCTTCTGTCCTCTATGATCTCTGTGCCCTTCTGACGATATTCAATCACCCCCGCCACTGGGGCATCATGTGGCACAAGGCCGTTTTTAACGTGGGCCTTCTGACTGGTGATTGACTTGAGTCTCTCTATTTATAGCTGACTTTTTTTCAAACTGGATCGTTATCTTTTTTTTAGTTTAGCAAATCGCCTCCTTTCATTGGTTAGAAAATTAATTTCACACCTTATTGCGAAATCTGTTTTTAGTCGTTTTGATCCGATTTTGCGGGTGTGCAAATCTACTTTGTGTTTTTCAGTTATTTGTTGGAATGATATAGGATTTGTATCCTATAACATCAAAGGTTGATACCAAAAATAGATTTAGCTCGACAGAAAGAATGGAGGCTTAAGAGCTGAGCAATATAAACACATCTAGGAAAAACAATAGATCTAATTTAACATAATGAAACTGCAAAATAATTCAATCCTACAATAGAACTGCAGAGGAATTAGAACCAATTATGAAGAACTTCTAATACTCCTCGATAAATATAACCCCAAAGTTGTATGCCTTCAAGAAACATTTCTCAAGGACACCAACCAGCTAAACATTAAAAATTACAATTCATACAATCACTTTCACAAAGACGGACACAGAGCTTCTGGAGGTGTATCGATCCTAGTTAGGAAAGACATACCTAAACACTAAATAACCATAGACAGTGAACTCCAAATAATTGCTGTCAAAACATTGCAAAAAACAGTAAATATCTGTTCTATCTATATTCCACCACATGAGACTATTAATGATATTAAATTTAACAAGTTAATAAAACAAATTCCTAAACCTCACTACGTTTTTGAAAAAAAAATGTTGCCAGCTATGCGTTTCTGGAAAAGAAAAATGTTACCAGCTATACGTTTAATAGTACTATATATATATATATATATATATATATATATATATATATATATATAACTTAATTTGGCATTAAATGACCTAGAGTGGTTGATATGCCATAAAACCCAACCAACCATTTGACTTCCAGTTTTCTAGACATGCTGCTGTTCATTTTTGAGCATTCTCATGTATTAATGAATACCAAGCAAACTGATTGTCTAATAAATTATATTTACTGTCAGTTAATGCAATTTCAATTTTTGAAATTTATGTTTTCGTCCACCCCATGTCTTTTTTTATTGAAAAACATTATTTGATATTTTTTCTCTTTTTCAGGGCCTTACGATCAAACCCCTTGTTAAGTTTTTGAAGGTTACCTTGCAGAAGAAAGAAGAACCAAACTGTCTAATATTTCTCACATCTGATGTAAGGTTGCACTTACATTACACATGCTACTTTGATTAAAAAAACAAAAACAAAAAAAAAACTACTTTCATTATTTTACTGACATTAATGATGACAAAAACACTTGTGTTAATTTTCAAATAGGGTATCATTTTAGTCATTCTTGAAAATTTAGAATTCATTTGAACAACTGCTGAGACCTGGATCTGCACTGAGAATACAAACATTTGTTGTTTTTTTTTTTACACTTAAATGCTACAAATTACAAATTTCTTGACTATTTTCCACATTATATTTTAATTTTTCATCGCCTTTTTATATATATATATATATATATAAATAAAACTAATGTTATTTCAACTCTGTAAACTTTTTCTATTTTTGCCTCATTTGGGTTAGATTTAGTAGATAAAATTGGAAGATGTACCAGATGTTGATGTCATAAATTAGTCGTGAGTGTCAAGTGACTTTTTTTTTTATTATAGTTATTTAGCTAAATTCCGTACTTTATTTTTCTGATGTGTAATGATATTTTACAAGACCATTGATCTGTATTTAAAGAAAAATTTATATAATATTCAATTTGATGAGTTTATTGTCTTTGTTCAAATGTAGGTTTCTGATCACTTAATGGCTGGAATGGAAGACATCATTGGCTTTCATGGAAAATATTATCTTAAGGTAATTTTTTTTTTTTTTTTTTTGTTACTTTCTTGTTTTTGTTTTTAATTCTCCCACCAACTTCATTTCTCCACTTTTCCTTTCATTTTTACACCCCTTCCCCTCCAACCTCTACAGTCTTCCTTTTTACCACTGTATATTTTTCCTTTACTCCACCTTTTTTCAATATATATATATATATATATATATATATATGTTTATTTTTTTATTACTCTTTTTCAAGAAAATTTCGACATAAATTGTCATGGTTCTCCTCTCCCTCCCCTCCTTCTCCTTTCCCCTCTCTCTTCTACTCTCATCTATCTTCCTCACCTCTTCCTCTTTTCTTGTAATATTTCCTAAAGGGAAAATGTCACAGAGCAGTGGTGAGACCATGTGGTTTCCTCTGCAATTTTAATTGCCATAGACAGTTATGTCTTACTTTTCTGCTCCCTATCTTGCTCCTGGTGTGGGCAGCCATGTCTTGCCTTTATAAATTTAAATGCATTGGTGTCAAGTCTCATAGTTTTACAGTTGAAATGGCTAAATAGAACTGTAAGTCCTATGCTAACAGTTTCTTCTTTTGTACTTCTCACTTGTGGAACTCTTTTCTAATTTCTTGCTTTTGAGTTTGATCTTCAAAAAGTCAAATGCAACATCAATTGTTATCTTCGGCCTCCTTAATTCCTGTTCTTTTATTTTTCTCTCTACTTAAATTTTTTTTCCAACACTTAGTAAACCATTGCATCTTAGTGGTTTTATTGCCTTGCTTGGAATTAAATGAATATTAAAAAAATACTATATGTTACTTTTTCAGGAATTATTAGAGTATTACGATGATCATTATCTGAAGAAATGGTTGCAGCGAAAGCCCACCAAAGCTGATGCAGAAATTTCAAAAGTTTATGAAAAAATTATGCTGAGGTAAGCTTAAAATATCTATATTTTTTAGGGTCACTCAAGGTCAAGAATTACTGAAAGTGGTTGATGCTCAAGTGGTAAAGGTAAGGGATGAAGTTTATGTGGAATAAAGTCTAACCCTAGACGTAAAGAGATTATCAGTATAGTGGTAAGGAAAGCATTCTCCTTGAATCCTGTTCCATTGTTATATACCGTGTACTAAGGGAATAAATACTTAACACCAGGTGGATAATAGAAGAAAGGTTTATTGTACACAACCAGCACAATACGAAATACCGTACAGTTATACACACAGGACAATCTATTAGTGAGTGCCACTAATTGGAAGGTCAGACATGCTTGCATCTTCTCTCTTTCACTCTTCACTAGTCTCTTGTAGACAGTTGACTTTATAGGTACTTACTATCTATAGTGTAATCATTCATGGGGGTAACTGGTTATTCCATTACATCATCCATGAAGCAACGATTGTCTGGAAGAAGCTACCCAATTGGAACTTGCTCCTTAGTAAAGGAATATGAATGAAATAAGGGTGGTTCACCTAAGTGTACAGAGTGGGGCAGGTCTTATCTGAGTAGTTTAGTGTTATAGGAATTTTTTCCATTGAAATAATGGTATAATAGTGACAAGGTTAACAACACTCTACAGAAGAATGCTAAGGATACCATGGACTAAGCAGATGAGCAATGGTGAGCTCTCAGAGGTTGCAAACAAGGAGGAGACTTCTACTTAACATCAAGAAGAGGCAACTGAAGTTTCTGGGGCACATTGAGGAAAGAGGGTCTGGAGAATCTGTTACTTATGGGTTGAATAGAAGGAAAGAGACCTGGTAAGCTTAAGCAAATGGTCTGGGGTAGGAAGCAAAGGGAAGGAACTTGTTGAGAGCTGAAAGGGATAGAAAGAGGTGGAGAGCCATGATCGCCCACTTCCTGAAAGGACATGGCACATTATCACTGTATAGAGTGACCTCATTGAGCGGACGTCATGTGACCCATATGACATATCGCCACCAAGGGCAGATAGGTGCCTTCTGTATGCTTATGGGTTTTATTGCAATTGAAATCATCGCTTTTTAAAATGATAAACATCAAAAAAAAAAAAAAAAAAATGCGGTGTCATAGGAAAAACCATCCTTTTGATGTGCTGTCCTATTGCAGGCATCAAGGTCCATGATTGCCAAAATTTGATTTGTTACTTGATAAATATTAAGGAAAAACCTGCTGTAAGATGTTTAAACACCCCACAATATTGCCATTAATACTTCTTAATGTGCAATGTTCCTTCAGGGTATATGCAATTATGGCTCTCCACAATTTGTAACTCTTAATAAATTTTGTCTTTTTGTTATCTCTCCTAAAACTTATTCCAACATCCATTTACTCAAACTTGCTAGGTAGGTTATGTGTTGTTTTCCTCTGTCCCTCTTGTTTTTAATCTGTCCTGTGAGTATCAAATTTTCCAAACTCTCTTTCCTTATTAGGTACTCTAGAAATTTCAACTGTCTTTTCATGATGTTAAGAGTCCATTTTGCTTCTCAGTATCCTTCTGTAGAAGCACATTTCTGTTGTTTCAGATCCCTTCTTCATCTGTGATGAGATTGTCCAGCATTTACTGCCCTATAGGAGGACTGATATTACATAACAGTTCAGTACTCTTTTCTTTGCTACTAATGAAATGTTTCCATTTTTTAATAGTTAGCCTTTTGGCAGGCAACTTTTGCTACCCCTGTGTGCCTTCAGATTTCAGTCATTTTCCGTCCTCAGTTAAAGCATTATCTGAATATTTAAATTGTTCTATTGGTCCTTCTGCTAACAACCATGCAGTCTGTTTAGTGTTACAGAATGCAAAGGCCAGGGCCAGAATGGTCAGTGATTGGTCAGAGTGTCTTATGGGCATGGTATTCTGACAGTGATGAATTGCTTTTGTCTGGGTTTCAGATATAACTCCAAAATGGCATGAATTTAACAGATGGCTGCAAGACTTCTTAATTGCAGATATACCTCCCACACACAGATTAGTGACCAGCTAATATCACCTGCAGTGAGGCACTGAGCTGACGTACAACATGTGTTCCTGTGACCACATTCTTCCCACCACCTGATAGAATCCACTCTCTCCTAATAAACCAAATAACAAAAAGAAATAGTCCTTTTCATTGATGGCATTTTGTATAGTAGTTTGGAGACCCATAGATGATACAGAATGCAACACTAGTTCTTTCTTCTTGCTTTCCTTCACTACCTTCTGTAGTTTCCTTTCTCTTTCTGCTGTCAAGATTGTGGCCACCAACGATGAATTCTGATTGGACTTTTAATTCTCTCAGAATTAACCTCACTGTATAATTTGAGTAATTCCAGTGAGACGGCACATACTGTCTTTATTTTTATTTTTGTATATTTACTGAACTAGTGGATGAAAATAAGTTAAACATTAAAAACTATTAATTTTCGAACAGCAATATTATGGAACATGATTTTCTAAGGTTTTACCTAACAAAGGACATGGTAAACAACCGGATGCCAGTCTACATAGTCTTTCATAAACATAAGCCCATTGACTTGTGCTATAAATGCATGGAAACCATATCACTTTGAGATTTTCACCAGCTGTAACAAATAAAAAGGATTAAAAATGTAATTTGAAGAGAAAATAATGATATAATCATAATGTTGACATTCCACTTAACTTCAAACAAAAGGTTAAGAAGGAAACTCCCATCAGCAATGGGAAAAAAAATAATGGTAAACTTGAATTTTATTTTCCTAAAAACAAAAATTTTTTTAAAAGAAACAGTTTCTACATTTCAACTGTTATTATCAATGGCTACTTGGTGAATAAATTCTGAATGTTTCCTTATAAGGAAACAGTTAATTTTTCCATTACTATCAGAGATGAGAAGAAAAAAATACAACACTCTGATTCTACCCAGAGAGTAAAAGGAAGCATGACTTTAGCACTGATTGATCAGGCAATGAATGCTGAATGTTTCCTTATAAGCAAAGGGTTAATATTGCCATTTAGCGATGAGAAGAACAGTTACTACACTTTGATCAGAGATATAGAAGAGTGGCTAATAGATGGTAAAATGAAATTACTACAAGTTTGTGATTTTCTTCTCTTTTTGCAGAGATCATTTCAAAAATCTCGAAATGTCTGGTGCAAAGCAATTTCCAGATCATGTGTAAGTTTAATTTTTTTTTTATTTATATATTTATCTACTTTTTTTCGTATGTGTACATGTACAGCCAGTGGTGATGTCTACATTTTTTTTAATGATTGCTCTGAGTTGCCCAGCAGCTGGAGAGAATGTATATTTTTTCTTTTTTATTTCTATTTTTTTTTTTTTTTTTTTTTTTTTTTTTTTTTTTCTCGGTTCACACTCTATCTTAAAACTACTTAGCTTATTAATTTCATTGTATTTTTATTTATTTATTTTTTTTTTTTTTAACCCTTTAAATGATTTTCTTACCTCATTCCTAAGATCAATAATGATTTGATTGACGAAAGACTGAGTCTTAGCAAAGGTCATCATTCTTTGAGCATTGTGAACTGGTGCTACTGAATCACTAAGAACTGTACCAATTAACAGAAACCACATCACTTGATGACTATCAGTAGCAGCAATAGCTAAAATAGAGAGTATGTGTAACTTGGAGAAAATATGGACACAATCGAGAAGTTAACATTACACACCACTTTAAATAGGTTCGGAAGGAAGCCCCCACCATCAATACCAGAAAGAGCAATAACAGCTACTGGACTTGAGAAACTTATTTTCCAGAAATAATATTTTAAGAAAAAGATTTTATAAATTTCCACCAAAAACATTATTGGCTGTTTGGTCTATTGAACAAGAAATGTTTGTTTGATGGGAAGAGACTAATATTACCATAACAATTTCTTTTAAACGTCCTTCAAACCAAAAATGTTAGGAAGGAATCTTCCGTCAATACTGGAAAGAAGGCTACTAGACTTGAAAAGACAATTTTCCTGAAAAACTGATTTACAGAATGATTTTGCAAATTTCAATCAAAAATGGCTACTCAGTAAATGAATGCCAAATGATACTTTATTAGAAAACTACTAATTTAGAGCAGGGGTCACCAACGTTTTGGAAAGAGAGAATGCAAGAAAGTTACGCAGTGTCTCAGAGGAGGGCCATGATATCAAATGTACTATAATAAATTGTTTCTAGCTCAAACCACTCTGTGCTGAACGCTGCCTTAGTTTGTAGATTTAAAGAAAAAAAAACAACAAAATTAATGTCGGTCTATATTTCTGAGATGAGGTATTGTAATTATTTACAGTGTTCTGACTGTTGTCCTCATTTTTATTGCCATATTCATACCATTTTTGCCATTGTACACTCTGACCTTCTTTAGGTGATTGGAATTTTGAACTTTATTTCATCCACTGTGTAGATAGTCCTCAAGGACAAATGGCCCAGTGGATAAAAGTGTTGATTTGATCCAGTGACTTGACCCAAAGAGTTATGAGTTCAATATCTGACTACTGCAGTGGTGAACAAAAACTTGGAGAGTTGAGTTAAAGGGAGATAACTGAGACATCTGAAAGAGGCATGGCACATGGAACTAGAACAATCTACTCTGGTGGATGAAAATAAAGGGTTCCTTTCAAAATTCCAATCACCTGAAGAAGGCCAGAGCATTCAATGGCTGAAACGCTGTGAATATGGTAATAAAGATGAGGACAACAGTTTGAACAATGTAAATAATGTAAAACTAATGTTATAATATTTAAAGAAAATTCCTTATTTTACTGCAGGTATAACAGGGTAACAAATAACACAATCAACAAAAAATGTAAATTCTTTACAAAAGTAATACATTATTTAGTGAGACACTTGTTTCTGCTTATTGTTCAATAACTTCTCTACATCAGGTGAAATATTTGTTGGTGACAGGAGGAAAACATCATCCATTTGGTCATCACCCAATCTTGTTCTTAAACGACTTTTAGCATATTTCATTTTTCAAAAAAACAAAATTGTTCCCAAGAATATGTACTTCCAAATAATGTTACCATCATTTTTGCATTATTCAATAGACTTCAATTCTGCTAAGCAAAACATGGATTCAGAATTCTTTTTTTTTATTTTCAAAATAAACTGATATTTTTCTGCCATGTGTTCCACAAATTAGGTAATTAGTATCCAGGTGTTATATTGGTGGGTCAGATAAAGATCCTTTGCGGGCGGGATATTGACTGGGAGCTGGGGGTTGCCAACCCTTGATTTAAAGTAAGAATGGCCTTGATTTTGTATACTTTATTATTTTTTGTATTTCAAATTTTGATTACCAAAGGTAAGAAATGTCTAGCCTGGTAAGTACCTAGATGGGTGACTGCTTTGGAATACCAGGATGTGCATGTGGTATAATGAATAATGGTCTGGAATTGGAAATCAGAGAGCTGAGTTCCAATTTCAGTCAGGTTCATTATCTTCATATGTGCAAAAAACCCTTTGGAAAGCTATACATTCACCTCTTCTCCCCACAACTATAGAATAATTAGAACTTGTATCAGAAAATCATTATCTCCCAAATAGAATTCTTACAATCTAAAAAATATTTTCTGGCTTTAAATCACGTGCAAGGAGTTAAGCTGTCAAAAAAAAAAAAAAGAAAAAGTCATTTACACACTTTTGGAATAAACTTTTTTTTTTCTTTTGTTCATATTGTTTAATAGTTTTGCCTTTATTTTTATAGGAATTCAAATCATACTGGGTATGATATTTTTTACTTTCACTAATGTTTATTAATTAAATAGTGAACTTTAGATACATTGGACTTAACTCTGTAACAACTGCTAATTTTTCTGTTCCAATAGATAATTTAGTTTCCCCTAGAGAGATTCACTTATGAAACATTACCATTTTTCATTTTTGAAATGTTTTTAGTTTTATAACGAATTTTTGCTTTCCTACAAATTTACCTCCTAAGTTAAAATAATTTTATTTTGTTTTTTTACTACCGAAGATAAATCCTTTTTTTTTTTTTTTTTTTTTTTTACTGTCAACTAAATTATCCCAGTTTTTTTTGTTTTTTTTTAAACATTTTATTTTTTTCCTTTGTTTTTATTTATTCAGCTGATTGCATGTCTTTTTATTCGATGATTGTCTTTATAATTCCTTTTTAGATTTTTAAAAAAAAAATTTTTTGTCATCCAAATTTTTTATTTACTTGTTTAATTTTTTTTTTTTTTTTTTTTTTTTTTTTTTCCCCTAAAAAAAATTAAATATTTTAACTTTTGTCATTTTTGGGTATGCTTCTAAAATATTTTTATGTGTATTTTTTATTTACTTTATTTTCTTAAATAATATTGCTTTATTATTCAAAATATATTTTGTTTTCATAATTTCTTAACAAATTTTATTGCATGACCATTTTTTTTCTTTATGTTGTTTCCTATTTTTTTTATTCCATTTTGTTACACAAATTGTGCAGTAAAAAAGAAACAGAGAATGTTCCTGAAGAATTGCAGTTCCTTCACCCAGATACTCGAGGAGAAAGTGTCTACTTGGACACTTGGTTAAATCTGTACAAATCTCTGAAAATGAACAACGAGAGAAAAGTTACACCTAGGCATCAATCAGTAGCCTCATTTAAAGAGATTTCATTGGATGTTCCTTCTACAAGGTCTGTGTGGACTGTTATTGTTGTGACTGGTTTATGTTGCCGTTCTTTTACCAACGTTTGCACCTTTTTGTTTCTTAACCAGTGGTTCTCAATCTTAGATCCCTTGGATATGTGTTCTTAAGAGACAACAAATGAAAATGCCAGATTTTTTAACCGAATTGTTTAAATTCTTTCTAATTTATTTCGAATGTATAAACAAGTACTAGAATCTGTCTGGTATCGTTCCTTAGTGTAGTTAGTATAGGGAAATAGAACCTTTAAAACTCAGCAGGCAACAATGGTTTGCCAAAGAAAATGTCTGTTCTGCAATTTAAAATAACAATGGTATGTTTGAATTTCATGGTTGCACTGTGAAGTATGGCAACAGAAAAAGAGATTGGTTTAAACTGAGAACTAGGTGATTACGAATGAGGGGCCTTAACAAAAGAATGCAGATGAACAGAAGTGGTAGTGCTAAATCGGGCAAATGGCTAAAACTTAATGTCATTAATAAATTTAATAATAAAAAATAGGTTTAAAAAAAAAATCAAATTAAGATGTCATTCATGCCATTAATAAACAAAATGGCTAGAAATGTTTAAGTGAAGAAAAATAATATACAAAATTTAAGCCTTTTTTTTTTTTTTTTTTTTTTTTAAGTTAAGGGTAAGGATGAAACCTGTATCTAAACTGATGCTTAAAAAAAAAATTGAGCCTGTGTGAATATGGTCAGGGAACAAGAATTAATGATGCAACATAGAATTGTTATACAATATATATATATGGTATACTTGGGCAGGAATTTTTCCTTTATGAATGTTTGTTTTTAATCAGATAAAAATTGAAAGCAAACATGGAAAGGATATGGTTTTCATGCACAAACACATTTACATACATACATACACACACCCATATATATATATATATATATATATATATATATATATATGTCATTCACAGACACTGTTTCGCTGTTTCACAGCTCTTCAGTGTGGCTAGACATCTGGTTGCCTCTAGCTAGGATCGAAACCCGACTGAATTGGTGTCAGTCAGAGATTCTACCACTAAGCCGTTGGCGCATGGCAGGGATGAAGGTGAATTTTTAGAGTATTTATTTTTAGGTAAACACACACAGTGACCGACAGTGACTCAATTCTCTTTTGCCGAAGAGTTTCGCTATATCAGCTATAATAGTCACTGTTTACAAACCCACACCTCTTCCCCAGAGAGCACAACTGAAATCAATTTTTCAGAAGCCTATATATATAATATATATATATATATATATATATTTATTTTAAAGGGAGAAAGATATGAAAGAAATATTTATTCTCACATTTATATTTGCCCTGTTATGGACGTTATTATATCCATGATATAATAGTATTTCATGGACGGAACAGGATGTTTGAAAGGAAAAAGAATGCCAAACTTGCTTTTATATTATGACATACTGTTATAGTGGAACACACCTATTCTATAGTTAATAGACTCTCCCACCTATAATAAGTAGAAGTAATAAGAGTAACGTGGGAGGGAGTTGGTTAGTCAAATCCTAAAGTATCAGCGACCACAACTAGATTACTCTGCGTTATGCCTATTATATCAAGTTCCTAACGTTTTGTACGTCGAACTTATTTTAGGACCGACTTAGTACAAATACAAGCCTCTACTGTGAAATCACTCCACAACACATACACAAAATTATTTATACACATGTACCACATGGGATATGTGTGTGTGTATACACACACACACACACACACACACACACACACACACAGTAAAGCAGAGTTTAAGGGGAAATGAAAAGGAAGTGTTTACGTATAATATGGAGAAACTTCTGTGCCTGGAGAAGCCATGTTTAGGACTTCAGATTCAAATATGCTGAATTCATCTACTATGTGCCAGTCGAGGACATATTCAATGAACAGTAGCCAGCTCATCTTCAATTTTGCTAAATTGAGGACTGTGAGCTGGATTTTCATTTTATATCTGGGAAAGATATATTCCCAAAGGGAAATGACACCAGGGACTTGTAACCTTCTGGGGAAGTAGATTTAGCCTTTGACTGGGCTATGGGGGGTGGGGGCTGAGCTAAAGAAAACAACCTTACTTTTTGTTTGCTGTGAACATACTGAAATTTCATTGCCACTTTCATCACTGCAAAGAGCGATGTCATTAAGTGGCTGTCACATGATCCATGTAACTTATCTCCACCAATCAACCAAATGACAAATATATATATATATATATATATAATTTGTCATTTGGTTGATTGATGTTATATTGAACACCCCAAATCTGGCGTTTTGCTGATGGACCTTTGTGTAATAATTTTAGTCCATTCGTCAGGCAATATTATATATGTGTATGAGAGGATGAAAAGTTTGCTTTTCAACTTTTATTGGTTTTTAATCAAACTACCATAAATGTATATGGAGAGGACATTTTATATGGTATGGAAAAAGGATTTTTCCTGAAAATGTGCAATTCCTATGCTCTAGATTGGGAGGATTTGTATATCCCAGTCCACTTCTCACCTAATATAAAACTATGGATATGAATATGGTTAATTTTCCCCGAGAATGACAGTTAAGTGAATTTTAAGATTTACGGAGAAACCTGCACAATGAATTGATTTAAAGTGGTCAGTTGCCTGTGCCCTGCATTGCACACTCCCTGCATCATAGTATCATGTCCTGTGCTGTTTCACTGTGTGTCACATTTGATATAGTGTGACAGTTGCAGACATTTTGTGTAGGAGTTTTTCATCAACTAGCTGTATGTTGATTGTTGGCTTCTATAAGTTTATCTGCCCTTTGCCAACCCTTTCTAGGCTGCTCTGAATTCAGTTTTTTTCTTTCTATAGACTGGTTGACAGCCAAGGCTAAAGTCTGTCCTATTTATTCATAGTTTGGGGAAGGAGAGATTAATTTGAATCTTTCCTAAACATAAGTAAATTTAATGATTCAAACTTGGCTCAGTTTTCTCATTCAGAGCTATTATAGGTTATACCCCCTGAACGTCCATGTCCTTGTCTATATCATATATATTTGTCGGGAAATCCATGACGAAGTGGGAAGTTTCCATGTGGCACATTTTTCTCTCAATGACTTCTGCAATGATGTTTATGTTGATGCAACTACACATATACGCAAAGGAAATGTGACACTGAGAATTTTAAATATTAAACTTAATATATCTACAAAACATATTTAAAAAGAAAAATTTTAATTTAAAATTTCAGCATCCCCTCTCCTTTGTGCACATGTTTAGTTGCATCAACATAAACATCCCTTCAGTCTGATGTAGTCCTAAAGAACGAAACATATCACACACAAACCTTTTCCAATTTGTTATACATTTCTCTAAGATCGTTTTCCCACTTTTGGTAAACCAACTTTCTGACTCTGAAATAACAACACAAAAGGCTTTGTCACAGCTTGTCATCAGCTGGGCTTATCTAAGACAAACCAGTAGGACATTGTCCAAAGAGAAAGAACAGACATGAAGAGAAAGTGATGGGATAACAATAGCCAGGATAGACAGGAATGAGTTTGTATAAGATTTTTTTTTTTTTTTTTTTTTTTTCACTCAATACAGGGCTGAAGAGCCACTCAAAATAGAAGGTTATTGAATTAAATTATTGTAAAGGGAGAAAATAAGAAGTTATGGTGATATGTAGGATAAAAAACGATTGATGTGAAATTGTAATAATCAGAGAAGCATCCTCTTGGGTGTCGGTTCCACAAAATAATAGTTTTTGGGAAGAAGCTGAATGAAACTTCTTCCTTATCAATTTGCTAAATTATGAAAAATAGGTACAAAGTTTTCAGAAGAAAAAATGATTTCCAATTGAAGCAATGCCCTTGGGTTCGAGAGCTTGGGAACCACTTTACTAATGTCATGCAGTCTTGACACTTATGCCTCGTTTTGCTAAGGCCAATGCACGCAGCTAAGTAATATGCACATATGCACTATGTTTGTTCAGTTGCTCTTTGCCAGCTTTTTCGCATTCTTGTTTTGTTTTGTGTTCTTTGAGTTTGTTTTCCCTTCCTCAAAATAACAGTACCTTTTGGCTTTCTATTTCTTAAAGATAATACCCTTAAGAGACTGATTTTGATATTATGTCATCCATGTTCAGGTAAATTTCCACATAGATACCTGCAGGTATGTATAGGTGTATGCATCGACATATGCAGAATAGGGGAGGATATGTATGTTGATGAAATTGTTTTAGTCAGACACTTTAGTGCATCACCCATCTTTGTTCTTGCATTTTAATCAATGTTCTTTTTCTGACCACCATCATCAGGTGGGTCTATATGAGCTGAAACTTTCCAAAATTTAATGCACTCGCACACACTTCAATTCCTGCTATAAATTTTCACTTTAAAAAGAAAAATTTGCAAAAAATCAATTGTCATCTTATAATCTGATGGTTACTAATATTAGTCTAAGTACAAAAAACCTATGTTGGCATATTAGTCTCCTTTATTGACCATAGAATTAGATATATACAAAAATAATGATACAGTGTGGAGGATGTATTATAAGAGATGCAGCCAATATTAAATAAAGTTTTATTCTCCATAGAGGGCCATATATTGAGTGTTTTGGAAAAATCAAAAACAAAAAAAATATATTTCAGTCATGTCATGAGCAATGCCAGCTGAGGGCACATTTAAAAGTAGATACAGCAACCATGCAACATTGTTCAGATTGAGCAGCTATCATAATAACACAATTCTGTCTAGATATATATGGAAAATAAGATAGAGCATAATAAGAAAAAAGTAAGATCTATGCAGGGGAGAGAGATTTTGCAAATTGTGCAAAGGAGAAAAGTTGGCAATCTTGATGCTTGCAGACTCTGGTTCGTTATTGAATAAGAGAGCGGAAATTATGATGGGATGTTTTCAGGCAAAAAAATATTTTTTATCCTTCATTTTTGAGGATGAAAATTGAGATTCTGCGGTTTTACTTTTATTCTTCATTTATCTTATGTTTTATAGGCTTTACATTGAATTGGCTACTTTTAATTGCTGGATTTATCATAGATTGAATCTAGATGATCCCAGGATTGAAAATCTGTCCTTCTTCTGGTACTTGAGCACCAAGAATTGGGATTTGTGTTCAGATGAGGAGGGAACAGTTAACAGTTCAAATTTTAAAATAACTGAAAAAAAAAATTAGTGATTTGTAAAAAATTTTTAAATTTATATTGAGTTTAAAGTAACAAAAAATTTTGAATTTAAAAATTTGTTTTAAATTCAGCTTAAAATATCTCCAAAACTTTGTGAATTGAAGAAATCAATTTTATTTCTTCAAAATGCCAAAGAATCAGAGTTTAAATGAAAGGTTTCATGCGATTTTGAAGTCTTGCAGAATATGTGATTTGAAGAACTTAATTTTTGGCCTGAATTTAAATTTTGTTCTAAATCAGACATTTGGCCCAAATTGGTCTTTTGGCCAGAATTAGATTTATAGTCCAGATCTGAGTTAGAGAGGTTTTGAAGTTCTATGGAGTGAATTGAAGAATTCAGTTATTTCTTCAAAATTAACATTGCTGTTTTCTAAGCTGGACCAGAGTTCCCTTTAGTTTGGGGTTGCCGGTGTAACAGTCTGCATGAAGCGTGGCTTTTAAGTTCTCAAATAAAATTATTAATGTAATATTTACTCTTAAAAGGAAATTGCTCTAATCCAAAATGTGTTTTTGTTTCAAATAACTCCAAAAGGCCATAGCCACTCCCACCCACCAAAAAAACAAACAAAAACATATCAATAATTTTGTTCTTTCCATAAACTTTTAATGTTTTCACCAACTCCTTTTACATTTCTTTTTTATAATCTTTTTAAAACACACTAAAAAATCCTTTTTTTCTTTTTTTTTTTTTTTTCTTTAATCATTATCTTCTAAATTATTATGTTCTCTTTAGGCCTTAATTTTGTCCATGGTGAAACATTTACTCTATAGGAGCTTGTTCATGCATACACAGTAAAATCTATTTTGATTCATAGCCAATTTATATTAAGGCCACACAACCAGTTCTCAGCATAATTAAAATGGCTGAATATTTTCTGGACAGACCTTATTTGCCAATTTATTTTGGTTTGCTTCCACTTCTACTGACAGTACTTTAACTTTGCCAAATAAAGGTCAAAATTATATTAATAAGAAAAGTCATCTATTGGCATCATTCAGTAGAAGGGGAAATGGCTTAACTAGAACAAAACCCACTTGTACATGTCTTGCATGCAAGATACTTGGAAGAAGACGTGGCCGACCCAAAAGCTACAATTGATGAAAACCTGATCTTGTAGCTCAGAATTTGCAAGATGAATTTGTGGCTTATGAAAAAATCCAAGCCTTGGCTCCTTGATAAAATAAGCAGAAATGAAAGAACAGCAGAGGGGTAGCAGAAGCTGATGAATCAGTTTGTTGGTCTTTAAAGTTTTGCAGTAATCTCAGATTGTAATCATAAAATGACAGAGTACAACTGGTACTCTAAACAAATATACCTTTATGCAACAAGTATTGTACGAATGACTTGTATGTCATAAATGCCGACTGTATCTGTCTATATTTCTGAGATGAGGTATTATGTACACTATTTACATTATTTGGACTAATGTCCTCATCTTTGTTGCCATATTTATTACAATGTTTCAGCTGTTGTATGATCTGGCCTTCTTCAGGTGGTTGGAATGTCAAACTGAACCCTTTATTTCACTTACTGGGGAAGACTGTTCTAGTTCCACGTGCCATGTCTAATGGATGTCAGTTATCAGTTATCTCCTGTTAATTCCTCTCTCCAAGTTCTCCACTGCCTTAACCAGGTATTGAACTCTCACTCTTTGGGTCCTGTCACTAGATCTAACCAACACCTTTATCCACTGTGCCACAAGAGTATTAGTGAATGTTTAAAACCTTAGCTGAAACTGTTTATGACCATATCATACTGAAACACTGGTTCCTGTATGATCACCAAAGTTAAGCAATGTCTGTCTGTACCTGGTCTGTACCTAGATGAGTGACTCCTCAGGAACACCAGGTGCTGTAAACTTTGATATGCAGGCGGTGTAATGGATAACAGCTTGGAATTGTTAATCGGAGAGCCAAGTTCAAGTTGGGTTTGTTATATTCCTTTACACACATACCCTTGGGAAAGGTATGAACTCACATCTTCTCCTCAGCTATGGGTTAATCAGTAAGACTTGTATCATTAAAGGAGTCTACGATAATCAGAATCACTGAGTCTATGTGACCAATCTTTTTCTTAGCTGCATACATGTACTTTGCAAGGGCTATATATAATTTTGAATTCAAATTTTTCCTTTTCTTAGACTGGTTACCACCTAAGGATATAGAACCCTATTTACCCCATAGCTGGGGCGTGGGGGAGGAGAAAAGTTGGATTCTTTCCTTACCCAAGAGTATTAGAACATAATTAAATGTAATGAACTTGACTGGAATTTGAACTCTGTTCTCCAATTCCTCAATATAACCTATTACTCTACCGTGCATCCTTGTATCACTAAATCGTTATTATTCTCCCCACCTAACAAAATCCTTAATCTAAAAATATTTTATGGCTTTAAATAACCTGCAATGGGTGGATAAGCCATAGAAAATGATTCAATCAAAATTTGTTTTTCATGCCAATAACACTACACCTCCATGAAATAAAAATAAATTGGATAATTAGGCAAAATATCTAATTATTGAACCTTTTTCCCTTGTCATTATAGAAATTTTGATTTGCTAATATTGATATTTTATAGATATTTTGATATAGTTGACTTTTTGCTTCTTAATGTTATTGTTCATTTTATTCCTATCTTTATAGCTTAAATATTAATGCTATACTTAAATTTGGCAATCAGCTTTGAGCTCTTCTGTAGTTTATTGTTGCCTATCACATCTACTTTTCCTTAACTATTGCAGTGAAGGCCCAATCTGCAGGAGCTAGCTTAAATATCACCCAGTAGGAAAGCTTTTAAACTAGTAAATAATAAACAAAGGCACTGAGAACAAAAAAATAAAATAAAATTATTCACCACTTGGAAAAATTAATTTTGAAAAAAAAAACTTTAATTCTATTTACGTTTAAACACTTTTCTTCCACACTGAAAATATCACTCGGATTACATTTCATACATCTTTGAGATTCTAAAAAATTTACTAAAATTCCAGTTGACTATTCCTGATTTTTCTGTGTGTAGATTCCATTATATTAACTCTGCATGAACATTTCTATTTTGTAACTTATTAACATGCATCTCTTAATGGAAGAATAATTAAAACTTTTAATATATTTTGGTTTTGTAGTAGTAGTAGTAATAATAATAATAATAATAGCAATGTATCTATTACGCACAAACTAATCCGGAATGCATGTGTGTGCGTATGTGTAAAGAAAAAACAGACCAAAGATTGTAACTCTACACAGAATGGCACAATGGCTCCAACATTTTGGGGACTAAAGTGGGGTGGGGGAAATAATTTTTCAAGTATTACCAAATAAAAAAAAAAAAAAGTACTGTTTCAGTTTATAGATTTTCAAAAAGGTATAGAAAAAAATTTTCACTTACAGGAGTTATGAACCTTTTTGGCATCATCACCCACTTTCACATGGAAAAGTTTTCCACCACCCATTTGTATAGTAAATATTCAAAAGCACACCAAAATTGTTTGGTAAATGTTTGTTACTGGTTCATAAACTGACTTTATGATGGAATAACAAATACTGCTGATTTATGTGGCAGCTGCTGCTGTTACTACCATATTAAAGAACAAACGAAAGCCAACTTGATCCTTGAAAACTGTATATACACTGCGTGCCAAAATATTATTGAGATAACTTTTTCTAATATTTCAAAAACCGTCCAATCAATTCACACAAATATTGACAACATTGACCTGCGCAATCATTAAAATTTTCATACTGATCTGCACAATGTAAACAAACTGGTGCCATATTTGTTATCAGCGCTGTGATTTGAGTGTGCCAAATTATTAGAAAAGTGTAAGAATTTAGTGAAAAGATGGGCTGTAAAAGCAGTTTATGTGATGCTGAAAAGAAAACTATCACCTCAGAATTCTCAAAAGGTAAATCTACCCTAGAAATTTCTAAAATGATAGGGAGGTGTCATCAAACACTGAAAAAGATCACCGTTGACCCTACACAAGTATGCAAAAGGGGCAGATAAAGGCAAGTCGAGGTTTATTTCACGTCGTCTCATGTCACGACTTAAACGAGAAGCCACGAAGAACCCTGGACTTACCAGTCAAGAGCTTTTCAGTCGCATTGGGGATCCTACTGTGTCTAAAAGTACTAAGTGTTGGTATCTGAGGGAAATAGCAACAACAGTCAAACCTGTATCGAAGCCTCCGTTGACGAGAAATTACATTCGAAATTGATTGAAATGGGCAGAGGACAATATGAAGATTGACTTTTCTAAAGTTTTGTTCACTGAAAAAACTCGAGCAACACTTGATGGGCCAAATAGATGGTGCAATAGATGGACAGAATCACCATCAGCGTTTGAGATGCCAACAAGGCGGTGGAGGCATAATGATCTGGGGTGGTATTATTGGAAAAACATTAGTGGGCCCATGGAGAGTACCAGATGGCATCAAAATGACTGCTGCTGCATACATAGTGTTTATGAAGGAGCATCTTGAACTGTGGATGAAAAGGCAAAGAGTTGCCTTCAGAAGGGCCATTGTTTTTATGCAAGATAATGCTCCCTCACATGCTGTTCACAAGACTACTGAATATTTGAAACAGTTAGGCTTCAATGGACCTCGAAATATGAAGTGGCCAGCAAATTCTCTGGATTTGAACCCAATCGAAAACCTTTGGAGCATCATGAAGCGAAGACTGTACGCCAACGAATGACAATTCAGGAGCAACGCTGAGTTGTGGGAAGCAATTCTTGACATATCTCACAGCATTACAGCAGATGACATCCTACAACTAACAAATTCTATGGATCGTAGACTTCAAGTAATTTCAAAACAGGGAAAGCACATTCCCTATTAATTTGTTTAAAACTGTGCCTTTATTTGTATCTATTATTATTTGTTTGATTATCTTATTTATTAGGTTCTTTTGATCATAAACAGTCACGTGCAACTTTAATAAACGTTTTGTTTGCTCAATTCTGGGAATTTTACTAAACCTTTCTAATAATTTGGCACTCTCAAATCACCGTGCTGATAACAAATATGGCGCCAGTTTGTTTACATTGCGCAGATCACTACGAAAATTTCAGTGATTGCACAAGTCAGTGTTGCCAAAATTGTGTGAAAATTTTGTGTGAATTGATTTGGACGGTTTTTGAAATATTAGAAAAAAAAAAGATATCTCGATAATAATTTGGCATGCAGTGTATAATTTAGTTTTCTTGTTAGGGTTAATGTTGCAAATGCTGACAAAAAAAAAATTAAACTAGTTTTGTTATTAATTATAAAATTAAGTATATGCTACATACAACTAATAAAAATGCAGTGACTATTTGAATGTTAATCCTTCTCAAAACTACAGAAGATACCGAAATATTCATTGTTTGTAGTGATATTTATATCTTGGAATATAATCCAGTTATTCTCATTACATCCCCGTTTTTTTTTTTTGTTTTTTTTTTTGTTTTTTTTTTTTTTTTTTTTTTTGTTTTTTTTTTTTTTTGTTTAATGCAGGCAATTTGCATATCTCCTTTGGATATATTATTTTATTTTTATTTTTTTTCTTGATTTGCATATGATAAAATACCTTTTTAATACTCACATCCTATATTACCCACCAAAAATATCCAAATGACCCCCATTTTCTGTTCAGTTTAAGTTGTCTACCAGTGTGCAATATCTTCCAGGTTGGGAAACCCTGATTTTCAGTAATCCCATCTTTTTGTAACTTTTGTTTTGTCTTTAACTTTCCCTCTCCTTTCATCGTCTATTTTTCTCCTTCCAAACATTCATATTAGGTTGGTGCAAAAATAATGACGTAATAATGTCGTTTTTTGACGTTAAAAAATACGTCAAAAAACGACATTATTACGTTATTATTTTTGCACCAACCTAATATAACCTTAGACAATGAAAATTGATGTTTAGAATAATTCATGTTCTTCTTTTTCCTGAAGATATTGGCTGGAATGTGTAATTGTTTTGTCAGTAAGTTTTTAAGAACTGACTGAAAAAAATTTTTACTGAGTATCAAAACTTTTTTTTGTTCGAAACAAAATCATTTGTATAGCTTCCAGTGCTTCTCAAACTATCTGATATGGCATTTTTTCTCAATGTGTCATGTACCTGTAATATTTCAAAGTAATATTAATTTATACTGGAAATGATATATAATGAAAAGCTGACTATTTTCTTATCTTTCATTTATTTTGCAAAAATATAATTCAATATCAAAGCATACAAAAATAATAAAAATATAAGCAGTTTATTAACAGAAAAACAAAAATTATGTAACTTTAATCTTTACAAATGATTCCTTAGCATGGCCTGAACGCTGTCTGTGTACCAGTAGCTGATGGTTTGTATACCAGCACTGGTCTGTGGACAACCACTTTGAGTAGCATTGGCTTAAACCACATAGATGAGAATGTACTTGAAAATGGTTTTATAATTAAAATTGCACATTGCTTTGATGCTGCAGGTAAATAATTTTTATATATCTTATTGCTTTGAAATATTTCCCCTTTTCAATTAGTTTTTAATACTACAAAATTCTTTTTAATTAGCAGATCACAGAAAAGAAAAAAAAATAATTAAATTTCTTTATAGCTTACTTTGGACAAAACTCATTTTTTAATGTTTAACAATAGTTGTTTGAATTTTGTTACAGCTTTACAAAGTAGATTTTTATTTTTATTTTGTGAACTAATTTCCTCAATTTTGTTTTATTTTTTTATTTGTCCATGTTTGTTTAACTTTGTCACAAGTCTACAGAAAACCAAGAAAGAGTACACTACCAAAATCTATTTACAAAACAAAGATCAGCAAATTAATTGGAATCCAACACATACACTCTCAGTAACTGAAATTTTTAAAAACATTTAAGATTATTTTTTATATAATAAGGTGTTAGAAACAATATAGTTTTTAATGATTATAAATTAAAATTCAATTTTTGAAAATGTTTATAAACAAATATAAAGTAATAAATTAAGATGGTTGGAGAGAAAAAAAAAAAAAAAAAAAAGTTCCAAATTATCAGAATTGAGAAGCGGTAAACAAACCAGAGATAAGCTACTTTTGATAGTCTCTATATCTCTTTGATACTGAAATCAAGCAAGTACAAAAATAAATACCAGGGAAGTGTTTTAACAGGACAGAAAGTGTGACACTGAAATCTGAAGACATATTTAAATAGCAAAAGGTGCCTTTCAAAAGCTAAGCAAAGTATTAAGAAACAGGAAAATTTCATTAGAAACAAAGAAATGAGTACTGAACTGTCTATATATGTTTATAAGACACGTAGCACAATTGATAAAGGTGTTAGTTAGATCCAGTGGTAGGACCCAAAGAGTAAGAGTTCAATACCTGGTTAAGGCAATGGAGAACTTTCAAAGGGAAATTAACAGGAGATAACTGATAACTGACATCCATTAAACATGGCTGAACAGTCTACCCCAGTGAATGAAATAAAGGGTTCAGTGCGACATTCCAACCACCTGAAGAAGGCTGAAGTGTACAATGGCCGAAACGTAATAAATATGGCAACAAATATGAGGACAATAGTCCGAATAATGTAAATAGAGTACTGAACTGTTATGCAATATTGGCCCTCTCATATGACATTGAATGCTGGACAATATTCTAACAGACTGAGGCAACAGAAATGTTGTTCTACAGAAGGATGATGAGAATAACATGGACCGAATATGTGAGCGACAACAGTTTTAGAGAAAATAGAAACAAAAAGGACACTTATATTCAACAAAAACATTCAATTATTTCTTTCTGATTTTAACGAGGAAAGACGACTTTGAAAATTTGATACTCACAGGACTTACTGAAGGCAAGAGGGACAATATAAAAACAACACATGATCTACCTAGCAAACTTGAGTAAATGAATGAACAAGGTTTAGGAGAGAAAGCAAAAAAGACCAAATTTACTCAGCTATAAAGGACAGGAAATTGTGGAGAGCCATGACACATAGAAGAATCTGACTTACTGATAAGTCAATACAATATTTTGCAGTGTCGGACTTTCAAATGTAACCCAATTTGACAAGCTTTTTAAAATTGTATATTTTAAAAATATTAAGGCAAGACTTAAAATGTAGCCCTAACTAACATGAAAGGTATCAGATTAGGTTAACTTAAATCAGTGTTGTTAAGGTAAATGGAGTTGTGTCCCCTAATGGGATAGGCAGGAAGTGGCATACAGGAAGTGGATCTGTGGGAAGATGTTATTTATGCAGACTGAAATGAAGCCAGTTTTTGTTGCTATGATTTGAATTTTCAATTTTGATGTTGTTATTTAGCGTATTTGTTTTTGTGGGTGGGGGTGGTTCTGTTAAATGATTTCTCTCATTTTCAACTGAAAAGAAAATTTACCTTATTAATTGGTCCTTGTCTTTTTTTCAAGCTTGGCTTGCTTGCTACTAACTCATTGCATTTAAAAGTAAATATGTAGCTCTATATGAAATATTTTAACTGATATTCAAACTTGAGGGTGGGGGTAAAAAATGAAAACCACAAAAAGATAAGAATCTACAGGACTGCTTTCCGAGCTTTGTCTGGGCAACTGAACTCTTACTTTTGTGCTTTTGGCCAACTCCTACAGCCAACTTCAGCTGTTTTAATCCAGAAGAGAAACATCTACCTCTTACTTTTTCATTTTTTTTTTTTTTTTTATTTATTTTCTTAACTCTCAACAAACTAGTGACAGTAAATCATCATGGATGTACCAATCCGACTGAATCACTCCAGTATTGCAAGATATATTCACCGACAATATCATTTACGGCCAACATTGTAATTCAGGTGATTCCCATTTTATAGTTTTTGAAGTACTTCTCTGTTGAGGAAGGTCAACTCGACTAAGTTGAAAGTACGAGTCTGACTTATTCAATTGACCAGCAAAGCTTAAAACATAAATTTTCTCTAAGTTATAGACAATATATTTATTATTTTAAAAACATTTTAAAATTATTTTCATAATTATGAAATGCTCTACACAGATCTTATCTTCTCTTTTTTTTTTTTTTTTTTTTTTTTTTTAAGCACACAATGCTACCATGTAAAAAGGTTTAATTGATATCTTAAATGTTTAAAACTATTTTGACATATTTATTAATACAGGCTTTCATTCTTGTGATTCAGCTGTTTGTATATCTTTTCTTTTTTTTTTTTTTTTTTTTTTTTCTTCTTTGTTTATATTACATATACATTTACATTATATGAAGTATTAAAATCTGTATGAGGCTGTTGTGAAAGTTTTTAGTCTTATCCTTTCCGTGCTGTCAAATAATGCCAACAAATATTAGTCATTTTGCATTTTACATTTTACTTTATATAAGAGTAAAATCTGTTGATTTGATCTCCAATAGTTAATGATACATTCTATTCTCAATTCAGTTAAATAATTGTTGATTTTTATTGATGGAGTTTAACATAAAATTCTATTTCTGCTACATCACCAGAAGTGTCCTCTGAATAGTGACTAGATGTGGCACAAGGCTGAAAGTATGGAGCACCCAGTGAGGATTGAACTCGCTACTTCGTCGTAATTGATCTAGCAAGACAAGCTTTCTAACCATTACACTACATCGAGGTGCCCAAAGTGTCCTCTGAATAGAGATGGGCAATTTGTTCTCTCTCTCTCTCTCTTTCTATAATAGACTCATCTGGTGACATTAAGATATTACACACACGCATTGGGAAAATGTATGACAAAGAGAAAAAAGTTTTCTTGTGATGCAATTCGACCATTAGGACTTTATCAGATTAAATCTATGTTCATGTGACTACACATGTGCATGAATGAGGGATTTGGGGAATTTTAAATTTAAATATATTTTTTTGTTTAATCAATTCAATTTCATTTAGATTTTTTTCCTTTTTCTTTCTATCAATTTTGGTAGTAGATAACCCACACTGTTATAATAGAAATTCTGCCAGGAAAGGTTCTATTATTATTTTATAAAAAGAATCCAAATGTAATCTGCTAGATTGAAAAATAAAAAATAAAAATTTAAATTTAAATTCTCACCGTCTCTCTTTCATGTACCTGTGTAGTCACCCCAAAATAACAAATTTAGTTCTAAAGAGCAAAATACATCACAAAACTTTTTCTATTTTGTTGTACGTTTTCCCCAATATTGTTCTTGATATATAAAAATATATATCATTATCTCATGTATAAAAGTTGGGTTTTCATATCAGTATATGCCTGTCTAGTAGGGTATCTAAAAAATCCTTGTTACAGATGCCTGCTCAGGTACGTTTACATTTTTTCACCACCCAGAGAGCCCAGCTGTGCTTTATACTGCAACTATGTTCAGCTGAAAGTCATTGGTACCAATGACTTCCCATAGTTAACACTTCTCAGTTTAACTATAGTTTGGTCATGTATAATGTCATGAGCTGCAGTGCAATTTTTGCTTCCAGTGGCTCATATACACAAGTTTGTTGTTGCTTGGAAATCTTCCATGCAAACAAAACAGACTATCATTGTTGCTATGTCCGTGCATTGTTTAATTTATTGTAATGTACTTGCCATCTCTGATGATGGCTTATGTAAGCCGAAAGCTTAGATAGGATTAAAAAACATGTATCAATATGGTGATTTTCTTTCATCTTCCAATGATAATGTTATTAAGCTTATCAGATGATATGAAAGAATTTGCTTAAAATAAATAGACAAAACATGTCTATATTATTTAATGAAACATGCATTTATTATATATATATATATATATATATATATATATATATATATATATATATATATATATATATATATTAATAGCTGTGGTTGCATTTTTGTAAGCCTTTCTTTAAACTCTTGTTACTCAGGTATGCTGATGATATATGGATACTTTTCATGTTAAATGTACCCTTCCCAGTTTAAAGAAAGGCTTACAAGACTGCGACTGCAGCTATTTTCAAATATTCTTTCCTACAAATGAGAAGTAATTGCAAGAATCTCAAAGAAGAAAACAAAAATTGATTCCAAACTTAAAACTAGTTGGATGATTATTTTATTTTTGAAAGTTTTTAATCCTTTCACCTCAAGTAATGCAACAAACGTACAAAATGCAATCGGTTACTGAGTGTTAGAGAATATGAGAAAAAAAAGAAACTATGAATGATAAAAGTACACTAGAAAAACAAGAATTAAGATCCTAAATAACGATTGGCATTGCATTTAAATTTTTGAAGATCAAACTTGACTGGGAAGCAAGAAGTCTAAAGAGTTCCACAAGCAAACAGTGCAATAAAAGAAACTGTGATCATAGAACTTAGTTATATCTAGTGAGACCTTGTTGTGAATCTAGTACTGTGCTTAAATTCATAAAGTTTAGGTATTGTAGCAGAAAGTTCATCAGAACAATTATTATGAAAGTCTTTATAGAAAAGGCATGGGGAAAGTCACTGAAGGTGAGATGCGAAGTCGAGATCAATGACATCGAAAAATTAAACAGTGGGTTCAGTTCCCTATAGGTTGCCCAGATCAACAAGCACAACAGCCAAAATGTTGTGATGGCAAAAACAACGATGAAGACAATAGTCTGTGAGATTCTTGATAAAATTCAAAGAACAGTTCACAATGTTAATGGTCTCACCATCAGTCACTTTCCCATCACTGTAATGTAGCTTCCCTGCGCCTTTTCTATAAATACTTTTGTGGCAATTGTTCTAATGATCTTTCCACCATGGTATCTAGACTTAATGAATTTAAGTGCAGTAATAGATTGGAGGTAAGGTCTCATCATTTTCCAGTTGAAATGACTAGATGTAAGTGTAGGTTCTATGCTAACAGTTTCTTCTCTTGCACTTCTTGCTTGTGGAAAACTCTTCAGACATCTTGCTTCCCAGTCAAGATTGATTTCCAAAAATTTAAATGCAATGTCAATTGTCATCTTCTGCTTTTTTTAAAAAAAAATTGTTCTTTTATTGTTCATTCTTATTGATAACATATTTTTCTCGTTTTCTCTAACATTCAGTGACTTTTTGCATCTTAGTTGCTTTATTGCCTTGCCTGGGGTGCAATGGTTAAAAACAAAAAAAGCTTGGAGACTTGTTCCAAAATATGCTTTGTAAATTACAAAATTCTTTTGCATTTTTTCCTCCCTTCCTTTTTTTGAAAATGAGAGGCTGAATACACATGGGTGGGGGGAATTAATTTATTTTCTAATGTTAGAACATTAATTATTTTTTAATCATTTCTACACACTTCATATAGGCTATTTTAATTATATTAAACAAAAGTAATTGTCATGGCCTGTTATTAAAATTAATGTTAACTACTATTAATTATACAGTTAATTATTTGGCAAATTATTTGCATTGAAATAACTTTTATTAATAAAATTCCAGTAAGAAATATGTTTGAATTTCTGGAATGATGAATTATCATTATTTACATTTAACCTAATGTTGTTATCTGTGGTGTTATCATTATGACAATGATGAGGCTATTAGTCTGAATGCAAATAATGAAGTATCTTATATAATCACAGAATATCATTTCAGATGAAAAGTATTTTACATGAAATCCTCTTTAGAAGAAATTTTATTCAAGCCAAAACGTTTTTCTCTCAAGAACATATGTATTGATTTATATGGCTATGAATTTCTGTAAAAAAAAAAAAAAAAAAAAAGTCTTAATGGAAAAAGAAATAATTTTCATTAAATATCAGAACGTTGCACTGATATCAAAATATCTTTGGAATTGGTTCAGAAATATTTTTTCAATGTTTGTGCACTATTGTTTATTTTCAGACATATTATTGAGGAAGAAGAACATTTAAGGTATTTAAGTGAATGGCCATGGTTTGCATATAGTAGCACTTTAGTAAATTGCTTACTTTTTCTTTCCCTTATTTTTTCTTTTTTTTTTTAAATAGCTATCCTTAAGCACTGATAAAGTTTTTAAAAAAGAACTTATTTTTCTCACTTGAGACAAAAATGAAAAAAGTGCTCAGTTAAGCTTTGACAGGGATATGGCTTTTTTTGCTTGATATGTAGAGGCCTTTTTCTTATTTTTTGTTGTCAAAAACACTTTTTTTTTTTTTTTTTTTTGCTTATTTTATGCTTTTGAAGCAAACCAATTTGTTTACCCTTGCCTACTGCTGAGTTTAAAATTATATAAAAAATTCTGTGAATCCATCAGTCCATTCATCTATGTCAAAACCTCTAAAATAGCCATGCATTAACCGATCAGAACTAAATTTTAGGGAGAAGTGCAAACCAGTAAGGAGTTACAAAATACAGTTAGTTTTACTAGGGTATGTAGCTGAGTACAATAAATTTAGATGCATTTTTGAAAAATTTAGTTTTATTATTTTACAAAATACTGCCACTATTTTAAAAACAATTTAATGATTAAAATAACAAATTCTTTTTTAATAAAAATGCAATATTGTTTTTGCATATCTTTCTATAATTTGAATGAAACATACTTTGTAAATCTCAAAAAACAATGTCAGTGATAACTTCAACAATACTAAATACTGTGAGGATTTCAACATGTCAGTGTGTTGCAAAAGAATTCTAGTTTATAAAAAAAAAACAGAATTAAGGAATTTTTTTATAATTCTGGGAAGTCAATATCGATTTCTTTTATCATTTTTTGCAACACAATATTTTACCCATTCTATTGGAGTATCTTGTGTGACTTGCATTGCATTGCAAAGTGACAGTTAAAATTTTTAGGACACAAAAACAGGGCTTGGAAAATTTGATCCTTACAAGACATATTGAAGGCAAGAGTGAAGTGGTAAGTAGCTTATCTAATGAACCTGCCTAAAGAGATATATTTTTTATAACTTATCAACCTTTTGCAGCATATTTAAATCCAAAAAAATATCCAGATAAAAAATTTTTGAAGATAATTATTTTCTATTACAAGTCTTAGTAATTAATCCATAGCTAGGAAGAGAAAAGGTGGATTCCTACCTTTACAAATGGCATTTGCGTGTAAGTGAATATAATGAACTTGACAGGAATTGGAACTTGGCTCTTTAAATTTCCAATTCTGAGCCATTATCTATGACCCCACTCACACATCTAGGTATTGACCAGCCCTGATGTTGCTTAACTTTGGTAATTGTACATGAACTTATGTTTCAACATGATATGGCCATAAGCCCTTTATACCACTTCCTTGTCCAAGCTTACAGCATCTGGTATTCCCAAGCAGTTACCCATCTAGGTAGTAACCAGACATAAAGTTGCTTAACTATAATGGTTGTATGAAAACCAGTGATATGACTGTGAGCCAGTATAACTCAATGGTAGAAAATGGACTCTGAGGGAGAGTATTGGGACAAGCCTTGCTTAAAGATATGAACGTTGTTCTGAAGTGTCATAGCTCTTGAGTCTTTATATTAGGTTAGTAGTGAAAGTTTGGTGAGGTCATTTATAGCCCGAAGATGGGATATAAATTTCAATATTTGTACAAGTAAAAGCCTCAAGATAATGAAAAACTAAAGTCAACTTTTTACAGTGCTTACCTTCAAAAACTAGAATGGTGCATTCTTGTGTACCAAATGCAAGTGTCTGTGTAATTATCATGCAAGCTATGATGATAAACTACATCCGGCAAAAGGACTCTGATCAGATGATTGAAGGTTTTGAGGAGTGTGAAAGCACCTCTTAACTGCTTTTGTTCCTGACCCAAGGTTGCAGCATCTATTAGGGTCCCAACTATGGGAAAATATTGAAGCTCCAAGCAAAATTCAACAGGTCATTTTTATAATAAAATGACTAGCAATACAACACTAAAAAAAATAGAAACATACATTTTTATAATAAAATTACTGACAATAGATTTTATGACTTAAAAACTATATGCAGTGTGCTAAGTTGTCTAAATTGCATAAAAATGAAAATAACACAGACATCTCAATTTAACAGATATATTCACCAAAATTACATAAAAATATATTGAAATTCGAAAGAGAAAATTTATTCAATAATATCACCATTGGCTTCAGTCAACTTTGGAATCTCCTGAATATTTTCTGGATGGTCTCCATGTTTAAGTTGGTGAATGCTGCCATAATCCTTGCTTTCAGTTCATCTTTGTTGTTACAAGGAGTTTTCTTGGTCTCTTGTTCATCTGTGTCCCACACATAATAATCAAGGTATTTGCAGTCTGGGGAATTAGGTGGTCAGATGTAAGGGGTAATGTGGTCTCAGAAATTTTCTGATAGCCAAAACTGGGTTCTGGTTGTGTAGCATGGTGCAGAGTCATGTTGCCATACATAGGATCTTCCTGCAGCCATCCTCTTGATCCTGGTCAGCACTACCTCCGAAAGGCAGTTGATGTAGGCCTCCACCAACAAATTCAGGAGTTTCCTTTCTTATCAGAGCGAGTTCTCCAAGCTGCTATAAGTTTGTAATCATCATTAGGCTTGTCAAACTCTTTCCAAATCCTCTTCATTCTTTTCTGATTGACACCCAAATAATCTGAAATGTTCGTATTTGTGCTTCTGGTGCAAATACCAATGAGTACAGCATGCTGTTTTCAAACTGAAACGATGCGCATGCATGAAATTAAGAATATAAAATGGCAACAGTTTTACCATCACATACATACATACATACATACATACATACATATATATATATATATAATAAAAGGGCCTTTACTCTGGAAGTACAAAATTATGTCCAAAATATGTGTAGCATCCTGGGTAAGACGTTAAAATACATTCAGCAGCAAGGCCTCTGATCAGGAGGTTTTGAGGAGTGTGGAACCACCTCTTAATTGCTGGTGTTCCCAGGTTTCACCCTGATTTGGGGTGGTAGCCCCTGTTAGGATCCCAGCTATGGGCAAATAGTTAACTATTACCAGCAGTTCTTTTTTGAAAAAAATTATTACCAGCAATACAATTTTGAAGGAAATATATTACCAGAAACAGATTTTTGACAAAACAAAATATTACCAGCAAAAAAAAATGTTTTGTCTGCATTAAATAACCCATTGTGGTTGATATGCTGTAAAACAAAATAAACCAAACCAAAATATGTGTAGTTGAAGCTATAAAATTTAAATACAAACTATTTAGATTTTGGCATTAAATAGCCCGTAGAATTTGATGTGCCGCTAAACAAAATCAATCCACCAACCAAATACGCAATTAAATTTTTTCAGTCCCCACACCTTGTCTTTTTCTAGTAAAGTGCATATTTGATGTACTATGATTATTATTTCAAATAATTTGCTCTGTGAGATAATTGTTTCAGGAATCAAAAACAATTCTCTTTTTATGACAATTCCAGCTTATCCAGTTCTCTTGTTCTTCATATTTGGCAAGTCTGAGGGATAGTGGTTTCTGTCATCACAAATCTGCTTGATAAAGTTTTTGGCTTTTCATCCCCTGCTAGCTCTTCCTTGTGTAGGCTCCTGCAAAAGAACTTTGCAAACAATTTTGGCTTCAGCTCTCTGTTTTATAGCCACATGTTAAAATACTAATACAATCAGCAAAGTCAAGCCTGGTCAGTATCTAGATGGGTGACTCCTTTGGAATACCAGGTGGTGTGATGGATAGGAATTGTTAATTAGAGAGCCGAGTTCCAATTCCCATTGGGTTCATTAATATTCAGTTATGTGCAAATACTCTCAGGAAAGGTATAAATCCATTCCTTTCCTACAGCTATGGATT
>OZ010579.1:111768849-111813849 GCA_963932145.1 Acanthosepion lycidas
ATATATATATATATATATACTATATATATATATACTATATATATATATACTATATATATATATATATACTATATATATATATATATACTATATATATATATATATACTATATATATATATATACTATATATATACTATATATATATACTATATATATATATACTATATATATATATATATATATACTATATATATATACTATATATATATATATATATATATATACTATATATATATATATATATATATATACTATATATATATATATATATATATATATATACTATATATATATATATATATATATATATACTATATATATATATATATATACTATATATATATATACTATATATATATATACTATATATATATATATATACTATATATATATATATATACTATATATATACTATATATATATACTATATATATATATACTATATATATATATATATATATACTATATATATATATATATATACTATATATATATATATATACTATATATATATATATATATACTATATATATATATATATATACTATATATATATATATATATACTATATATATATATATATATATATACTATATATATATATATATATACTATATATATATATATATATATACTATATATATATATATATATATATACTATATATATATATATACTATATATATATATATATATATACTATATATATATATATATATATACTATATATATATATATACTATATATATATATATATATATACTATATATATATATATATATATACTATATATATATATACTATATATATATATATATATATATACTATATATATATATATATATATATACTATATATATATATATATATATATATATACTATATATATATATATATATATATATATATATATACTATATATATATATATATATATATATATACTATATATATATATATACTATATATATATATATATATATATATATATACTATATATATATATATATATATATATACTATATATATATATATATATATATATATACTATATATATATATATATATATATATATACTATATATATATATATATATATATATATACTATATATATATATATATATATATATATACTATATATATATATATATATATATATATACTATATATATATATATATATATATATATACTATATATATATATATATATATATATATATACTATATATATATATATATATATATATATATACTATATATATATATATATATATATATATATACTATATATATATATATATATATATATATATACTATATATATATATATATATATATATATATACTATATATATATATATATATATATATATATACTATATATATATATATATATATATATATATACTATATATATATATATATATATATATACTATATATATATATATATATATTATATATATATATATATATATACATATACTATATATATATATATATATATTATATATATATATATATATATACATATACTATATATATATATATATATACATATACTATATATATATATATACATATACTATATATATATATATATACATATACTATATATATATATATATATATATACTATATATATATATATATATATATATATATACTATATATATATATACTATATATATATATACTATATATATATATATATATATATATATATATATACTATATATATATATATATATATATATATATATATATACTATATATATATATATACTATATATATATATATATATACTATATATATATATATATATATATATACTATATATATATATATATATATATATACTATATATATATATATATATATATATACTATATATATATATATATATATATATATACTATATATATATATATATATATATATACTATATATATATATATATATACTATATATATATATATATATATACTATATATATATATATATATACTATATATATATATATATATACTATATATATATATATACTATATATATATATATATATACTATATATATATATATATACTATATATATATATATATATACTATATATATATATATATATATATACTATATATATATATACTATATATATATATATATACTATATATATATATATATATATACTATATATATATATACTATATATATATATACTATATATATATATATATATATACTATATATATATATACTATATATATATATATATATACTATATATATATATATATACTATATATATATATATATATATACTATATATATATATACTATATATATATATATATATACTATATATATATATATATATATACTATATATATATATACTATATATATATATACTATATATATATATATATATATACTATATATATATATATATATATATACTATATATATATACTATATATATATATATATACTATATATATATATATATATACTATATATATATATATATACTATATATATATATATATATATACTATATATATATATACTATATATATATATATATACTATATATATATATATATATATACTATATATATATATACTATATATATATATACTATATATATATATATATATATACTATATATATATATATATATATATACTATATATATATACTATATATATATATATATACTATATATATATATACTATATATATATATATATATATATATATATATATATACTATATATATATATATATACTATATATATATATATACTATATATATATTATCGGATATTATTTTTAAAACATACTTTCATCATCGTTTTTCGAAATGTACATAGCTTATTCTCTAATTTATTACTGATATATCTGTATGCCAGGCTTGTTTATATTTTCTCTCCCTGCTTGTTTGTCGCCTCAGCACTCATTATCAGACAAAGATCGTTTATTGATATATGCTAAATAAGAGAAAATATAATGTGTAATGACCCACAATGGAAATTCAATTACACATTGAACTCTGGAATTGATGTCTATATTATCTATAAATATATGGTTTTCTTTTTTTACTTTATTCTTTTGTAATGGGTGTCTGCAACATGTATCACTCAGAGGCAGTTATGTCTGCGACGTTCCACTGAATATGGAAGTATTTTTGTTTCTTTTTCAACTATTGCTTGTAATATTATATATACAGGTTGACCCAGAAAAAACGAACTTTTTTACTATACAAAAACAACAAGAGTGATGGAAGAAAAACATTTTCTTCATAGTAATTGAAACCTTAAAATATGCTATTTATCAAACAATGATGGAATTTTCATTTTTTTAAAAATTACGTCCTGTAGATGGCGTCCTCCTGTACGAATGCATTCTTAAAATCTGCTGTTGAGATTTCCTCGTTGACTGCTGCAACACATCAGCTGGGATACTGTGAATTTCATCTTGAATTCTAAATGGCGAAATATTTACTTGCTCAATGTCACTCTCTCGCAGTGTTGCCACTTGCTCATGTCTGGCAATGCGCACTTCAAAAATTCCAGTTTTTTGGGGTCACCCAATATATTAAAATCTTTTCAGTTAAATTACTAACTCATGATTATGTCCATTGCTTTTTTCAATTCATAAATATAAATATCTTAATTTGAAGCATAAACACAAATTTTGCAGACACTCTTTCATCTTGAATAATTTTAATCTAAATCTGTTTTTGTTTTTTTTTTAATTCTTTTTCTTAGCCATGAAAACGAAGCCAGTATTCCACTTCAAGTGATTGGTTCTAAAGATGATGATCGTAAGTCTTTTGTTTCTCTTTAAATATTTATATGTTAGAAAATCATAAAAGAACTTTTGCTTTAAAAATCTGGCTCTCCTCTTTTATTGTTTAGTTTAGGCAGATGTTCTTCTCTAACAGTTTCTTTTCTCGCTCGTGCGAAACTCCTGTGCTTCGTCTTTCTTTTCTTCTTTTTTTTTTTTTTTTTTTTTTCTGGTAACTACAATCTTTGAAATTTTGTTTTTAGCCGTTCAATGTAATTGGCCGTGATCTGGCATCTCGTCTGCAGTCACTCTCTCACAGACGTGCTGTCCCCTCCATCTGTCTTTTTTTAATAAATATTCTCACGGTAACTGCTCCGGTGAATTGCTTTAGCTGGTTCCCAGACTTCATGAATTTAAGCGTTCAACTAGGCTGGCATGTCGCTCTCACCCTTTCACTGTCGAAACTGTTAAATGTAGCCGTCTCTCACATCGCGCCTGTGGAACTCCATCCCCTTTGTTTCCCTGATAGCTATAATCTCCAACTATTCAAATGTAATATCAATCGATGTCTTCTTATGCCCTGATCTATCCCCTATCCTTCTCTTCATCCTTTCCTCTATCACTCCTATTTGCTCCCACTCCCACTCTCTGTAACCCTCTGCGTGCTAGTGGCATGCCGCCATGCTTGGGGTGAAATCCTTAATATATATATATATATATATATATATGACACGGGGCCATGCGCTTGGAACATTAGCGTTCTGTTCATGAAATTTAGAAATGAGGAGGTACTGTCGGAAAATGCATGAAATCCAAACTATACCACGACCCAAGCCTGGTGAGTGAATTTGGGTTGGCAAGACTACTGGGAAACCGTGATAGCTATAATCTCCAACTATTCAAATATACTATCAATCGACGTCTCCAGATACTTTGACCTATACCCTATCCTTCTCTTCATCCTTTCCTCTATCACTCCTATTTGCTCTCGCTCCAAGTCTCTGTAACCCCCTTGAGTGTTAGTGGCTTCTCTCCTTGCTTAGGGTGAAACGCTTAAAAAAAAAATCAATTGTTAACAACAATGTCGCTGAAGACAATTTTTTTTTATTGTCCTTTGTTCCCAGTAACTTTTTTCAGTTTACCTCATTCTGAGTTACCCCTTGCATTTTAGTGTCGTCATTGCCTTACTTGGAATAAAATGATTAAAATAATTAAGATAAAAAACAACAAAATTCTAAAAATGTTTAATTGCATTTTAAAACGTTTTTATTTCGTTTCATGACAACAGATACAGAATCGGAGCAGAATTTGTAATGAATGTTGTTCAGGGGAAATATATGGCATTTGCTTAAAGTCTCAATCAAACTTTAATTTTTGAAATTAAAGAAACTCTCAGCCCTCACAATCAGCCTGTATCAAACATCTATCAGGATTCTTGGTTTGCATCAGTCCTTGTATTCATTGTTACGGCTAAATCGTACTAGACAATTTTTCTCACTGGAATCTATCTTACATATTTATAAATCTAGAATTTCTCCGTTCATATACTATCACGGTCACATATGATCTGGTACCTCTGCTATATATGTAGAGATTCTTGATAAAGCTCAAACAAAGAACCTGCAGTGTTTCTGACCTGACATCTTAGTATATATATATATATTTTTTTTTCTCACTGCCACATTATAGCTTCCCTGTACCTTATCGATAAAAAATTCATTGTAAAAATTTCTAAAAAGGTTTCCTCTCTGTGACCTAAACTTTATGAATTTAAGTAGAGTACTAGATTGGTATTAAGATCTCTTCATTTTACTGTTGAAATGACTAGGGTTAACTGTCAAATCTATGCTAACAGTTTCTTCTCTTGCACTTCTCGCTTGTGGCATCCTGATACCACTTCCTTAACAATGTCTTTGGCTCATCCTTTTCTGCGTAAGCCCTGTTTCTTAATCTAAAATTGAATTAATGTGGTGAAGTCCGCTACATTTTATTGGTAACCCCGACATGATCTGTTTCTCCCAAAAGTGCACAAAATTGACTACATGTCGTAAAACAAAATAAAAACGTTTTAAAATGTAATTAAACATCTTTAGAATTTTTTTTTTCTTAGTTATTTTAATCATTTTATTCCAAGTAAGGCAATGAAGACCCTAAAATGCCAGTGGGTGGGGAACTCAGAATGAAGTAAACTGAAAAAAAGTTACTGGAAACAAAGGACAAAAAAAAAATTGTATTCAGCGACATTGATGTTAACAATTGATATTTTTTTTTTTTTTTTTTTTTTTTTTTTTTTTTTTTTTTAAGGGTTTTACCCCAAGCAAGGAGAGAAGCCACTAACACTCAAGAGATTACAGAGAATTCGAGCAAGAGCAAATAGGAGTGATAGAGGAAAGGATGAAGAGAAGGATAGGGTACAGATCAAGGCATCTGGAGACGTCGATTGACATTGAGATTATAGCTATCAGGGAAACAGGAGTTTCTTAGTTGGTGGGAGAGCAGAAAGTAATGTTTACAGACATTACTGCATGATCAGAGTTGCCAAGAGGGCAGAGCTGCAGAGTGTGACATGAGTCTATTATAATGCTAAAAAAGAGAAATGTGTCTATCAGGATTACTGGAGAAATGCATGGGGAACTCCGCTAATTGTATGAGAGATTGTGCGATTGAGAAGGTCAGGGTTTGGATGTCGGTGTGATCCCTGACACTGGTTGGTCATTAAAGTCACCAAACACAAAAGAGCTGGCCTTGTCTATATTATCAGAAATGCCATCTAGCATGGAACAGTCATAAGAGGAAGGGAAATGGTGGAGAAAGAAGAGATAGCTGACCGAGTTTAGCAGAGAGAAAGAGAGGCACATGAAACAATGGTCTGGAGATTCAAGAGAGATTTCCCTAGGCCATGCATGTGGACATTAGAGACTTTCCTATAGAGGGGAAAATAGCCAGGAATAGAGAATTCAGAGGAGGGAATTGCAAAGTTGAGATTAGTCTCACAGAGCCTGGATGTCCGGGGATTGGTCAAAGAAGAACAATTCCACGCTGCAGTCGTTGGTACGAATACCACAAATTTTGGAGAAAAAAAGGTTGAGGGGTTTACATGGTTTTTGTTGGGCCAGTTTAGTTTTATTTCATTGGTTGTTTATCCTTGTAGAATGTTATTTGGGTAAGGAAAATGCCAAGAATAGTAGTAGCAGTTGGTTATCTAAGGTAACATGTGTCGGTTGCAAAGTAGCAAATGTTGCAACATAGTGTGGCCACGGTGTTCCCACTAGAGGTACTTACAAGAACACCTTTTCATGGATGTCATGGCGCTGCAAGGACCCTATTATTATGTGAGTGTTGATCAGATCAGCCTCTCTAGATGGGATGCAATAGTTTGGGCTCTTAACTTCCAGTTGGCAAGCAGAAACCAGAAAACTGCCAGATGTAGCCACCATCTGCAAATATCAAAAAAATTCATGGCAGCACTACTATTAAGGCCTCAGAAGAGAAAAGGAACCTGGAACTCCTTCCTAAACTGGAAACAAGGGATGAGCTTCTACTCCTGTTCAAGAGAAGGGGATGGAGTATGGACTGGGCGATAGGAATGCCTATCTACTATTAAAATAAAAAAGAAAAAAAGAAAAAAGTTTATTAATTTTTAACTTGGTTTTACTATGATGCACATAGCACTTTTGAAATTCTAGTGTGAAAACGAGTGACAATTTTACTTTAGCATCACTTAGGTTGAGCCCAGTATATATTTTTGGTCTCCTTTAGGAGTAAGATTCCCAATTTGTATTAAATTCAATACAGACTTGGTGATTGTTATATACTACAGTAAGCGGATTTTCAATGTTTTCTGCTACTTATTACAACATGATGTTTAGAAAGTTTTTCTTAACATGCATCTTTCTGATGTTCCATGTTTCTCTGAAGCCAACAGTCATTTCCTTTCCTCAATATAAATTGTATTATCATCCTACTTACAGATGAAAGTAGAATTTCCGATTTCTATGATATATTATTCTTAGGTGTCTAATAGATTATGGTAGTGATGTTTTATTTATTTTACAAATCTGCTGTTGACTGTCTTTCAGAAGTCATTAATGTGACTTTAACTGTGCCAGAATCACAAGAAATCAGTGAGGAAATCTTTTCTTTTAAAATTTACATATTTTGTTTTTTTAAAATTTACCATTTTTTTTTTTGCTTTTTGTTTTTTAATTTACAAATTTCCATTTCCATTTTATTTTTTTTTAATTTTACAAATTTTTGATTGTTTTTTGAACTTTAGTTTTTTTTTTGTTCTTTTTGAACTTTACATTTTTTTTTATTCTTTACAGTTTTTTTGTTCTTTTTGAACTTTACAGTTTTTTTGTTCTTTTTGAACTTTACAGTTTTTTTGTTCTTTTTGAACTTTACAGTTTTTTTGTTCTTTTTGAACTTTACAGTTTTTTTGTTCTTTTTGAACTTTACGGTTTTTTTTTTGTTCTTTTTGAACTTTTTTGATTTTTTTTTTTTTTTTTTTTTTTTTTTTTAATTTACTAATATTTTTTTAGCACATACAATGAAAGCGCAGATAATTTTTGACTTATAATTTTTTTAATTTACAAATTTTGAGCATTATACATTTACAAACTATTTTTTTTCACTTTTAAATTTAAAAAAAAGCTTCTGTTGTTTTTGAAATTTGCAATTGTTTTTTTTATCTTTTAATTAACTATTTTTCGTGCCTTCATTTTGTTCTGCAAGATGAATTTTAAAATTTGTTAAATCAATTTTTTTTCCATTCATGTGAATAATCTGTAAACATTATTAACAATTCTTCTAATCTCAGAACCAGAAACTCCTATTAGAAGGCTCAGTCGAACTCTGTCTGGGTTCAGGCCAAAGGCACAAAGTCCAACAGCTCTGACAAGTGCAGATGTTAGAAACATTTTACGTCGACAACCAACATCAAGAAATGTGAGTTGATTTAGATAAACAATTTTATGTTGAATTTATTTATTTTTTTAAATTTAAATTTTGGCTTAAAATTTTTTTGTGCAATACTAAATTTGTTTAACAGTTGAGATGCGTTAAAAAGATATTAAGTGTTGAGGCACGGTGGAGTTATGGAGAGCTAATTCATTACATTCGCTTATATGCAAGTGCTATTGGGAAAGGTATGAATCAGTCTCTTCTCCTTCTAGCTATGGGTAAAATAGGACAGAGTGGGTCTTTCAGCCTTGAATGGCAGCCAGATTAGAAAGAGGAAAACTCTAAATTCCGTACTTTAAATAACTTCAACAAGTCAATTGTTATACACATGGCTGAAGACATTAGCAATAAGGGAGAGGTTTCTCCAAGAAGTGACAAGATTTGGATCTTGGAACTTTTATTTCTGGTACCTTAGAAAGATATTAATTGAATCCAAAATTTTATGGCATATTTTTAGCAGTGATATTATTCATAGCATCAATATTCAGTTATGAAAAAAATGCTGCTTTTTAAGGCGGCCTTTCAGATAAATAAAACAATCGATTTGTTTTCACTTTGAAGAAATCTTTGGGGGATTTTTCAACAGGCCAATATATCACACATTGAAGAATATTCCATCCCAACTCCTGATCTTGAAGACAGTGGCAGCTCAAAGTGGAACTGCAGCTCCGCCTAATGTTACTCATTATTATTAACAACAACATTCAACATAAGTTTTTTTTTTTCTTTAATTCTTTCTTTATACTTATACATTATATAATTCTTAAGCTTACTGTCAGTAGCCATTTCCTCATTTATGAAAAATTACAAAAATCCTTGTATGGAACTGTGTGTCTCGCAGTTTCAGTAATGCAATGTTTTGCTTTTATGCTTAAGGTAGTGTTTATTTTTGACTCGGCGTGTGTTGTGCTTAAAAACCGTGTACCATATTCTTGAAAGTGATAAATTGTAGATGACTATCATTCTTCCAGTTATTTTATTTAATTCATTGTTTAAGGGTAGTTTTGGTTTTTCTATAGAAAATTTTAATAATTTAATCATATCTTCCTTGAATCCCCGAGAAATAAGTTCTGTAGCAGTAAGTGAATGTCAACATCTCAAGTTTTCACAGTTGTCTCTTCATGAGAAAGTTACAGTTAAGTAATGAAGCTGTTCAATACTTGATATTCTAATATCTCAGCCAGGAATAGGGAACAACACGAGGTATATTTGTAGCTTTAACTCAGAATGGTACCAGCAGAAAAGCTAGCTCTATGGCTGTAAAATGAAAACTGCTTAGATTTACTTCCAGTGTTTGCTGTTTGGAGGTGATGTAAAGTGAACAAAAGATGTTTTTTAGAAATAAACAAAATGAAAAAAAAAAAAAAAGAAAAGCAAGAAGCTTATTGGAAATGTGGTTTCTCTGTCACTTTTCTGAAAATGTTAATATTAAGGAGGAAATTAGTGAGGCATACTGACTTTCAATAACATGGAGGTTAAAAAGATCTGTGAAATTTTATTTATTTATCCTCAAGGACACATGGCATAGTGGATAATTAGTTAGATCCAGTTTCAGCTGTTGTATGCTCCGGCCTTCTTCAGGTTGTTGGAATGTCGAACTGAACCCTTTATTTTGCTCACTGGGGTAGACTGTTCTAGTTCCACGTGCAATGTTTAATGGATGTCGGGTATCTCCTGTTAATTACCTTCTCCAAGTTCTCCACCGCCTTAACCAAGTATTGAACTCAGTCTTTAGGTCCTATCACTGGGTCTAACTAACGCCTTTATCCACTGTGCCTCAAGGACACATGGCACAGTGGATAAAGGCGTTAGTTAGATCCATCTGAGAGTCCTAATACTAATATGATATACATTGGGTCTACGAAGAATGAATTTAAAGCCAGATGGAGGCAGCATAAGTGCTCTTTCAACAATATAAATAAAAGAAATCAGACATCTCTATCTAAATATTTTTGGCATTTGAAGGATATGAATAAAACACCAAAAGTAAAATGGAAAATTATAAACAAAACTAGAACTTGTAAAATTCGGGATGACCCATGCCCTTAATGCCTACATGAGAAACTACACATTATTAAGTTCCTAAATAATAAAAATCTATTAAACAATAGACATGAGTTAACGGTTTTTTGCCAACATCATCAAATCTTTGCATTGAATAATTAGCATATAATTTTTTTAAAATCCATAGTCCTAATAAATAGCTTAAATACCCTACAAAAAAGATAACCCTTCATGAAGTCGTCAAAAAACAAATGTTACGGCAGTTCTTTTGTTTTTTTATATATACACAAAACCCTTTCAGAAATAATAAAATTAAAAAAAAAATAAATCTCCAGACACGTAAACCAGACAAGCCGAAATCATCTTCCGTTTTAAATTTAGACACCCCAACCTTACCCTGACTGACACCTATGAATGTAATCTATACTGATACACATTATTAACACTCTGCGCCCCTCTTTATATGAACAATCGCGCTAGCCGTTACCATGGAAATTTTGATTTCAATAATGAATCTGCTATTAAAACACGTAAATTTCGCTTGAAGATAGAACAGAGCTTACTTTAAATCAATTTAATTCAAATAATTATATTGAAGTTTTCGGCTCTTGTTTTGAAACATGAGAACTCTTGTGTAGCGTGTTGGAATCATATTTTTAAATAATTATATTTATGCTCTACTTTTGTATCGAGCACTATTTTTTTTTTTAAATAATAAAAAAAATACTAAAGAACATTGGATTATTTACCTAACCAGTTCTTTCCTATTTTCTATATATTTTCGCATATATATATATATATATATATATATATATATATATATAAAAGTGAACATAGAAATCAGCACTAAGGGGCGACAGTCTGTTTCATGCTATATGCACTCGTCAGGCCACGTGTGCTGTTATTTTTCTCGGCTCTTTATATATGTACGGCTCTCGGCTCTTTATATATATTTAACCACGCGCCCATATGTATATATTTTCGAAATAATGAGGCCCAGTTGTTAATTTAGTACTGCGCTTAAATTCATGAAGTCTGCCGACGAGAATGTACCAACAAAGAAATCTCATCAAAATAATTAACATGTAAACATTTAGGACTCGCTATCCTGCGTGCATTGTAACGAATCACCCTGATTCACTCCTTATTCTATTTGTGAGAACTCAGTTCGACTTGAACAACTTCTTCCTGTGAATCACTACTCTGGGGAACAAACGTCCAAGAGGATGTTTTCCCAATCACTACAATATTAACCTGTTCATGTCTAGTATTATATCTTTCCACATATTTGCATAAATTTTGCCTCTTCTGGAACACATAATGAGGAAGAAGGGGCTTGGGAATCTGATACTCACGGATCGAATAGAAGGAAAGAGAGACAAGGGAATGTAGCGGGGGCTTGAGCAGGTTGATGACAGGACGTGGTCTGGGGACGATAGTAGAAGGAAGGAACTTATTGAGAGCTGCAAGGGATAGAAGGAGGTGGAGAGCCATGATCGTCTACATTCTGAAACGATATGGCACATAAAAAGAAAGAATTGGTTCAATATAATCATTACACTTTATGGCAGTAAAAACGTTTAGTCGAATAGGATAAGGTGTAAAAAGTGTGTCTATTTGTATTGGTGCTTAAATAATTATTCACATTTTTTTTATGTATTTCAGCTGTATCATGAAAAATACGACAGGGATCTGACTCGTGAGGAACACGGAGACTTAGAACATCACCTTAGTCTGAAGAGAAGGATGACCGAAAGTTTGTATGTAATGAGAGAGCGAAATCGAAGCCTGACGGCAGAATCTTCACAAATTAGCCAACAGCCAATTAATATGGATGATGAAAACTCCATAGGTGACATCGATAAAGAGAAAAGGAAGTCACCGCGACGAGTTCTTCTTAAGGAAGAACACGTCGATATCGAAGATGCCAATTATGGCGATGATAGTGACGAGAGGAATTCACATCTGAATGTCGCAGAGCGACAAGTCTGAGACTATTCCGGTTTTTACTAAATGTTTTTCCCTGTTTATTTTTATTTGCAATTTTTGTCTTTTGTTGGCAGCAAAAGAATAGTCAAAACTGCATTGAAATTTCCGTACTAGAGTTTGAAAGGAAGGGATATCGATGGTAGAAAATAAAAAATATTATCAATAAAAAAAAAAAAAAACTCTATTAAGTATTATTAAGTTTGTGTCATCTTAATTTCTCTATTTTTGTGTGTTTTCTGAAAGTAATAATCATTTAAATTGTGTTTATATATATATATATATATATATATATATATATATATATATATATATATATATATATATGTGACATGAGACACAAGATAAACTCTTAATATGGTGATTATATTCACGACATAACGACAGGGCACAACAAAATTTAGTCGGTGTTAAGTTCTCGTCTGCTCAAACAAAAATGGCGATATCTTTTGAATAGAAAGAAACACAACATAAATACATCTAATTAAAATAAAGAAGTAAGGAGAAAAGGTGGTTGCAGAAAATACGTATCTGCAGAGTTAGGAGAAATGTATCTGGTTATCTTGTCAACAGTCTTCGTCTCTTTAGATAGTAGTAATTTATCTTAGCTCTTTTCTCCGTGACCTGATGCCATTGACCACGACTTGTAAGGAATCAGCATTTCATTGTGCTATCTGAGTAACATAGTGAAAGATAAAGAAAAAAGACGAGTCTTTGAATTTGGCGCATATATAGCCAGAGTTGCCTGACACTTACAGGGGCATTGCTTGGTTTTTTTCTTTAACCATTCGGTGTCCCTGTTTTATTCTGTGTTGATTCGTCTGACGGGTTATTATAATATTAAACATTAAGCCTCAGGAAATGCTTGCACGCACGGTCACATCAAACGGGTAAACACATTAGAAAATTTCTTTTTGTAAATTGTAGATATTATGCTTACTTTCGCTTTAATCATATGCAAAAATTATAGAGATTATATTTTGATTCCTAAATTAAATATCTTTTAATCTTTGAAGCATTCCATACATGATAGTTGTACATTCTTTGCACCAAGTTGTCGCCGTTTTTCATTACTATTCTCTTCGAGAAGTCTGCATGCAAGCCTAACACTGTCTTTGGTTTGTTTTACCAGCTTCTACGACTCCACGAAATAATGTAACCTCAGAAATCCTAGTAAAAAGCAACTTCATGAATCCTAGAGTATCCAATGAGTCATTTAGACTCGAATCATGAATAAATGATACCCGTGTTTTTGGGAAAAAAGATTCAATCACCAGTTAATGATATCCGTTGATCTTTAATGGGACGTTAATTGGTGAAGCTTTCCGTTTAAAGATTAAATGGTAAAGACTTCCAGTGTAAGGATATTAGGATATCCGTGAGGTCGTTGACTCTACCAAAGAAAAGGAAAACCCGGTTTTGCAACCGTTCGAATAAAACTTTGTATTTACGAGCACCCGGGAAACCTTGATAACATTTCTTCAGAATATTTCATCATCTTCAGTGATCCATTATATGAGGCAGATATGCTCCAATTTCTTCATTTTAAACTTTTCCGCCAGCCATGTCTCCATGCTGCATGTTCAGATGCCTAGTACCACCGATAGAACAGCTAGAGTAGATACATACAACTTTAACGCAACTAATAATTATTTTAACGTGCTCACCACGAATGTTTTCCCCTTGATACTAACCTTTTGTGCCTTATGTAATAGATGGAATAAAGTGTTGTTGTTTTGTTTTTTGTTTTTTTTCAAAATCCTGTTTTTTGTCATTGCTTGCATTGGTGCTTAAATATACGCACAGCCGATATGTTAAAAAATAGTCACACATACGGCTTACAGATATCATATTTTTTTCTGTTTTATCACTGTTCATCTATTTCTTCTTGTGCTTTATCTCAAACATCATAATTCCAGGTTCAATTTTGGGCAAGGTGCAAAACTCTGTCAGCTAGATTTGATAAGCCAAGCCGTAGAAACATTTTCAAATATTTGGTTATCACTAATTCAAGAAATGTAAAATCCTGTAGCTGTAACCTGGCACTGTGGATGTTACTATCATCAGAATAATTGAACATTTGGTTCGGTTTATCTCTTGCTTCTGATTTACCATTAGACTAAACCATATTGCGAGGATGGGCTGAAAAAGTTCACAGGCGGACTACGAAGAATTGATGGTAGAGCTGTGAAATCTTGCATGCATTCATTTTAACTGTTAATACCTGCATTGTTATTTTCCAGGGAAACTAATATCTGACTGTTCAAAGAAGACTTCAGAAGTAACGTGACTTCTTTTGAAAATGAACGAAATTTGGCAAAGGCTCTTTCAGCAAACAATTCTTTGATTTAAATGACTGCTGTGTTTAACTATATCTTTGAACTGGTTGGTTACCCGCCTTATTCTTCTGATTTGGCCAAATACGATTATCTTCGGTTCCTCAATATGAAAAAGACTTGGCCGGGAGCCAGTATTGCAGTGATTATAACACCATACCTGCTCTTGATGACCAACAGGATGAAAGCTTCTTCCTCAATGGGATTCAAGCACTGCAACACCTATGGACGAGCTTTGTGGAACCAGGGAGAGCTATGTCAAAAAAAAAAAAAAAAAAACCCCAAAAAACTATCCTCTCTTAGTCAGATCCCATGAGAGTATCTTGGTCAACCCATGAAACAGTCTGTCGATTCTCGTATATATTTCTTACTCGTATTTCAGGCCTCGTAAAAGTTAGTATATTTATTCTTGTAATAGTACAAAAATGTCACAAGGCTGAGGGGGAAGTGGGGAATAGCTGATCCTCAGTAACTACCCCAGTCCTAGTTAATCACAATCATCACAAGAATTTGTCCATCACCTCTCAATGACACATATTTACAACGGGCCTACAAGGGGCCGATAAAAGTTAGTATTTCAAATACTGACTTTTTTTAAAAGCCTTTTAAAATTATGTAGTAAAAACCAATTACCCTCCTTACTATCAAGAATGGACTAGTCCATTCATTATAAGTAGTCCTGGGAAATTGTATCGGAAAGAAGATAATACTATTGCAGTGACTTGTTGAGCTGAGTACTGAATACTACTAACACGAAGGACTGTCAAGTTAAGTGTTGTTTCAGGCCAGACTCCTACATCACAAGAGTTGACTCATTATTTATTATAATAGTGGTGGACAAAGTTTTGTTTGTTCAGTTTGTGAAATTGATGCGTCGGAAAAAAAAAAAACTTACAACGAGGCATTAAAACATTTAAAGTATATATCGGAAGCAAATTTTGAAGTCAAAAAAATGAAACATGAGGACATGAAATCAGTAATGTTGGAATTAATAAAATAACAGTAAGAAAAACGAGAACATCAACAATAAGCATTTTTGAGGCAATAACAACGGCAAAAATTGCTAGAACTTTTTATGAACAGTAAAGATAACGAAAAACACGTCTACCTTTTTTGTCATCGGACTCAGTAGTAAATAAATTGGCGAATTTAAATATAACTCTGATGCAAAGGTTACATTTGTAGCATGCTACATACAGACCCCATGAGGAAAGCTTTAAAAAAAAGACTGTATAAGCTCGTCGAACGAGAAAAAGGTGCGCCTGCTATTAAGAAAGTTAGCTTACGGAACATGAAAAATACGTGAATTACATTCTGCCGAAATAATAATGAATTGTCGCTCGTTGTTAAGTAAAAATTCTCAGTGACCGAATTTCATTGTTCCACACACGTTGACAATGCTTAAATCTTGTTAAGAAAGGAATATGAAGATTATAACACTTCTGCTAATATCGTAAACAAGAAATCTGAAAAACTCAAGTTAACAGAACCAGACATGTTTAAGTACAATAGTTGATAGTAAATAGGGTTGTGGAAACCCGTTCTAGAATCTATATCTATAATTAAAAAAGTATGTATGTAAGTGATCGGATGATTGTTTATACGTTTCCAGAATTTTCGAAAAATCGAAAAAAGACTTATACTTTGCGCAAAAATCAAAGGAAAAATTTTATGTCTGTACAATCAATTTAGAGAGTTGAAATCTAACGCAAGAGATTATTAGAATTTAAAAAAATATATATTATAAATAAAAATTATCGTATATTATTATGACAGTCTATGGGAGAGGTTCCTTCCTTGCAAGATTGAGAACGCAAAAACGGACTTTTTCAGGGCCACCCTTTTGACATTGTTAACCACCCATTTGGGTTATGTACCTCAGTTGCACCCAATTGTTGTTACTAATATTGATTTTCAGGTTGGCTGAATTTAAGCTTAAACTGCTCCAAAGAACGGTAAAAGTCCGCAGTAATTAAACGCCTAATCAAAGTCGAGTTATACGGCTAGATTTGACTAAGTTTGAACAGGACTCAAAACTGACCTTGCAAGCTGTAGCTGAAGAGTGTCAAAGAATAGTGAACTGACAACACGATACGGCTAGAATTAAGGAAAGAGATGGATCTCACAAATTCAGTTCGCTCCAAAGCATATGGGGGGAAAAACAATACTTTGCAAAACCAAATCCATGTTACGGATGCAGCAAACTATATTTCAAGAGAAACGTCCCTTTTAAGGACCAAAAATATTTCTACTGGAAATCTGGGACGCAAGAGTTCGCACTGTAATGTTAACAAAAAGAATTAAAAGCTTACTACAATTTAGCAACCCCAGTATATTAAAAATATATATTTTTTAATTTCTTTGTTATTTGTATAAGCATGCCAGTTAATGCACATAATTAAGTCAAAATAAAATTTGTATTTTATATTAATATTATTTTATGAAAATTGAGATGTGGTAGTATGCGGGACTCGTATCATATATTGGGGAGGGGGTGGGGGAACGAGACCCTGGCAATAATTATATTTAGTGAATACAGCGTAAGTGGTAACTAGAATTTCACGCTCTTGCGGTTTTCAGACAGCTGTAATATAACTGAAAGAAGGTTGGCGGTCTAGCTTTATAGACCCATGACCATTTAACACAATTACGTTAATGGATCACAGAAATTAAGAAAAAGGAGAGGATAATACTTTCCCTCACTGGGAGAAAAATAACCAAGCATAACTAGCCATGGTGTCTATACTATTTAGGGAAAAGATGCGAAAGAGAAAATATAGTGTTAGTGCAAAAACAGTAGGCAGGTGGCAAGATTATTATTTTATATTATGTCTACATCTAATAATTCTGATTTTTTTTTCTATTTAAGATTCTTTTATCGCTCCTCGAATTTGTCTTCTAGGCAAAATCTCCGGCTATTCCTGGTATTTTCACATATACGGTTTTTTAAAGAATTTTCCATGCAATTTTGGGGAAACTTAACGTCTTCTATTTTAATATTTCAGTGATATACGCTGACAACGCCGTCACATTTTCATATTTACTTATGTTTATAGCATTTTTCATTCATTTCCAGTAGCCTCCCTATATATATATATATATATATATATATATATATATATATTAAACTTTTCATTATTCCTATTTTCTACACATGTCTTTGCCAAATAAACTATATTTTCACTCAAACAACTACCTTCCATAAGACAGGTATTTTTTATTCTATAATTACACCTAGGTTTATTTTGTTCCTTTTCATTGCTAGTGTGCAAATTTCTAGAAAATCCTTGATTTAACCATGAAACAAGTCGTGTCAAAGTTTTTACTTGTCGTCCTGAAACGCAGGTATACACTGACTTTCCGGAAAGCATGCCGGAGAGCCACAGCATAGTGAACAAACTTGGAGTAGGAATTTCATTTTGCTTACCTCTATTGACGGTGGCAATGGTTTCGGATAGAGACCTATTTTAGTTAAGGCCTCCCTTCATCTCCCTATGAAGTTGTTTTAATATTCTTAAATTGCCCGGAGAATATGCTTCCTTACTGAGAATAGCCCAGAGATATATTTACTGAGTTAACCTTTAACACTCTGCATTATTAATATTGCTTTTCCCTCCGCTGCATTATTTAAGACATCGTAATTGCAGTATCGTTATTGTCAATTTGTTTTCTGCTGCCATAGAAGCATATGACAACACAACTATAAAATTTAAATACTTTTTTCAAGGAATCAGAGTCACCTCCAGTGGCAGGATAAACATTTTGTACAGCAAATGAAGTAAAAAACAGAGTGATAGATTTTAATGGCTGAAAAAGACCTGATACAATGCAACACGATAATCTAAGCATTTCTCCTGCATGTGAAGGGCTACATAATAAACATTGTACTTTTTGTCCAGACTAAATCTATATTGTGTCACGGAGATTGCCCTTTTTTTTAGCCTTTTAAGTAGAAGTCCGTAATGAGGAAAGAGGGCTTGGGAAATCTGATACTCACAAGACAGATTGAAGTGACAGACGAAAACAACGTATAACAACATAGTGAGTTTGAATATATGGATGTCCGAACAAGGTTTAGGAGAAATAAAAAAAAAAAAGACTAAATTTATTAAGAGCTACGAAGGACAGGAAATCGTGGAGAGCCATGATCACCTAAGTTCTGAAAAGACACGATACATAAAGAAGAATTAAGAAGTTAAAAAAAAACAGCTAGCCACTGCCTCAAGTCGACTTATTTACCGATAGTCTCCACCCACCGGATCTAGACCCTTCCTCTTCAGAAATATAAAGATGGCATCAACCCAGTCCTGAGATATAGGTGCCACCGACGAAACATCCGAAATTTTACCGTGAAATAGAATCTTGTTTGTAATGCCATAAAGACCTGGCGTCTACCCAGTATTATCCCCCTTTTATTGTTGTCTAGTTCTGGTTGGATGATGGTTCTCTAAGCGTATAAGCCGAAAGTATGGAGTATCAACTGAGAAGTAAACTCGCTATTCAGTCATATTTTTTCTAGCGAGACAAGCTTACTAACCATTACACTTCGTCGAAGTGCCTTGGATGGATTATTCAATATTTCATCGATAATATCCAACTGAGGAAAGTTATTAATGATATCTGTATGTGTGGATAAAGCGAATAAATAAACAATCTGTTGTATAAGAGTAAGTGTTGTTGTCGGCACTGTGGTTCGAAACTAGTGAGTAATACGGGCGGTTCCATTATTAATAAGATCACGTGATCAGAAAGGAAGGGAATAAATATTAAGTAGCGTGATGACTATACGATCACTGTTCACATTTCTTGTCTATCCGCTAGTGCTATACACTCTCTCTACTCTACGAATTAAGATTCTCTTTTCATCATTATACTATTTGGCTATTACTTCTTGAACTTCTTGTGTATATCTTGTGAATGGATCCAGAATTCCCAGCTAACAAAGCCGTGAGTTTTAATTTGAAAAAACTGACTTCAAAAGGTTCAGAGGTCATACAAGAACCGTCACAACGCTGAACCGAGACATTCAAAGAACAAACATACATCCCACTTTTTCTTTTGGAGAAGTGTACAATCAAGGAAGATCTTTAACGAATCCGAAAACTCGCAGAGGACAGAGAAGGCTGGTAAAATGCCTTTGAAACAGTATACAATGTCACTGAAGATGAGAGAACATGCTACTTCGTGACCGCAAATCGAAAAGGTATTGATAATGATGATGATGATATAGTTCTTAGTTTAATGTTTTGGTTTTGTAGTAATTTGTGGTGTTGGGCGAAACTATCACAAGAACAGCCTATTCAATGTTCAATTTCCTTGTCTCCTATTTTTTTTAATGTTTATTCAAGATACACGCTTTCAGTGTGTTGTATAAGAGTAAGTGTCGTTGCCGACACTGTGGTTTGAAACTAGATCGCCAATGTGTAACACGGGCGATTCCTTTATTAAGTAGATCATGTAGTCATAAAGGAAGTGAATAAATAGAAAGTAGCGTGGTGACTATACGATCTCTATTTCTCCACTATCACTATAAGGATCACGGTTTTCTCTTCTTGTCTAACCACTATTCCTATACGTTCACTCTCTCTACTACTGCTATACGGATTATGATTCTCTTCTAATCATTATACTATTTGACGATTACTACTTGAACAAGTATTACTAGTGTGAATATTATTGGAAGACGTTACTACTAGTACCGTCGTCTCCAAAGTTTCGAATATAACGAGCATTTTTGGAAGTGATAACGAGTTTTCACTTGACATAGCAAAAGTAAAAAGCGAAGCCGCCCAACATCACAAAACAATCTTTAATCTCGGCCATAAAAATTTAAATAATTTTTATTATTGACTATTATTTTTCTTTCGAGTTGAAAGAAACAAATTGCAGAAATTCTTGCGAAAAAGTCACACAAAAATATTTTACTTTTTTTTACACTGCAACAGGATATTTGCATTAGTACTATAGAAAATAGAATGTATATACATACGAGTGTGTCACGTATTTACGCTGTTTTATGAATGCGTGTAATTTTCTAATAGCAGCAGATAGCTGGTCAAACTGTATTAATACTACTGCTAAAATTTGTTGACAAATAACTCCATTTGTATGTTTTGGGTGTGTCTATTACAGTTCAAAAATCACAAAGCTTTTGTAATAAGTTACGCTAATATGATATTGCGAAAGTTGAGTAATTAATTAAGGTTTCAGACTTCAGATGTTCATAACAAGACGCTGTTTATGGAAAAACTGAAAAATTAATTTTTCGAATTAATGCGATCGTATTTATACAGAGAAATAGGACCACGGAAGCTAAAAGTTAGATTTTCTAATTTTCTTTTTAAAGTTTATTGGTTAATCAATATTTTTTTACAATTTTTAAATATCTAATTTTAGGAGGGAAAATATTGTTGATTATTTCATGGAGAATGCTTTCAATTTTTCTAGCAGACGATAAACATTGTTGTTTGAAAATTCAAAGACTACAGCGCGTTTCATATGACGTCGCTTATTGGTTAATAAATACGTTAGTGGAAATTCAAATTGGAGCCTACTTTGTGCATAGAGGTTTTTAACGATATAACTAAAATCCATTGTATTTTTCTACAAATCTTTAACGGGATTTCATATATCTTCGTTAAATAATGAGGGATTATAGAAAAAGATCCGTAAAAATATTCAGTTTAGTGTTTCATTATATCCTCCAGATCGTTGAAAAGAACAGACTCGTCCTTTGACTTGAGTGGCATCATAGCTGTGGCCTTTGGACAAATTGCCTCTTTGATCAGGTAATATAACGCTTTGGAGTGCTTCCGATCGTAAGCACTGAGTTTGCAAGAATATATGCAACCTCCACTGATTTTTCTTCTGAGGGATATTGTGTTGATTTTTCGGTTTTGAAGGCGTGAGCCAAGAATACTAGTCTAATGCACCCCAAAAGCTTTTAATGTGTATTTTTATGCATTTTTGACCTTCACAATTAGAGGATGTATAAAGGGTCATGCTCATCAACCCAATCTCAATGTTTCCTCTTTCTGTGACCAAGAACTTCATCACAAGTGTTGTAGATCGCGGTCGTAAACTGATCCCAGGTGCCGTCGAATTCAGTATTCTCGACTGCAATTTCGAGATTCTCGCAAAAGCTGATGTCTCCTACCCTCAAAAATATCCATACGTTTATAAATCCTTATTCTATTATTTTACGTTTGTGACGGAGTTTCATCTGGACACGTACCCACTTATGACCCATCCAACATTCAGCACCACGCATGACACGAACATTGCATACATTCTGAACGTAAATGACGTAACCGAGAATGCATCCGAGTAATATTATGGGTAACTTTTTGATAGCAAACGAAGTTGCAAATGACCAGTTCAGTGCAAAGCTGAATAAAGTGCTGTCTATTGCTGTTTATTGTTCTAAAGTCGTATTTTCTCAGTGACACCCAAGAATCTGGATCCTTACCGACACTGGAATCGCTAAGAAAAAGAATCATATATTGTTTTTGAACCTTTGGGATGACAGTTCTGAGATTTGTTTAAGCCAACTTTTCTAGACTCTTATTTGGCGTGCGTGATGAGTGCATCCATAAAAAGGGTCACTTAAGACTTTGTCAAAGTAAGTTTATGTTTGGTCAACATGTAGATTTGTAACTATATGCTTCGTTTAGTATGCACAAGTCTTTACTCCTCTACCGCCTTGGAACTTCATCATGGTCGTCAGTAAAAGGTAGAGCCCAGTATGGAAATTACAAAGTGGAGATACCAAAATCAGAAATGTACAAAAATTTAAATATCTGAGAAGTGTCACATGGTACATAAGAATCTTATTTACTCGTTAACAAATCAACTGAGTGAGTTTTAAGATTTCTTCAATTTTTACAGGGACTATCATAAAAACATCCCTTGAATTTATACTTTCTTTCATGAACTATCGTTGAACACAGGGCACGGGGATTGGGGACTCGGGCAGTGTTTTGTGACTCACGCTATCTTATCAACATTTGCTTTTTTCCACCAACATTTATATACGCTACAAATTAAATTAAGCACTACTGACAATGAAAGAATGAAAATTTTTCGCGGATTTTGACGTCAGTTGTTTTGCTCGAAAAAACACTATATATGTTATGGGACCTTACCTATAACAACATAATGGACTATTCCATACGTAATAAATACTGCGCCTCAAGAGGAAGCAGGGAGTCTAGAGTTCAGTCTGAAGCCTGGAGTGAAGTGCGTCAGGAGTCTGTCAGTCAGAGCGAGCGAGTCAGCCAGTCGAGTCAGAGGCAGTCCAAACAGAGTCGTGTTCAGACAATTACTACTAAACCTGATTGTTCGTGCTAACACTTTCTACCCCTCTGTATATATTCCTGTTTGTAATATATCTTTGTTATTACATATCCGTATTCGAGTTCTTCTTTATTGGTTCTACCCTGGACTATAACCGTGGTACAAGGAACCGGACAATAACAATATAAAATTCAGTATTTTTTATTCCTAGTATTCTAATACAAATTATTTCAGTATTTTTTATTCCTAACATTCTAATGCAAATTATTTCAGTATTTTTTATTCTTAATGTTGAATGTGTTAAAATTCTTCAACTTTTAACAAGAAAAATTTTAAGCTGATTTTAAAAATGGCCGCAATTTTTTTTTGATTTATTTAAGAATATGGAACAATCTACTATGACATGCTTCTAATTTGTATTTAGATACATTATATTAATTTTCAAGTTTTCTATTAGGTTGGTGCAAAAATAATGTCGTTTTCTCACATATGTTACTATGTGAGAAAACGACATTATTTTTGCCCCAACATAATATTCGAATTGTTCACCTATAATGCATATTGATCCATTATTGTATATAATTATCTTACAATAAAATTAGCAACTTTATATGAATAAGACCGTATGTAAATTGAGATGTAGCGGCATGGAGGGGGGGGACAAGAGACCCTTGCACTTTCCCTGCTTGAACATTCACTGCACAGAATGTTCCTGATAAGATAAAGTACGTACATCCATATTTTCGCCGAAAAAATAGCATAGCATGATGAAAAAAAAGCCCAACACTTAAGAAAAACAAAAAATATGTTTATATAAAGAGAAAAGACCAAATTTTATTTTTATTATTTTATTAAATTTTTGAATATTTGACTCCTTTCTAGATTGTTCGAAATTTCTTTAAAAATTTTGTTTTTGCGCTAGAGGTCGGCATAATAACTACAATTAATGTTTTTCCGCCTTTTTTTCGGTTGAAAAACACACTGATTTGGAAATTTTTGCAAAAATCAAATAATTGTCAAATTTTAATGAAACTTTTAGGACTTATTTCAAAATTAAAAAAAATATTTTTTAATTTTTTTAGAAAATCTTGGCAAAAACAATTTTTTTTACATATGTTTCCCCCTCCCAAAACTTAATTTCAGGAAATTAAATTTTCATCCTAATTTTTTTTTATTAGTTAAAAGCAGGGCTCCTTAGAGAAAGTAAATGATTATTTTTCTCAAACTGCTATTCATTTTCCCGAAAATCAGCCCCGAATCATAAAATAAAAAATGCAATAAAACTGGCATTACTTAATTAGAAAGGCCTTTTAACTACTTTTATAAATAAGATTTATTAAGGAAACTATTGTCTTACGAAAAAAATTTTAATAAACAATGAATTTTTACAATAATTTTTGTCATTTTTTTTACATTTTAATTATAATAATTTAGGAAAATAATTTTAAAAAATATTTTAAAATTCTATATCAACTTAATCTCGTTAGGTGATATTGTTATAAAGTGAAAGCTTAATCAAAAATGGAAAAGCTTAATACAAATCATTTTGCACCAAGATTTTTAAAATATTTTTTCTTTATGTATACAAAATATTATATAACGTGCCCATTTTTGAATGTATGGCCAACCATACACAACATTATTAGAAAATAAGAGCGATGGCTATATAGTAAATTTAAAATCAATATCCCTAAAATTAGATTACGGAGAATATTTTACAACATTTTAAGATTTCTGAGTACTTAAAAATTGTATAAAAAGACGCTCACGCCATTTTCTTAAATTATGTTTTACAGATTTTCTCAGTAGAACAGCAATCATCCTGACATCACCTGTCGTCGCCTCGTCACTTACATAAAACATGGTGATGTCGGTTAAAATACAGCTTCTCTTTCATTTTAAAAATAAATTTCTGTGTTATTTCAAACTTAAAGTAAATATATTTTTTCAAATCAGATTTAATATACTTTAAATTAGATAATATTACTCAAATAAAGTTTCAGAAAAGTATATTTTTTTTAATACAGATAATCATATTGCAATGAAAGACGGCTAAAATTGTGAACTAATCAGCTATTCTGGAATTTTTAAAAAAATCGATTCTGATTAATATAATTTCTATTTGAAATACACCAGAGCATTTTGCTTACTGGAAATTGTAAATTCCCTTTAGCTTTCAATTAAAACTAAAATGAAAGCATCAAGGCCGCTTTTTCCTTTATGAATATTCCTTTTAAACCATAGGTTTCACGAATTAGAGGTAAAATAAAGATTATCTATCTCAATTTATTCTTTTCTTGCGTTTGTCTATTTTCTTAACGTATTCAACCATTGTCGTTTTGGTTTGTCAACGCACGACACCATTTCACCTTCAAAAGTCGACCCCAAACCAAACTTTACGAATAATAAATAGACTTATTGCGACAATATCAATGAGAAAATGAATCAAACACAGTTATGAACCTGAGCTATAGCATAAGGTTTAGTAATGAAACAAGAACGATCAGGAAAAATAACATTTTGAAGTGCAAAAAGGTAGTTGTTTTGATGGAAGCAGAAGTTTTGGAGTTAATAGCAATATATGTGATTTTGAAGGTAATTAATATCACAAAATGAGAATTAAAAATTGGATCTTTCTGGAACAACCGAGATGAGAGGTCGTGTATTTTGGGCAGCGCACTCTAGTCCCATAACTGAGTGAGTAACTGTTAACTTTATCTTGCGAAATAAACGGACGCCTACTAATATATATATATATATATGTGTGTGTGTGTGTGTTTGAGAGAGAGAGAGAAAGATTGTATCTGGCAAACAGAAATAGTAACTAGATTATTTCAGGAAAATAACGCTTTTAAGACTTCAAAATTAAACTGACTTTATGCACAGGAATCAATTTCTCGTTATATTTGCATTACGTATTATGAAAATGAGACGTTTCTCTTTTTTCATATTGTCCTTTTATAAATATGCTCTGTCACAAATTTTTACAAATTACGTAATATGTAAAATCATATTTGGTTTCATGCAAGACTGTACTTGAAAGTAGACTAATTGCGGCAAAATGGATGCCAAAGACCAATGAGAAAATGAATTTAATCAAACACAGCTATGAATCTGCTTTCTGCCATTAAGTTTCTTGATTACCCATCCCAAAATATGTCAAGGTTGATGAGCAGTTCCAATAAATAATTGAGGCGTACTTTATCGATCTCATATGCGTAATCTATAAAAAAAAAAAAAAAACAGGTACGCGTTCGTCTGCATTTGTATTGCTCTTTATGATGATATTATGAGTATAAATATCCCGTTTTCAGTTTCAATGTGTTTGACGAACAAGTATTGTTCTTACCCTATCTCCGGTGTGATTCTGCTGCGCGCTCTGTTCATTATAATTCGGAAGATGTGTTTTGCTATATGGCTCATTCGTTTGATTGTCCAATGTGGCGCACCTTAGTTTGCACCTGATTTATTAGGCAGTTCTATGAAAATATACCCTGTTTAAGTCTTCCGGTACATCGCCGATTTTGTAGATGTCATTTATCATTTCTGTAATATTGTCGATACTGAAATCATCTAAGGCTGCTAGCATCACTATTACAATTCCGTCTGGCCCCGCCGCTTTGTTTCTGTTCAGTCTGGCCACTGCAGATGCCACATTGGTTTTTAATATATCCGTTCCGTCGATATTTCTGTGTATTGCCGGTTCTTCTCTTTCGTTGAGGAAGAGTTCTCAGATGTATTCGTTCCATCTCTGATGTATTTATCTTTCTCTAATATAATCCTTCCGTTCTTGGATTTTATGCATCCTGTTGATTCTCATATTTTTTTAACATATATCTGCTTTATCTGTGATACCCACTCTTTCTATTTCTGCCCATTCCTCGTTGATCCATTTTTATTTAAGCTGTCTGCATTTTTTCCTTATTTCTTTGGGTAGAGCCCTATTTTCTCTCCCGTTTCTTGGCATTGGTCCTCTCTCCTTTACATCTTGTCCAGAATCTCATCTGTCATCCACTTATTTGTTTTCTTCGTCTATATTCCCTTGGGGTGATTTCGATATCTGATGCTACTGAAACTTCTCTTAGTGTGTCCCTCTTCGAGTTTCCATTTTTATTTTGTCCACTGTACCGGCTTTTCACACTCTATATTTCTCCTTCAAATTCGAGTCGTTCGAGAGTCTGTCGTATCGCAATTTGTGTGCGGCCTTAGGCCTCTTCGATATCCGTAGTTTTATTCTAAGATTACTTATAACTGCGAGGTGATTGCTATTACAGTCAGTACTTGGATATGTGTTGCAGTGAATCACTTGTTGATAGTAGTCGATATGGTCTATCGTTTTTTCTCTTCGGCATGTCCATGTGCATATTCGAATTGAATATTCTTGAAACGATATGTCCAATGATGTTAGTTCGTGCTGGTTCGATGAGAGTCTAGGTAAGCTTAAATCTACTGCGGTGACAGCATTTAGAAATTAATTCGTTCTTTTGGTTTAAGAGTATCTTTTGATTTTCAAATTTAATGATTCTAATTAATGTAGGCATAGATTCATCTTTCTTTTACGAGTTTGGGCAAATCCTATTATTTTTCAGTCAATCTGAGGGTTTTTCTCCCTCAATTCCGAAATTTCTTTGGAATGTTTAGTTTGGCACTTTAATTTGGTGTTGGAAAATGAGTGCCGATATGTATACAGAAGCTGCTTTCATTCTCCCGCGGAAATACCAATATAGATATAGTGGTTCTCCTTGTTCTCTTTAGTGTAGATTGTTGCCTGGTAAATTATGTTAGATGCTCTGCATTTACCATCCAATAGACAGAGATCACCGTTTCTACAGGTACATAGGGTATCCATACTAGGTCAATTGTTGATGCCATAAAATTTATTAAGAATAGCTTTATTATGTGATTGATAATTTTCAATATATTATTTGTACAGGAATAACTAATTTTGACTATTTTTCTATTGAAGACTTTCCCCAAGGTGTGGTTATTTTCGACATTTTTATTTATTGGTTTTAGAAACTCTTGACCAATGTTAATTTTGAATAATCTATAGAAGGAGGGGGTTTGAACCATATTATATTTCTTTTCCTATTTTTGTGCTTATTATTACTCTTATCTACATTGGCTTTGCTTATGGGGTTTAAGTATGAAAGTTTATTCTTTAAACCACTTTTTTGGAGATCCTTATTGTACAAACCTTTGTTTTTATTATAGATATATTTATTAGCGGACAGTTTACTAATCCTAGTACCAGCTTTGTTAGCTATCCGCCCTAATATATTATTGGGTAGTTTGAGTCTACATTGATGTAGTGCGGGGTTTCATGATCTTTATGGTAAGTTTTAAAGGTATTAGTGTTTAGGTCAAGGGTGATATTCAAATAATCCACAATTTTTAGGTTACATGATATATCAATTTTGAACACCAGAAACTTGAAAGCTTTAATATTTTTTTTCTGTAGTTTAATTGTGAGTGAACCATTGCCATTAGGAGTTTAAATTAGTCCATCGTCTCTATATAGACCTATCTACTTCGGATCTATGATTCTATTAAGGATTTCAAGAATGTAAAGGCATATAAGGTCAGTCTCCTAGGCCGAATCATACGCTTCCATAGGAACGTCAAACTTGTCACTCTTGCACTTAATCCATGTGGAATTGTTAAGTATCAAGGGTGATTTTCTGGCAGTAAGAATGATATTGGTTTCATCATCCGTTATATCCATGTAGTTTTTGCAAAGTTAATGAAGTAACCAATAGATTTCTAGATATGGACGAATAAAAATCAATAATATCGAACTTAATGAAGATAGCTTTATTTTTGTCACTAGTGTTACTGAACCATTTAATGTTATCAAAAGAACCCTTCCAAAGATTAGCCCCGATAGCCCTACCCAGTCTATCAATAATCTTTTTAATTATATTTTTAGAGATTAAGCCTAGCTCTAATTTGATGGGATTTATAAGCCTAGCCTGAGTGTTATTTGAGAAGTTACGTTTATGATCTTTGTACAAGATATAGGCATCTTTAGTATGTATCTTGCCCATTCTATCAGCAATATTCATATTACTGGCTACCTCGGTTGTCACCTTATTAATTTCAAAGATCCTATTGTCATGTTTATCTTATTTTGTAATTGTCAGTTATTTTGATGGTTAAGATGATGTGATATTTAAATGGGTCATATTTATAAATGTACTTAGATTTATCTGCCCTGACCCAAATTTTATTCGTGTTACTAATCATCTTAATGTCTTGTTAAGTTTTTCTTGGAAAAGGTTTAATTTTCCTAAATTTCATATTCTTTACTATATTGAGGGATCTTTTTCGAAAGGTTCTAATTGTTTACAAGAGGAAGGATTCCGTTGAGTTTTTAGATTGTAAAATCCGTTTTCTTAGTTGATGTAGGACAGATCATAGTTACCCTTCTCTCTCGTCGCCCACTTCTACCTCCATGATATCATACACAACATTACTTCCTGCAACTATACCATCTTCTGTTCGTTACCTTTCTCTGTCCCTTCTAACCATCACTAATTTTGCACTAATTTATATCTTCCTTACTACCTCCCCCTTTCTGTCTTTCCCCAGCTAGCCAGACCTCTTCAACAAACTGACACCATAAACAGTTTGAAAAATCCTGTGAATTTAAAATTTAAAATTCGAGGGTGAAAATGATCATTCACTAATGGTATCTTAATTCCAATTGTATGTTATATATATATATATATATATATATATATATATATATACTTTATTGTATATGGTTCGTGTGAATGAGTGTATGCGTGCGTGTCGTTTGTCTACTCTGTTTTTGCCAGTATGTGTATACATATTCGTTCTCCATACATATATACTATGTATTATATTATTATAACGATATCTCCACAATAACTACATGTATATTGTTTTTGTGTGTGTATGTGCGTCTTTGTGTTTGCGTGTGTTTGTGCGTGCGTGGTTCGATTAGAGTGTTCGGCTATTATGTGTGTATTGTGTGTGTTTAATGATGGTTTAAATTTGTCTATGAAGTTTTTTTTCTTGTATTTGTAGGTAAAAGTTATTATCTGCTTGATATATTGGCATATATTGGCATAATTTTAAATGTACGTTTGTTGCATTTTTGAATGTGTTGTGATACAAAGAGTTTCCTGTTGTCTGGTAATTTAATGTTGCTTTTGTGAAGGAAAACGTTAGTGCTTGGGTGATACCTATACAGGATTTATTGCATTTTCTGCAATTCTGTTCATAAATCACATTTTTAGGTTTGCCGTTTAAGTTTTTTATTATTGTGCAAGTTGAAAGTTTTTCAAAAGTGTAGGAGTTTCTTTTTATAATTATATCACAAACCCCACATCTTTTCTTGTTGCATTTTGTGACCCCTTGTATAATGTGTTGACTAAATTTGGATGAGTTTAATATGTATTTAGGATTTTTTGATTAGAATTTTCTTTTAATTATTTTGGTTGTTGTTAGTATATCTTTCATTTTATCATTCTATTAAAAGATGAAACATTTTCGTGGAATTTGACGTCATTTTGTTTTTCATTCCAAGAAATCTTTGTTTTGTTTAGTTCATGTTAAGACCACAAAATAAATATAAAGTACACTATTTTTTATCCATAAGATTGAATGTATGAAAATTCTTCAACATTTTCACAAGAAAAACATAACGTTGATGTTAAAAAAGCCGCAAAATATTGTTGATTATTTAAGATGGAATTATATATTATGAAATGCCTCTAATTTGTATTTTTAAGGCAATTCACCCCCAAGCAAGGCGAGAGTTCCACTAGCACGCAAGGTGTTACAGAGGATTGAAATTTGGGGAAAGGATACAGAGGAGGACGGTGAACAAGCTCAGAGTATCAGATGTCGATTGACATTACACTTGGATGTTTGAATATTATAGACATCAACGAAGCAAGTAAGGAGAAGGGAGATGCCAGCTTGGTAGCTCGATTAAATTCATGCAGTCCGGGAACCAGTGAAAGTAGCTCGTCCGAACAGTTGCTGTGAAAATACTTGCAGAAGAGACAGAGGGATGTCATGTCACGTCTCTGGCATTGCGATTGTAGAGTAGATGCCAAATCAGGACCTATAATCTTGCATTTTCGTCACTGGATTTTGTCGAGGCCCTGAAGACGTACAGCGGGAGCACCAGACCAGATATGACAGCAATATTCCATGCAAGGACGTATGGTTGATTTATAGATTTGAAGGATGGACTCAGTCGAGAAAAAATTTCTGGCACGACACAGAGAACCAGCTTTCCTTGTGGTAGAGGAAGCTATTGATTCAATGTATTTATTCCACCTCATGTCAGTGGACAGTGTGAGACCAATCAGGCGTAACGAGGCACTCTCAAGGAGTTGGGAATCAGCCATTCTGATGGGAGGTTGTATTTATTTTCAATTTTTCTAGTTAAATTATTCACATATTTTGTATATGATCCATCATTGTACATAATTAGGTCACATTAACAATTTATTACGGTCTAATTTTCTAGCAAACTAGAATGATGGAAGAATGTTTGCAGCATGATTGTGCACCTTGGCGTACATCGCGTGAAACAAGATGATTTCTTGTAGATGAATATGTTCTATCTATTTCCCCTAGAACGTTCTGATCTCAATGTAGTAGTAGGAACTGAAGAAATTAATGCTCCAACGAAAAACACTCAAGCTTTGCGATTACTTCCAAGAATAATGGAGAAAATTCCCATTGAGAAAATCTGGACGTTGTTCTATTCAATGCCACATCCAATGGAGACCATTGTACAAGACAAATTCAACAGCTCAAACTACTAGCTCAATACTTTGACGATTCTCTGTGTATCCTACATAGGTTCGACGCTAGAGTTTCAGTAACCAGGTATGAACAAGGTCACATGGCCAGTTGGATAAAAGCGTTGGTTCGATCCAGTGATTTGACCCAAAGAGTTGTGAGTTCAATAACCGGCTGCTGGAGAGGTGAATAAAAACATAGAGATTTGAGTTAAACAGAGATAACTGAGATATCGGGAAGAAGCATGGCAAGTGGAACAAGAACAATCCACCCAGATGGACGACATAAAGGGTTCAGTTCAAAATTTCAATCACCAGACGAAGGCGTACAACGACCGAAATGTCGTTAATGTGACAAAGATGAGGACAACAGTCCAAACAATGTAAATAGTGTAAAAATCTATTAATTCTTTAGAAATATATATATATGTGTGTGTAGTTGTTATGAAAAGAATAAAAAATGAGCAACTATTAAATTTGTTACATTTTGCTTTCTAGAAATTCTGTAAGGTCATTGTGCCAAATGTTTTTCACAGAACGTTGAGTTTCTAAGAAAGACTTCATGTTATAGAGGAGCGCGTATTATACAACCATAGTTAATTTGTATTTGAATATTCCCAGTGTTTCTTTTTGGGGAATTTATAACTGATTTCTTATTCATTTAGCCGTATCCCGTCTGGAATTTGGCGAACATGGCCCTCCACGACATCGTATCCTTCGTAGCTCTTCACGATATTTGTCTTTTCACAATCCCTCCCCATCACTATACTGCTATCCATTTAACTAAGCTTGTTAGGTAGGTTGCCTGGTCATTTGTAGCTCTTAATAAAGTTTGCCTTTTTTCTATCTCCTCTAAACCCTTTTATTGGACTATTTACAGAAGCTCGTTAGGAAGGTTACTTTGTCATAAGTAGCACTTAGTAAAATTTGTTTTTTGCTATCTCTACTAAACCATTTTCTTTCAAACATTTACACAAACTCGTTAGATATTAGTTTGGTGCAAAAATAATGACGTAATAATGTCGTTTTTTGTCGTTAAAAACATTTTTATGTCGACCATTTAAAAGAGTGCGTTAGGTAGGTTATTTGATCTTCTGTGGCACTAAGTAAAGTTTGCCTTTTTGTTATTTATCCCAAACCAATTTCTGTTCACCTTTCACAAAAAAAAAAAAAAAAAAACTTTAAGTAGGTTATTTGCAGCTTATTTGGTCATCTGTGGTATTAGGTTGGTGCAAAACTAATGACGGTTTTTGACGTTAAAAATACGTCAAAAACCGTCATTATTTTTGCACCAACCTAATACTTAGTAAAGTTTGTCTTTCTGCTATATTTCCTAAAAACATTTATGTTGACCATTTACACTCCCTTTAAGTAGGTTACTTGGTAATTTCTAGCTCTCAGTAAAGTTTGTATTTTTGCAGTCTCCCCTAAAACCTTTTCCCTCGACCATTTACACAAGATCGTTAAGTCAATTGTAGTTCTTGTAAAGTTTTCTTTTTGCAACTTTTCTGTCGACCATTTACACAATCTCGTTAGGTAGGTTACTTGGTCATTTGAAGCTATTAGTAAAGTTTGTATTTTTGCTATCTCTCCTATACATTTATAAGAAGCTGCTTACTTGGTCATTTGTAGTTTTTGGTAAAGGTTGTCATTTTACTATATTTTTGTCTTGTTGCTATTGCTGTTAAGCACATAACAGTCGACCATATATACCATCTCGTTAGGTAGGTTATTTGGTCATCTGTAGCAGTTAGTAAAGTTTGTCTTTTTTCTATCTCTCCAAAACCAATTTCTGTCGACCTTTTACAAAAGATATTTAAGTTAGTGACTTGGTTATTTGTAGCTCTTAGTAAAGTTTGTCTTTCTGCTATATTTCCTGAGCATTTTTATGCCGACCATTTACTATCTCTTTAGGTAGGTTACTTGGTCATTTGTAGCTTTTAACAAAGTTTGTCTTTTTGTTATCTCTCCTAAAACCTTTTTGTTGGCCATTTGCCCAAGCACTTTGTCATTTGTAGCTCTTAGTGTAGTTTGTCTTTTTGTTATCACTCAGTTAATTATGTGCCATGCGTGATACACGCTTAGGCGACCATGTATCTTTCGATACATGATTGACGAAGCAATTTTTCCCGCAGTAGGTTGCCATTTCTTTCTGCAGTAGACCAGTTGTCATCCAAGGCTATAGAACCATGTCTGACCTGCTATTTGCCCATAGCTGGGGGGAGAAGAAGAGGATTCATACCTTTCCCGATGTTATTAGCACGTAAGTGAATGTAATGGATTCGACTGGAATTCGACCTCGACTCTTCGATTCGTCAATCCAAGCTACTATCCATTACTTCACCGTACCAACTTGCTACCGCTACTAAATTCATTACTGTCGACTATTTACACAAGCTACATGTGTAGGTTATTTGGTCATTTGTTGATGTCAGTAAAATTTGTCATTTTGCTATCTATCCGAAACCCTGTTTTCCGACCATTTACGCAATCTCGTTAGGTTTTTATTTTTACTATCTTAGCTAAACCCTTTTATGCCGAACATTTATACAATCTCCTTAGGCAGTGTTCGTGGTGATTTGTAGCTCTTAGTAATGTTTGACTCCTTGCTATCTCTCCTAAACCCTTTCCTGTCGCTCTTTCACAATCTCATTCGGTGGGTTACCTGGTCATTTATAACAGTAAAGTTTGTCTTTTTGCTATCTCTCCTAAACCCCTTTCCTGTCGACCATTTACACAAGCTCGTCATTTGTAGCTCATAGTAAAGTTTGTCTACCTAGCGAACGAGCTTGTGTAAGGAGTTTAGTAGGGATTACAAAAAGACACTTTACTAAGTGCTACATATGACAAAGTAACCTTACTTACAAGATGCTTACTAAAATGCTATAAAAAAAAACAAGCAACCTACCTAACGAGCTTGGGTAAATAGTCGACAGTAAAGGGTTTAGTAGAGAGATCAAAAAGATAAATTTTACTAAGAGCTACAAATGATAAAGTAACCTACCTAACGAGTTTGAGTAAATGGTTGAAAAAACTGTTTAGGTGAGATAGCAAATGGCAAAATTTACAAAGAGCTACAAAATTACAAGTAAACAACCTAACAACCCTGTGTAAATGGACGGCATGAAAGGATTTTGGAGAGATAGAAAAAAGGCAATGTTTAATAAGAGCTACAAATGACCAAGAAAACTAGCTAACTAGCTTGTGCAAATGTTCGATATAAAAGGGTTTAGGGTCAGATATCAAAATCACAAAGCTAACTAATATCTACAAATGGCCAAATAACACCCCTCATGAGATTGTGTAAATGATCGACAGTAAGGAGTTTAGGAGAGAGAGCAAAAACGACAAACTTTAGGTAGGTTACTTGATCATTTGTAGCTCTTAGTGAAGTTTTACTTTTTGCTATTACTCCTAAACTCTTTTCTGTCGAACATTTACGCAAGCTCGTTAGGTAAGTTACTTGGTCATTTGTAGCTCTTAGTAAACTATATTTTTTTACTATCTCTCCTAAATCCTTTTTATGTCGTCCATTTACACAAGTCTCTTAGGTTGTTTACTTGGACATTTATAGCTTTTAGTAAATTTTGCCTTTTGCTATCTCACCTAAAAACATTTCTATCGACCATTTGCACAATGTCGTCAGGTAGGTACTTGGTTATTTGTAGCACTTAGTAAAATCTGTTTTTTTTTTTGTTTTTTTTTTGCAATGTCTTATAAACCTTTTTCTGTCGACCATTTACACAATCTTCTTAGGTAGTTTACTTGGCCGTTTGTAGCTGTTAGTAAAGTTTCTCTTTTTGCAATCTCTCCTAAACACTTTTCTGTCGACCATTTACAGAAGCTTGTTTGGTTAGTTACTTGCTGCTTTCCTCTGTCTATCTTGTATTCAGTATTTCTTGTTATGGGACCTTACCCATAATAACATAATGGACTATTCCATACGTAATAAATACTGCGCCTCAAGAAAATGCAGGGAGTTAAGACCCCCCGCCTTTTTGTGACCGGTGTTTTTGGACTCGTTTAATTGTTATTCTTGTGTTATAGTGCGACAAACCTGATTTTTTTTGACCACGCGGATTTACTTGACGAACTTTTTCGGATTGAAGATATTCTTTGATACAACCAGGACATTTTGTTAAGTTATTTTTTAAGTTTTTTATTCTTCCATTTCTTTTGTTTGTTTTTTTTTGGGGGGGGGGCTTCGGCCCACATAATTTTTTATTTTTTTATTTTTTGTTTCAAAAAATAAGTACTTTTTAAGAAAAAAAAAAGAAAAAGAAAGCTTTGTTTTTTATTTCGTTTTTATTTTTTATTCCCACCTTCTTTTATTAGCGACTTCGGTCGCATTTTTTCTTTCTTTTTGGTTTGACTAGTTTGTTTTTTCATTTGATTTTAATTTATTTTCTTTAGCGGCTTCGGCCGCAAACTTTTTTTTTTTTTTTTCTGGTTACAAACCAGATTTTTTTTTCTTTTTCTTCTTGAACATTTAATTTGAATTTTTGAAAAAAAAAGAAAGGAGTTTTCTGTTTTTGTTTTTTTTTATTTTTCGGCAGCCTTTGAGCGCCATCTTTATTTTTTAATTTTACCTGTTTATTTCTTTCTGTTTGTGCTATTTTGTTTTTTACTGTTTTTGTCTTTGCTATTTTTTTTCTGGTACATCCAGGCTTTTTCTTTATTTGTTTAATTTCTCTATTTTTTCTCTACCTTCTCCCAACTCCTAAAATTTGGACCCGCACGTGGAAGTCTCCACTTTTAATCCACCATGGCCGACGAAGCCAGTCGGTATAATGTAAAAAAAGACCTGTTTGGTTCGGCGGCGAAAGAAGACCCGCCGGATAAACCAACTAAAAAGCAGGCTAATACTAGCCCAATTTTGAAAAAAGGTGCTAGTGTCTCCAAAATAGCAAAAATGTAGAAGTGCCAAAGGAAGCACAAGTTAAGACCGCCGAGGAATTGCCCTCATGTTGGAAGTCCCCCCCAAGTTGTATCTTGAACATGGCAGATTTCTTGGATAAGGCGAAGGGGTACGCCCATCTTGTTAATAAAGATGGGTTCGTCGATATTGTCCAGGAAATAGATGTATTCGCAAAAAGAATGGTGACCGTTTTTGTGGTGGATAAGAAAACTAGAAAGATTTGTCGCTCCACAAAAGACACTGTGATTAAATCACTTTTGTCCCTGGGGATAAAACCCCAAAGAGTAATAAAGGGTACAGGGTTCTTCATGTGGGACATTCTGCTACCCACCCCAGAAGATTGCCTGGCCATGGCCAAAAAAGAATTAATAACCAAAGATTTTATCATCAGAACAGAATATGAAGGCCGCAGGCGGACCAGGGTAGCCGTCTTTGAAGTTCCTCCTCAAATTTCGGGAGAGCTCCTGGCTGCATTTTTTATGCAGTTCGGCCAAATTTTAGGGGCTCTCTCCGACAATTTGAACGGGGGATGGACTTTTGATATAATGCTTGACCAGAAGGCCTTCAAGTCCGTCCCCAACTGTTTGGAGTATGGCGACCGGAAAATGCCGGTCATAGTGACCGGTAGAAGACCAACTTGCTGGAGGTGTGGAGAGACTGGTCACCTTTCCTCCTCCTGCCCAGGAAAGAAGGCCCCTGGAGTTCCGGTCGCTGGCGACCAAAATCCCCCCTTGGCCGAGAAGCTAAAATCCGCGGCGCCTGTAGTGGGCCTAGCTGCGAGGCGGACCGGTGAGGAAAATCCCCAGGTTGGGCCCAGACCCTCATTACCCCCGAAACCGACGCCTGCCACAAGTGTGGATAAGGAGAAGGAGGAGGGGGAATGGCGCCTCGTAGTTAGGGGCAAGGGGAAGACCCAAACAGCGGTTCTTCAGTCCCAACATGACACCGGGGACAAAGTCACCTTCAGCCCCATTCCCTCTACCAGCTCCGAGGGCGACGCCTCGGCGTCTTATGCAAATAACGCAACAAAAGCCCAGAAACTTAACGAGCCAAGCTGGGAAAAGATATTAGACCTCAAAAAACTGAAAGAAAAGTTGGAGATCAAGCGGGGCAAAAGTCAAAAATCGCTGGGGGCACCGGGCCCCTATCCTCTGCCCCGTCTTCCCCTTCTGCATCAAAAAAAACCTTCGTAAAACCACCTCCGCCCAAATCTGCATCAAACTCTCCAGCAAAATCTCGTCATTTTCCTAAACCTTCGCCGGTGAGGACGCCTACCGGGTGGACTCCATCTACAACACCCAATGTCACACCCATGTCAACTCCCATACATTCACCTCAAAAGAAAAGGTTAAGAAGCCCAGATGCACAACCCATTACCGACAAAAAAAAGAAAAAGCTCAAACCACCGTATCTCCCAGGGGAAGACGTCTGCCGCGTATCCCGGGACCAGGCGAAAAGGGTCTTTGGCCAGACTAGGAACCCCAAAGACTTAAAAGTTCTATGGAACTTCCAAAAAATTAATGGTGTCGACGTAGAAAAACCGGAAAATTTCCCGTCGGCAGGAAGAGTGTTGACAGTAGTTAGAACTGGCCCGGGTACGCGGGAGATTTGGGGCATGATAGAGGAGGCCCAGTCGTCACTCAAAATGGTGCCCCCAGCTGCCTACTTACTCGACCCGGATGGGAATGAAGCAGAACAAAATCTTAAAGGGAGGGTCCCAGTTTTCGTTCACCCATCCCTTTATAGGGCTCTCAAACTTACCTACCCCTCGGACATCGGCGGCTTGTCTCAAGATGATACCGTCGAAAATGAGATGGCGTCCGGATCTATGGGACGAGCTGTCGGTGTCCTCACCCCAGCCATGTTCTATCCTGAAGGACAACCCTAATCGGCTTGACAATGGCACTCTGGTTAGCTAGTTTAAATGTCCGGGGCCTGAGGTCCGAGTCTCGCAGGGCGAGGCTCACTCGTGATCTTCAGCGCCTCGGGGTGAATGTATGTTGTATACAAGAGACCCGTTTTTCTTCTCATGATCGTGAGGACATACTGTCTAAGGGGTTCGCCGTTTATTCAGCCTGTTTTGATGGTCGTTCGAGGGGTGTCTCTTGGCTAGTGAGCAAGTCTTTGAAGGCTGCTTGTACCCTTGTCTTCGCGGATCCGGCGGGCAGACTTTGCGTGCTGGATGTTACCATAAAGGATAAGGTTCTACGTCTCATTGGGGTTTATGCGCCCAATACCCATTCCGAGCGGCCTGCTTTGTTTCGGCAGATCGCGCCGTTCTTGACGACGTCTTGTCGGGTAGTTTTAGCGGGGGATTGGAATGCCGTCCTTGACCCCGATATAGATCGTATAGGGCAAAAACAAGGTACTAACAACCCGGATGTGAAACCATTTCGGGACTTTATCGATGAGTTTGATCTTGTCGATAAGTTCCGGAATGAACACCCTCGGGAGGTAGCATGGACTTGGACAACTAGTGGCAACTCGGCTCCCGGGACGCTTGCGAGCTACCTGGACCGGGTCTTAGTTAGGAGAGTCGATGTAGGGCTCTTAGGGTGTCCAAGTTTCCATTATATAGTTTATACGGATCATAGGCTTGTCCGGGTCCGTGTAAACTTAGATAAGCCTAAGGTTAGATTGGCTGGTTACTGGAAATTGAACTGTTCCCTTTTTTGTGATCAGGGTTTCCGTGACCAGCTTTTACTAATGATACAAAGGGAATTGACGGGTGCGGTTGTGGGAAATGCCTGGTGGGGCAAATTAAAATCTCAAATTCGAACGTTTGCTGCCGATTTTAGTCGTCGACTCAATCTAGATAGATTAGCGGCGCAAACTGCTTTAGAAGATAAAGTCGATCGGGCAGTGAAATCCCGTGTTAGTGGGGACTCAGCTTTAGCTAAGGCAGAGTTGTCCTCCTTGCTTATCAAGAAGGATCAAGCTCTGGTAGTTAGAGCTAGGTTAAAAAGAATGTCTTCTGAGGCAACGAATATGGCCGCTGAACTGCGTGCAGAGGAAAATCGAAGCGCGTCTAAGCGACATATCGCATGCGTCACGTTGCCGGATAAGCGGACCGTGACTACAAACGCGGGCATATGTGAGGTGTTTCGGGACTACTTTCAGGATCTTTTCACCAGGGAGCCCGGTCTGAGCTCTGCTCAGTTCGACGCCTATTTAGCTGACTTTCCCTGCCTTTCGGCAGCTGAAGCGGCTAGGTGCGAGGGTCCCATTACAGAGTCGGAGATCTGGGAAGCGCTGAAGCAGGTTGGCCTGGATAAGTCTCCGGGATTAGATGGTCTTCCCTACGAAGTCTACTTGAGGTTGTCGCACGTTTTTGTTCCTTTGCTGGAACTGATTTACAACCACTGGATGAAGCAGGGGTCTTTACCCCAACGCTTCACCAGGAGTGTGATCAAGTTGCTGCGTAAGGACAAGGACGGTGGGGATGGGTTAGGGAACTTTCGCCCTTTAACGATGTTAAACACTGACTTAAAGATTTTGGCGAAGATCTTAGCCAACCGTTTGCAGCTTGTCCTGTCTAGTCTGATTGGCCCTGAACAGACTTGTGCTGTGAAGGGTAGGACTATTCAGGATAACCTTCATATGGTACGCTTGATCTTAGAACAAGTCGACAGTGATGCCGCGCTGATCAATTTAGATCAGTCCAAGGCCTTCGATAGGGTTGACCATCGATTTCTGGAGGCTGTCCTTTCGGCGGCCGGTTTCAGAGCCGACTTTCGCTCCATGATCCGACTTTTGTATGCGACCCCCGGTGCGCTGGTGGAAGTGAATGGGGTAAGATCGAAGCCTTTCGTATTGTCTCGCTCCATTCGTCAAGGTTGTCCGCTCTCGCCTCTGCTTTACGTTCTTGCGTTGGAACCATTCCTTCGCAAGTTGAAGGCGAATCCGGTCCTGCGCGGAATTTCCCTGCCTGGGGCTTCCACCTCAGCCAGGTATTCTGCCTATGCTGACGACGTTTCGGTTCTTGTGTCGAGCAGAGCCGAGATTGACGAAGTCAGCAAAGAGATCAGTGGGTATGAGATGGTGACAGGGGCCAAGATCAACCGCGATAAGTCTGTGGGCTTGCGGTTGGGTGCGTGGAAGGGAGTTTCTCTTCCCGGACCTTTCCTCTGGACGGATGGGCCGATCAAGATACTCGGCGTCTGGTTCGGTCCTGATCTCCAGTTGGAAATGAATTGGTCGGAGGTGCAAGGGAAGGCCGAGATCGCGGTTAATCTGTGGTCTCGGAGGAGACTTTCCCTGAAGGGAAGGGCGGAGGTATGTGTTTCACACATATATCCGATCCTCCTTTACCGACTTTCTGTGCTTCCGCTCCCGTATGCCAGACTAATGTCATTAGTCCGGACCTTGTTCTCTTTCTTGTGGAGAGACAAGGCCCCTATGGTAACTCGCGAGATCTGTTGCCTTCATCCCTCTGAGGGCGGTCTGGGTATGCCTAGCATTGAGATTCGTCAATATATGCTTCGCATTACCTTTCTAGACCGAATGTGTCGCGGATTGGATGAGGTGGGCACCTTTTGGAAAGAAGATGTCCGAAAACATTTCCCATCTCTGAGAAGTGTGCACTCGTGCGAGGAGGAGGCCGGCCGTAGACCTCGTGCCGAGTGCGCCTTCTACCGCGAATGTCGTAGTGCTTTGAAGCTCCTCTTACGGACGACGGGTGGCCTCTCCGACGCCCAGGCGTTGTCTCGTAAGGCATTGTATCAATTGTTAGTTAGGGGGTCCGTTCAAGATGATCTGATCGACGAGCTCGGTCTTACGAAGCAGGAGGCTCGCTCGATATGGCCTTGGGCGCCTGGGTTGAAATGTCTCAATAACGATGAGGCATCACTCACCTGGCTGATGATTCGTAGGGCCCTCTGGGTCGGCAAGAGACTCTGTTCAGCAGGTTTGGAGAAATATCCAAACTGTCGTCGCTGCACTGGGGAAGTCGAGACCATTGGTCACGCCTTTTTTCAGTGCAAGACGGTAGTGCCGTTGTGCAAGTTTGTTGAAGGCCTCATGGTTCGCATGCTGCAGGGAAAGTTCTTTGTCCTGGAAGCCAGTTCTGTTTGTAGCAATGTGGTGCCGCAATTGACGAAGGCTGAACACTATGTGTTCTGTTGCTTACTAGGGATTATGAGAGTCGTGGTTTGGACGACGCGTCAGAAGGGATTCCATGAGGGCGAGAAGTTCACCTCTTCCCAACTGATCTTGTACTTTAAGCATCAGCTTAAAGTCAAGATTAGGACGGAAAGGCGGCGGCTCACCTCATCGGAATTTGGCAAAAGGTGGGTGAATCTTGCGCGAATGTTTAGAGTGAAAGGGGCTGACCTAGAGTGGCACTTGGATGTCGGTTAGGTACAGGATTTGTCCTAACAGGCTTGAACATAGGCAACCCACCCAGATTTTAGGTTAGACTAGTTTTTCGATTTTGAATCTTTAGTTTTCCCTTTTTTCTAGTAAACTTAGCTAGGGTATGCATGCGCATTGGTCCCTTTTATTTCTGTCCCTATTTTCCTTTTGTTTTAATTCCCCATCCCCTCCCTCGTTAGGTGGTCAGTGACTTCAGTTCTCTGGTGGATGCGGGGCGACTTTCGCTTTCGTGTGTGTGCTTTTTCGTATTTGTTGTTGTGTATGAATGTGTGTGTGTCTGTGTGAATGCTTGGAGGAATGAATGTTTTTTCTTATTTTTCTTAGCCCCGCATTGATTTCGTCTAGTTAACTGATTTTGCTGCCACATTTATGGTTTGTGGGGGGTTTTATTACTAACACAGCTTTGTTTAGTTTTTATTGTAAATACTTAAGTCATATTGTATATACTCATTTGGGGATCTTTTAAAAGTTGTTGTTTTATTGACCCTCCCCCACAGACAATTTTTGTACATAAGGGGACTAGTTAGGACTTCATAGAGAATTTGAGGCATTATGGTGGACGTAGTAAGAAAGGTAGGAGTGAATGTGTTGTTTTGGTGATTGGAATATTGTTAGTTTGTTTGGGTCCGTGTCTGGGACTAGCTAAGTTTAGATTTAAGACAGAAGAAGATCGTCATTCCCCATCCCCCTTTTAGGCCTTGTGCCACATTTTATACTCATTGTATAAATAAATATCGTTCAGTACGAAGTCGGGCGACCGGCTGACCGGCTGATCGGTTGAACTTTCTGCCTTCGGGCGGGGAGGAACCCGAACGAGGCTTCGCCGAATGGCGGAGTCACTTTCGGGGAGGTAAACCGACCCTGAACCCGTTTATACGTGTTCAAAAGGCATATTTTTGGCCGAGCTCACAGGCTCGGAGATCCCATGTTAAACCGGCCTTGTGCCACATGATGCCCTCTTGGCGCGGGTAACTAAATACTGTTCAGTGTGAAGTTTGGAGTAAGGTCCGTCAGAAGTCTGTCTGTCAGTCAGAGCGAGCGAGTCAGTCAGTCGAGTCAGAGGCAGTCCGAAACAGTCGCGTTCAGACAATTACTACTAAACCTGATTGTTCGTACTAACACTTTTCTACCTCTCTTTATATATTCCTGTTTGTAATATATCTGTGTTATTCCATATCCGTATTCGAGTTCTTCTTTATTGGTTCTACCTTGGACTATCACCGTGGTACAAGGAACCTGACCATAACACCTCTGAATATCAAATTTTTCAAGCCGTCTTTCCTCATTATGTTTCCTGTCAGTATTAAATTTTCTAAACTCTCCTTTCTCATAATATATCGCATAATTAATTCAACTGCTTTGTCCGGATTTTATATATAATTTTCCTTTCGTTACCATTACTTGCTGCTTTTTTTTTTTTACATGTCCCGTCCATGTAATTCTCAGCATCTTTCAGTAGAGCCATGATTCTGTTTCTTGTAATCTTCTTTTGATTTGTGAGGCTTCCCTTCCTTATGGGAGGATATTACATAGAAGTTCAGTAATCTAACGAAATTTACTTTTTTTTCTGTCGCTGGATAATGGATCAGTTATTCGTGTTTCTCTTTTTTACCTCTCAATCCCATAAAGCCTGGCGTCCCTATAAATCTTTATGTAACTATTTTTATAACTGTATTCAAAAATTTATGCCACTATTATTTCCTTTAGTTTTCACAAAACCAATGTAAATAATAACATCGTAAATGAACTGCATATATTTTAAAAATGAGTTTTCATTGGACAATTTTGCATATATCTAAATTATCTATGGTCTACATTTGAATGTTTAAATTTAATACGTGACCGAATAAAAAAAATTACGAAGTTGTTTCAGAAAATTGCTTAAGGTTACTTTTGAAATATGTAGCTTAGATTTTTGATTGATGTTTTTTATTCACGATCTCGGCACTCAATGCAGTCAATCCAAGCAAAGGTCAAAGGACTGACCCCATTTTTTTTAGCTCCAGAACGGTAAAGAAAACTAATCGATAACAGCCAGTATCGATAGTAAACAGGTTGTGTTTGTTCAGCTTCTACCGGGAGAAAAACGGCAGTTTTGAATGGAGCTTTGTTTCGTCCTACTTGTAAAGTTCTAAAAAGTCTGTCTGGAGGAAAAAAGGATATAGACGGATCGCCTTCATCCTAATATGGAGCTAAAGACGTAAGTTTGTTCTCATTGTTGATTAATGACTATGAAAATATAGGTTTTCTTTGCCTTTCTAGAACCGCGCTATAATCTGGCTGGATCCAAATCTGTATATCTATATTCGGGGCTGGTGCAAGGGTTTCGTGTCACATGAATCTATGATACGAGACCCACTCCCACCGAAATACATCTCAATTTTCATAAGGTAGTATTCATAAAAACATAAATTTTATCATAACCTAATTATGTAAAATAAGGTTTTTAGGTGAACAATTCAAGTAGAAAAATTGAAAATTAATACAATGCATCTTAATACAAATTAGAGTCATGTCATAATAGAATATTCAATCTTAAATAAATCA
>OZ010579.1:111818849-111828849 GCA_963932145.1 Acanthosepion lycidas
ATGGGTCATTCAATGGCTTACATCTTCTAGCTTTTCATATTAATTTCATTTTACTGTAGGTGTTTTATTGGATTCTTTTAAGTGATTGTAGTACTTTAAGTGAGGTGTTTAGGTTAGAATACGTTTTATTTAACTACAATTTTAAAGATGTTTAGGTTAGAATACGTTTTATTTAACTACAATTTTAAATACAACTTTAAAATATTTTCACTGTTAGTTTTAATAGACTATATTTCTTTTTAAAAGAGGTAAATGTATTAGAATTACTTACAGTAAGTAAAATTATTTTTCCATATCATGTATAAGTATGTATATTACGATTTTAAAAATTTTATATTTAAATATTATTTAAGTAAAATTTATGAAAATTACGGCAAAAATAGCTAATTAATTCCTCTGATTTAGTAAACTTTATTTTTTATAAACTTAGTAATATATTGTTTCTCATATAGCTACAAAGGACATGGGTCATTCAATGGCCTACATCTTCTAGCTTTTCATCATAATTTTATATTTCTGTAGGTGTTTTATTTGATTCATTTAAGTGCCGGTAGTACTTTGAGAGAGGTGTTTAGGTTAGAATACATTTTATTTAACTACAATTTTAAAAGATGTTTAGGTTGGAATTCGTTTTGAATACAATTTTAAATACAACTTTAAAATATTTTCTCTGTTATTTTAATAGATTATTTTTTTTATAAAGAAGTAAATGTAATAGAATTACTTACAGTATATAAAATTATTTTTTCACGTTAAATATAAGTATGTATATTACCTGGTCGCACTTCTTAAATTTATTTTTATTTTTAAATATTATTTAAGGAGAATTTTTGACAATGACGGCATAAAATTTCATTTCTCTGATTCAGTAAATTTTTATTTTTTATAAACTTAGTAATATATAGTTTCTCATGTATGCACAAAGGTCATTTAATTACCTACATCTTCTAGCTTTTCTTATTAACTTCCATTTTACTGTAGGTATTTTATTTGATTCTTTTGGGTGCCAGAAGTACTTCGAGAGAGATGTTTGATTTTTATATTTATTTATCCTAAATGAGCTTTGATGTTGGTTGAATCTTTTTTTGAACTCATGGCTAGTACAACCTATATATATCTTTATGTTTTCGGGATTTTCAATCGAAGAGATATTGCATTGGTATACTAATGATTCTGTGCGACATTTATTTTGTAGAGGGGAATTATAAGGGTTTCTACAGTTACATAATTTTTGTTTATCTTCATCAGTTTTTATTTTTATTTTTATTTTTCCATTGTCTAAATTTTTTTGGTTTTGGTATAAGTGTTTACTTAAGATATTAGCATTATGTTTCTTAATAATTTTTTCTAAGTTTTCTGCACAGCTGTAACTCAATTTTAGTGTGTTTTTATTGAAAATAGTACTTAGATTACTTTCACTAGGAAAATCCTTGACTATTAATGCGAGGAATTTTTGTCCTAATTTGTTCCTTACCATTTGGTTGTATGGAGGCGTATACCAAATTATTTTTCTACATCAGTTTTTTTCTATGCTTTCCATTTTCATTTTTTATATAAGTTACTTTTGGGTTTTTGTAGCCACTCTCTTTTAGAGCCTTATTATAGGAATTGATATGCTCATCGAAAATCTTGTCATTTGCTGAATTTGTACTTATTCTTTTACTGATAGATAACGGTATATGTTTAATTATAGATGGGGGTGATTTGATTTAGGGTGTATATATAAAGGATTGGTACTGGGTTTGTATAAGGTGTGTATGGAGTTTATTTAAATCTAATGTTATATCAAGGAAGTTCACTTTTTTCATTTTAGTGCTAACCGTAATTTTTAAGCCCATGCTTTTAAATTCTTTATATAATACCTTTCTAATTTTATCTATTTTGAAGTTAGTTGAGTTTCTAATAACCATAAGACCATCGTCTCTGTACAAACTAATGTCAAACTTATGTTTCTACGTCATTTGTTTACATTTGATTACACGTCGAGCAGATATGAATGTACGAGAGAAAATCATGGAGAATTGTAGTTTATAAACAGTAAAATCGACCATGCTAACCGAAACGCTCCTCTATAGCTCAATCGGTAAAATAACATCAGGTTATATGACGGTTCCGTATAGGAACCGGCATAAGGCCTGACAGATTCGATTCCTGTCGGAGGACGCATATTTTCTGTGAAAATTTCTCGGACATTCAGGCCGGTAAATGTCGTTAATACTGTTTATTATAAACAGAACATTTACTTAAATATTTGTATCTATAAAAAAAGAACGTATAAACATAAAAAATGTCTTTATGAGCGTGTGACCGTGAAACTTAATTTAAATAAAAACACAGAAAATATACAATAAAAAGGAATTTTGGAGGTAAAAAAAAAAAAATAAATAAATAAATAAATAAATAAAAATAAATATTTTTTTTCCACGTCTACAATTCCTTTTTATTGTATATTTTCTGTGTTTTTATTTAAATTAAGTCTCCAGTGGGAGCCCCGATGAGCGGGAAGGAAACCGGTTGCTTTTCTGTGTTCTAATTTACATTAAATCTCCCGTGGAAACTTGAAGAGCGGGAGGGAAAAAGGTTCCTTCACCTGTTTTTAATATGTCGAGTAATATTAAGCTTCACACTTTTATTTCTGTAATATATATAACAGTGTAACCCGGATATAAGAGAGTTGTCGGGACCTGAGAAGTCTCTTATATCCGGGTTTCTCTTATATCCGGGTTTGGTCTATTTTGTTTAGGTAAGTATGGCTCTAATTTGGGACCAGATTAAATCTCTCTTATATCCGGGTTTCTTTTATATCCGGGTCTCTTATATCCGGGTTACACTATATATATATATATATATATATATATATATATATATATATATATGGCTCTATGAGAACTTAGTGGAGGCTAATAAATTTTGTTATTACTTAATGATAATAATTTTGTTTTTTACTTAATGATATGCATCCAGCATTAAAATATACATTGGAAACAGAAACAGAAACTAATTCCACTTCTTAGATGTATAGGTAGCTAAAACTCCTTTATGCTACCTTACATCGATTCACCGTAAACCAACATTTCCTGGTTTATATATTCGGTGGGATGCATTTTGTCCCACCAAGCGGAAAATTAATTTAATTGGGACCCTAACATAGAGTCCTAATGATTGGCTCAAAATCAAAATTAGATGAAGAAATAAAAAAAAATATCTGTAAAACTTTATCTAATAATTGGTATCCTTTAAATGTGATTAAGTCAGTTATCAGTAAGAAAATATCTGATTTTTCAGAAACTAAACCTAGTATGGTTAATAAATGCCTAATTTATATTCGTTTGCTTTGGGTGGGCACACTAATTAAAAAATTTGACAACAATTTAGCTCTGCATTAAAGCATTGTTATCTCTCGTCTAGTGTGCGTTTCATGTTTTCCACTAGAATTGCATGGACCTTTACCCGAAAGGATGTTTTAACCCCCTACCACCATATTAATAATGTTATTTACCAGTGTAAATGCAATTGCTGTGCCCAATACATAGGTTGAACTACCCTACGTCTAGATACTAGAATTTATCAACATGCCCCTAAGAAAATTAGAAATGGAACATTCTAATTCAGGGACGTTCCGCACAATACGTATGTTTCTGTCGTTTTCATTAAAAGCCAACAAAATTTTGTTAACAACTTCAACACGGACTCTTACTATCAAGTGTCTCGTTTTATATTCGATTCTGCTTCAGCCCAAGATTACCTGGCTTACAAATTGTTAAGTGTATTACATTTATTTTGTTGAACCTTTCAATTTCTCAATTTCTTTTGTATTTGTGTGTACTTGTTTTCATTGTTCAAGTTTATTTCTTTGTTTTGTTCTTCCTGTTTTTATTTCAGTTTTATTTTCCTTTTTCAAATTATTTCAATTGTTGTTTATTTTGTGTTTTAGTTTTTCACGTTCTTATTTATCTTTATTTTTTGACTTTATTTTCGTCTTTCGTTGAATTTTTCTTTCGTTTTTAATAAACAAGCCATTTTTACATAAGGCGAACCTTTATTTATTAATCGTGGTGGTTTTGTGCTACCATAGCGGAAATTATGAACGCACCGCCGGTACTAACACAAAATAAATCAACAACTAAACAAACTGCCTGTTTGGAGAACAGACAAATCAATGACTTGGAGTATTATGACGAACAACGAATCAAAGATGAAAAGTATGTCCAAGGAAATGAGTTTCTTACCATAACGGAAACCTTGAATGCACTTAACGCAAGGATAATTTCCCTGCTGAACTCTGACGTAAAATGTCTGAAAATTGGTTGTGGTCAGCAGGGAAACAATTGAAGAAGGCTTAAAAAAATCAGTATCTCACCGAAAGTTTTGGCAAGGAGATCGCATCCGGTGTGGGATATCCTTGTAGCGACGCAACAAGAAACGAAAGAGCTCGCCGGAAATACCCTAACAACAACAACGACGGCACCCGATGGACAAAAATTATTGTGCACGGGGCGCCCGCGGATATATGCGAAGCTCTTATGGGGGCCTTCTTTTCAAAATACGGACCTATAGAAGAAGTTTTTTCCATTATAATTAAAGCGGGAATTGCAAAATGTGACATGATGTTGCATGTGAAGTTGACCCGAGAGGTTTTCGGGGAAATAAAAAATGTACTGATGCTTCAGGAGAGACGAGACGGATGTTGGTGGTGGTGGTGGAAGGGCGCAGAACATATTATTGGTCTTGCGGAGCCTTGGGGTACATGGCCAAGGCATGCTCCGCCAAGAATTCGCAGCCTGCACCCCGCCCAGTGAAGATGGCAACAACTTCAACAGCAACAACAGCAGTACCAGCAATAGTAGCAACAGAGAAGGCTCCCGACGGTGAATGTAAGATGGTAAAGGAACGAAGCAATATAAACGCGTCCTCGCTTCAAAAGCAGTATGTCCTTTCACCCAAAAAGCAGCGACAACCCCAGGAGCGACCAAAGGAGGCCCACGACCAGGCAATTCCTGGAAAGCAGGAAAAGCAGCTACAGAAGCAGGAGGACGAGGCACAAAAAAGATAAGCAGCTAACAAGACATCCCCCAAACAGCAGCAACAACAGAAAGAACAGGTCAAGCAGCAGCAACAAACCAACACAGAGATGGAGGTGAAGTAAATATCTCCACCTCGTGCCTCAACATTAAAGAGGAGTAGAGAGGATGAAAAGGAGATCGTGCTGAGTCAACAACACGCCGGGCAAAGTAGAGTAGATACGTTCATGGACAAAACCAGGACTCTATCCGTCCATGCACCCCCTAGAGAAGCTTCTACAGTGCCAAAAGCAAGGATTCTCTCTTCCTCCCCTTCCCGTGCCCCGTCCCTCTCTATTTCCAACTACTCCCTCAGTTCGACTGTGGAAGGCTGTCGAGTTTCCTCAGCTACTGTGGGTCGACCATGAATTTCATTCTTTGGTCCAGTGACCTTTATCGGCCTCGGGGACTATTGTACTATGAATTAGTTGAGGGGCTGCCGAAGGATCCTCTGCAGTTCGGTTCTACGTGGGATCGCTGTCCCTGATGAAGCTTGACCCAGGGTTTCCGCATACGCCGATCCACTTTCGTGTCGTCCCGCAACGACATCCAAGTGGTAATGAAGGCGCTAGAACGGTACGAAAAGGTGACAGGGGCCAAGATTAACCGCGACAAGTCTTCCGCCTTACTGTTAGGCGCCTGGAAGGGGGTTGATCTTCTGGGGCCCTTTGGTTGGACGGATGACCCTGTCCGCATATTCGAAGTATAGATTGGACCCGACCTCAACCTGGAGAATAACTGGTCAGATGTACAGACGAAAGTCGACGTGGCGGTCAAGAATTGGCGTCGAAGGAGGTTGTTCTTGAAGAGCAGGGCTGAGGCGTGTGCCGCTTACGTCTTTCCTCTTGTCCTTAAACGCTTGTCTGTACTCCCTCTCTGTAAGCGACATAAGAATACGATCGATCGCTTGCTATCCTTGGTCTTGTAGGTGGGGGACGTAAGCATAAAATCAATTGAGGAGTCTGTGTCCAACGTCCTTGTCATGTGGAGAACTGGGAATGTCGCACTTGGAGAGTCACAGGAGGCTGGCTTTCCTACGGCATGTTGACAGGGGCTCTATTCTGGCGGGGATTGTAAGGGACATCTTCCCTTGCCTTCTCGCGGATTGAACGCCATCGTAAACCCTGGGGTCAACTGAATTTCCTTCTAAAGTGTCGATCGGCCTTGAGTCTCATTCCTTGGGCCAATGACCTTTCTCGGACGAGGAGATTCTTCGATCGTGAACTAATAGAGGAGGTCGCGAAGGATCCACTACGTGACTGGCTCGACTTGTCGGCGGACGAGTTTCGCTCCTTTTGGTCTTGGACGCCAGCGGTGGATTACCTCAGCAACTCTGAGCAACTGGTTCGGAATAGTCTATCTCTCAATGACAAGACCTTTATATCGGGCTTAGGGGATTTACCAGACTTTGAACAATGTGACCTTAGTCTAGAGGAACGGTTTCTCACGCCTTCTACCACTGTCCTTTAGTCAACCCACTATGGGACCATGTCGACGAGCTGACGGCTTGTCTCGCTCCCGAAAGGTTCATGCCCATTGATTGTGCATACGCGTGTGACAATGTGTCGCTCTTCTATTCTGGGGGGAAACGAATGGTGTGTCTCTCACTTATGGCCACGACCTGAATGGCGATTTGTACGACGCGATAGGTGGAAGTCTTTCGAGCTACCGTCTTTCAAAATGAAGATTAGAACTGATAGAAAACGTTTGATTTCGACAGTTTTCAGCGAAAGGCCGGTGACTGATGCTTGCTTGGTTCATGTGAAGTGGGCTAACCTTGATTTTCTTTTTTAAGTATATCTAGGTCACATCAGGGTGATTTTCTTTAGCGACGGATAGTATGTAAGAGTTCTACTTGAGGTCTGAGTTTAGACTATGTTCCACGAGGTGATCTAGGCACGCAGCCTCCACGGGATAATATCCGTTCATCGTAATAGAGGAAAATTCTGTGTTCGCTTAGTGATGATGGAACATTACTAGGAGTTTGATTTTCGCGGCATTCGATATGACCAGCCAGTTTTTCTCCAACTGAGCTGTTAGAGCTAAGTCAGAGGAGAGATCAGCTGCCTGGCTCTGGTCATCTAGAATTTTGTCGGTGCACCCATATACCGTTGTACCATTTTTGTTATCATTCTAACTCGAGGTAGCTAGAAAGCACCTCCGTGGCCGATCCACCCCCGAGGGTGTTCATTACGGTACTTATCGACAAGATTAAAATTATCGATAAAGTCACGTAATTGATTCCCGTCCCGGTTGTTAGTACTCGATCTTGCCCCTGTACGATTTATATCGGGGTCAAAGACAGCATTCCAATCGCTCGCTAAAACGACCCGACTAGATGTCAAAAACGGTTCAATCTGCCGAAACAAATCAGGCCGCTAAGAATGGTTACTGGGCGCATAAACCCCAATGAGACGAAGAACCTTATCATTTATAGTAAATTCCAGCACGCAAAACCTGCCCCGCAGGCAGCCTTCAAAGACTTCCTCACCAGCCAGGCGACACCTCTTGAGCATTCATCAAAATATGCTGAGTAGTGGGGGAAAACTCCTAGACAGAATGCCTTTATATTCTCGAGTAAAAAATGTGTCTCTTGCACACAACAGATATTCACCCCGAGACGCTGATGGTCACGAGAGAGCCTCAACCTGCGAGACTCCGAACTCAGGCCTCGGGCATTCACACTTGCCAACCAGAGAGACATAATGAAACCGATTATGGTTGCTCTCCTGCATTGAACATGGCCGTGGTTAGGACACCGACGGCTTCTCCCATTGAGCCAGTACCCAGGAGACAGGCCGCCAATGTCCAGGGGAAAGGTGAGCTTTAAAGCTCTATATAGGGATGGGTGAACAAAAAGCGGGAACCTCCCTGAACAAAACTGTTGCTATTTTTTCACATTGTCATCATCGAAAGAAGCCATCGGTGGAAACATCCCAAAAGCCTGGTTTATCTCGGCCATCATTGCCCATATTTGTTGGCCAGCCACACCTGATTGTACAACTGTTAGAACCCTTTTTGCGTTGGGGAAATTTTGGGGGGTTTCTGTATTCAAATTTTTTATTTTTCTAAAATTTAATAGTGATATTAGATTTTTAATCTTTTTGCGTGCATTACAGCCTTTTCTTCCAGTTCTTTGGAGACTCGCCACACGTCTTCCCCTGTGTTGTAGATTTGTTGAGATTTGATCTTTTTTTTCTATAGTGGGCTCAGGTGAATCCGAAGAAGAGCCTCTTTGTCTTTTCTGCTGTTCATATTTTCTAGGTGAAATTATGGTTGTTTGCAGAGGGGAAGTATTGGGTGATGCAATGTGAGATGATTCCTTTGGCGATGATTTGGGAACAGGTCCCTTCTTGAGTGTGGTCATATTGGACGTGACTGGATTTAATGGTTTAACAATTGGAGGAGGAATCATGGGATAAAGTTTTGTAACAGGGGAAGACGGTAGCGAAAAAGAAATGCCAGTTTTCCTTTTCGACTACTATCGTTTAGATTTTAAAGAATATTTAAGTTGCTGCATCTTCTCTTTCTTTTCGAATGAAGGTTCATATTGAAGCATGTTTTGCCGGAATTTCTCAGGGTAGCTGGTCGAAGAGTCGCCCTTAGTACTGGTACAGGGTGTGGGGTTGTTCGTGCCTTTGTCTGTTTTAGTTTTTGTGGAACGATGTCCCGCTGCCTGGGTCTCCCCTTTTGCCTTACCAACGACCGGCGGCGGTCAAAGGATTTTCGGGGAATGGGGGCTGAGAGTTGGACCCAACGGATCCCGATCGCTGGTATGCCCATTACAGGGGAGACGGAATATACAGACTCAGCCAAAGGGAAGGGGTTGTTGGGCGGGGGCCAGAACTTCAGAGGCCTTCTCCTCTGAGCAAGAAGAGGACAGGTGACCAATCTGTCCACACTTCCAGCATGCCGGTTTACGCCCTTTTACAATTATGCTCCCTGACAATCTGAGGAGGAACCTCGTATACTGCAACAATGGTCCTTCGCCTGCCTTCTTATTCCGTGCGCAGAATTAGGTCTTTTGTTATGAGTTCGCTCCTCGTTGTACGTCCCACATAAAATAGCCTTTTCCTTTGATGACTCTCTGAGAAATCAAGGCCTTAATTACAGTGTCTTTTGTGGAGCGACAAATTTTGCGCGAACGCTTCTCCACCACAAAAACTGATATAATTCTTTTCTCAACCTTCTTTAGTTACTCGGGATTTGTCAAGAGTCCATCTGTTGTGACCAGATGTGCGTAGCTCTGGGCTTTCTCCAGGAACTCTGTTATATTGATTTTACATGTTCGCAGGGACGTCCAGCAAGAGGCCGTCTCTCCAACCGCTACTTTTTCGTCTTTGTTTCTGTTTTCATCACTTTTGGGGGTCTGGTTTGAGGAATTTTGGCCACTTTCGGCCACCATACATTCGTCTTGAATCCTGGTTTCCACTAAATTTTCTTCATTTGTGGACACCTTACATTTAGGGGAATTTGGATTTTCCTCCAAATTTTGGCCCTCTTCTGCATCCATCACTAATTGCTTATCGAGATTATTTTCTGATAACTTATCGGGAATATCTTTCATTTTTTAGAACCAAAATGATTTTTTCTAGCAGTTTTCTTGGCACCCATTTTTTCTGTTAAAAGATTTTTTCTCTCACATAAAAAATAAACAAAAATTTAAAATACAATTAAACAAAAAATAAATACGAATAAATCCCAGTAACAAAAGAAATTTTACGAGACAAAATAATAACATAAAAACAGTTAAACACGCAAAAAATGGGTTACTTAAAAGGAAAACGTACGCAAAAAGAGTGTACGGTAAAAATATAAGCAGTTAACAATTACAAATCAGAAAATACACTCAAAAAACGAGTATGCGAACGAAGACTCTCAAAGTAAGTCAGAAAATAAACAATATATGTGTATTTTTTTTAAATAATACAACAGTAAAT
>OZ010579.1:111833849-112053849 GCA_963932145.1 Acanthosepion lycidas
TCTGTGCTTGGATAGTGTTAGATCCCCGGCCTAAAATGGCTGGATACTGGAAGTTCAATCTGTTCTTACTGGACAGACGAGACTTCCAGGAACAAGTAATTAGATTAGTACCGCGGGAACTAGTGGGGCGGTTATTGGGAGTAAGTGGTGGGAGGGACTTAAGGATAGGATTACGACCCTCAACACCGTATATAACCAACGACTCGCCCTAGATAGTGCTAAAAAGGTGAAGGCTCTAGAGGATAGTCTGTCCCGGATGGTGGCTTGGGGAATCTCTGGAGATAGCCGAAGCTATGTAGGCCCAGAAGCGTGTAGCTAGCAAATGCTATCAAGGTCAGGTAGTTCGACCTAGGTTAAACAAGATGTCTAACGAGGCTGTGAACATGGGCGCATAACCATCAATGTTAAGATCTTTACATTTGCGAAGTCATTACCCCCGAGTGGCGTTCTCTAGGGTTGACCGAGGACATGTGCGAGGCGTTTCGGCGGCATTTCGAGAGTAGTTTAATCAAGGAACCTGGCCTCAGTGGCGATTAGTTTCGCAGATATTTGGCTGACTTTCCTTGGCTTTCGCCTATTGAAGCGGCTAGCTGCGACGGTGAGATCACGGAGGGCGAAGTTCACTTGGCATTGAAGAGGGTCTGCAGTGGCAAGTCTCCGGGACTTCATGGCCTGCCCTACGAAATGTACTTGAGGTTGTCGCACATCTTTGTGTCGATTTTGACTGTCGAGTTCAACAACTGGTTCGGGCAGCCGTCCATCCCCGCCCGAATTTCCAGGAGTTGATCACGCTGTTGAAAAAGTGCAAGAGTGCTGGGACGGATTTAGACGACTGCAGGCCCATAACTCTGCTAAACACAGGGTTAAACATTTTGTCCAAGATACTAACGGAGTGTTTGTTGTCAGTTATCGCGAGCTTGTTGGGACCCTAGCAGACTTGTAATGCGAGGGGATGAACAATTCAAAACAACCTGCATCTGATCCGTGCGATCACAGAGGGTGTAGAAGACGACAAGCGAGCCGAATAATCAATTTAAGGCATTTGGAAGGGTGAAACATAAATACCTGGCTGCTGTCCCGCAGGTCGCCGGATTCGCACCGAAGTGTTGTAACTTGGTCTGATGGATCCGTGTGTTTCGGGCCCGGACTCCGGCTGAAGATGAAGTGGTCAGAAGTAGAGTCAAATGTCTGAGCTTTCGTCCAGACTTGGCTCCGAAGGGGGTTGTTCTTAAAGGGTAGGGCTGAGGTGGGTGCTACTAACGTCTTGCACCTCATCCTTTACCACTTGACTGTACTTCCTTTTTGCAGGGATCTTATGGTGGCAATCGAGCGTTTGTTGATCAACCTCTTGTGGGGTGGCTGCAAACATTGGCCTGCAAAGAAGCCAGTTACCAGCATCTGTGTCATTGACACGCTCGAGGTTGGCTTTCCTACGCCGCATTTTGACGGAGGGTCGATTTTGGCGCGGAGTGTTAGGGATGCCTTTCCTAGGCTTACCATCACTCTTCCCATTTATTGGGTGAAGCGCCTTCTCGGTCGTGGGAGGTTGTCGAGTTTCCTCAGCGAGTGTCAGTCGGCTTGAAGTTCATTCTTTGGTTCAGTGACCTTTCTCGTCCTCGGAGACTATCGTACCATGAATTAGTTGAGAGAGTCGCGAAGGATCCTTTGCAGTCCGATTCTTCGCGAGATAGTTGTCCCTAATGAAGCTTGAAGCAAGATTTTCCGCATACGCCGATCCATTTTCGTGTTTCTGCATGGACATAATGTGGTACTGAAGGTGCTAGAACGAGACGAAAAGGTGACAGGGCAAGTATAACCCCGACAAGTCTTCCGAAGGGGGTTGAACATCCGGGGCCTTTTGCTTAGATGGATGATCCTGTCCACATTCTCGGAATGTGTTTTGGACCCTACCTCCACCTGGAGAATAACTGGTCAGAAGTACGGGCGAAGATCGGCGCGGCGGTCAAGACTTGGCGCCGAAGTAGGTTGTTCTTGAAGGGCGCGACTGAGGCGTGTGCCACTTATGTCTTTCCTCTTCTCCTTTACCGCTTGGCTATACTTCCTCTGTCTTTACTATCCTCCATCTTGTGGTGGGGGATGTAAGTATAAGATCAATTGAGGCTTCTGTGCCCAACGTCCGTGTCAGGAGGAGGACATGGAGAGACAAAAGCTCGCCACGAGGCTGGCTTTCCTACGGCGTTTATCGACAGAGGGCTCTATTCTGGCGGGGATTGTAAGGGACGTCTTCCCTTGCGTTCTCGCGAAGTGAGCGCCATCGTAAACTCAGGGATCAATCAAATTTTCTTCTCAAGTGTCGATCGGCCTTGAGTGTCATTCCTCGGTCCGATGACCTTTCTCAGCCTAGGAGATTCATCTATCGTGAACTAATGGAGGTGGTCGCGAAGGATCTTATACGTGACCAGCTCGACTTTTCAGCGGACGAGTTTCGCTCCTTTTGGTTTTGAACGCCAGCGGCGGATTACCTCAGCTGGCCTGAGTTTTCGCTTGCCTGGCGACTGATTCTGAATAGACTATCTCTCAATGACAAGGCCTTTATTTGCCAGACTTTGAACGATATGATCTTGGTTTAGAGGAAAGGACATCGTAAGCCTTCTACCACAGTCTTCGGGTTAACCCACTATGGGGCCATGTCGATGGGTTGACGGCTCGTCTCTCTCCCGAAATGTTTGTGCCCATTGATCGCGCATACGTATGTGACAATGTGTCGCTTCTCTATTCTTTGGTGAAATGGATGGAGTTTCTCTCACTGCTGGCCACGCTCTGAATGGTGATTTGTACGACGCGACAGGAAGAAGTCTTGCGAGGCAACCATCTTTCTAATTCGATATTTTGAGCAGCAGCTGAAAATGAAGATTAGAACTGATAGAAAACGGTTAATTTCGACAGTTTTCGGCGAAAGGTGGGTTACTGAGGCTTGTTTGGTTCGTGTGAACGGGACTAGCCTTGATTTTCTTTTTTAGGCCTACCTAGGTCAACTTAGGGTGATTTCCTGCGGATTCCTCTACTGGTTAGGTTGGATCATTTTTGGGTACCTAGTTAATGTGAATAAGTATAGTTCCCAGCCTGTTCCCTGTTACATCTTTGGCTATGATCCCAGTTGAGATTCCGAACCTCCCCAGTATGTTATTGGCCCCATTTTTTTTTATCTAGACTGGTTCAGCATTGTTATCTCTTCCTGCTCGTATTCATTTTTTCCTTTCCCTCCCCGTTAGCGAGAGAGCCTCTTGATTTTGCCTAATTGCAGAATACAGCGGCCTCTCTTTTAAGGATTGAACTGGTCCAAATAACATCAGTAAGACTTTAATAAAAAGAAATCAAGTGTCGTCCAAAGAAAGCCAAGAAAAACAGAAAAATGCCAAGAATAAAAAAAAATAAACTGTTCAAGATTAGAAAAAATATATTAACAAAAAGAAGTTTTTCCAGGAAATTTTACAATTGTTTTCAAAGTAAAATAAACTATAAATTAAATACAAAAGCAAAAATAAAAATACAGAAGTTTGGTTTGACTTTAGTCAAACCTGATAAATAAAAAATATAGGCTTGCGGCCAAAGCCGACGGCAAGAAAAAAAAAATAAGTCTGAAAGGAAAAAAAATCAAAAAATAAATCAAACAAAAATAAAATAAAAGAAGGGAGAATAAATTAAATAATTAAATGAAAAAAAATTCGTAAGACCTAACAGAATTAGGTGAAAAATATAAACTAAAATAGGGGAAGGGTAAAAACGGAAAATGCAAATTCAAAAGTTTTTTTCCAAAAACAATCAGTTATGAAAATGATAATAATTATCAATATTAATAATTATTTAAGAAACTAAAGAGAAGTAAGCGTAAATAAGACAGTCATTTGCAAAAAGTTCCAGAGAATGGTAACACATTTCATGTGATCAACACTGGTCGTACTGGTAAGAAAAATGACTATCACCACAAAGGTAACAGAGTGGAGAGCGATATTTATTCTGATTTATACATAGAAATGTGGCACAAAGCCAAAATGGGGGTTGGGGAAAGGACGGTCTTCTTCTGTCTTAGCGATAACTTTGCTAGCCACAAACACTGACCCAATCATACAAACAATATTCCTTACATCAAAACAACACATTCTTACGTACCTTTCTTACTACATTCACCTTAATACCTCTTTGTCTCTATGAAAATACTAAATAGTCCCCGTATGTACAATTCATTGTCTGTGGTGGGAGGGGAATAAAAGAATAATTCTAAAAACTAGCCCAATCAGTATTACAATATGAAACAAATCTATTTACAAGAAACTAAAGAAAAAAATATTAGTAATAAAACACCCACAATCACTAAACGAGGCAGTAATATCAGATCACTGACCGAAATCAATGCGGGATTATAATAATATAAAACATTCATTCAACCCAAGCACTCACACTGACATGCACTCATTCAAACACAACAACAAATACGAAAACACACTAACGAAACGAAAGACGCTCCGCATCCACCAGCGAACTGACATCACCGACCACCTAACAAGAGAGGGGATCGGGAATTAAACTTAAAGAAAAATAGGGACAGAAATAAAAGCGGGGCTAATGAACATACGTACCTTAGCTAAGTTAACTGAAAGAAAAAGAAACTAAAGTATCAAAACTAAACCTAAGGTAGACTAGTTTCGGGATGGGGTGCATAAGTTCAACCCAAGAAGGGCAATATCCTGGTACCTAATCTTGACTTTAAGCTGATATTTAAAGTACAAGATCAGTTTGGAAGAAGTGAACATCCTTCCTCCATGGAATCTCTTCTGACGTGTCGTCCAAACCACGACTCTCATGACACCTAGCAAGCAGTGCAACACATATTGTTTAGCCTTCGTCAGTGGCGGTATCATATTGCTACAAACAGAAGAGGCCACAAGGAGAAAGAGCTTCCCTGCAGCATGCATAACAATGAGGCCTTCAAAAAACTTGCACAACGGCGCTACCAGCCTCCAATGAAAGAAGGCGTGACCCAGGGTCTCGACATCCCCATCACAGCATCGGCAGTTTGGAGATTTCTCCAAGCCCGCTGAACAAAGTCTTTTGGCGATTCAGAGTGCCCCACGAATCACCAGCCAGGTGAGTGATGACTCATCGTTATTGAGACATTTTAACCCGGGCGCCCAAGGCCATATTAGCGAGCCTCCTGCTTTGTAAGTCCGAGCTCGTTAATCAGCTCATCACAAATGGTCCCCTTGACTACCACCTGATATAATGCCCTACGAGACAACGCCTGGACGTTGGAGAGACCATCCGACGCCCATAAGAGGCGTTTCAGATCAATACGACATTCACGATAGAAGGAGCATTTAGTTCGGGTTAAACGGTGGCTCTCCTCCTCGCACGAGTGCACACTTTTCATGGATGGGAAGTTCTCCTGATCCGGTTCGCGACACATTCAATCTAGGAAGCCGATTCGAAGCATATATTGACGAATCTCAATGCTTGACATACCCAGACCGCCTTCAGATGGATGAAGGCAAGAGATATCCCGAGTGATTCAGGCAGCCTTGCCTCCCCACAAGAAGGAGAACAAGAGCTTCACTAACGCCAATAAAGTGTCATACGGAAGTGGAAGCACTGAGAGTCGGTAAAGGAGAATCGGGTAGATGTGTGAAATACATAATTCCGCCCTCCCCTTTAAGAGACCACAAATTAATTGCGATCTCGGCCTTCCCACGCACCTCCGACCAATTCATTTCCAACTGGAGGTCAGTACCGAACCAGACGCCGAGAATCTTGACCGGCCCATCCGTCCAGCGGAAAGGTCCGGGAAGAGAAACTCCCTTCCACGCACCCAACCGCAAGCCAACAGACTTATCGCGGTTGATCTTGGCCTCTGTCACCATCTCATAACAACTGATTTCTTTGCTGACTTCGTCAATTTCGGCTCTGCTCGACACATGAGCCGAAACGTTGTCAGCATAGGCAGAATACCTGGCCGATGCGGTAACACCGGGCAGGGCAATACTGCGTAGGTCCGCATTCGCCTTTAACTTTCGAAGGAAAGGTTCCAACGCAAGAACTTAAAGCAAAGGCGAAAGCGGACAACCTTGACGAATAAAGCGAGACAATACGAAAGGCTCCGATCGTACTCCATTCCCCTCCACTAGTGCACCGGGAGTCGCTGTGATGCATTCCGAGCTTCCTCTGATCGCAATTCAGCGGCCATATTCGTCGCCTCAGAGGACATTCTTTTTAACCTAGCCCTAACTACAAGAGCTTGATCCTTCTTGATAAGCAAGGAGGCCAACTCTTCCTTAGCTAAAGCTACGTCCCCACTATCATGCGATTTAATCGCCCAATCAACTTTCTGCTCTAAAGCCGTTTGCGCCGCTGATCTATCTAGATTGAGCCGACGACTATAATCAGTAGCAAACGTTCGAATTTTGTATTTTAAATTATCCCACCAGGCATTTCCCAGTCCCGCTCCCCTCAGTTCCCACTGTATCATTAGTAGCAGATAGTCCCGGAAATCTTGCTCACCAAATAATGATCAGTAGCCAGCCATCTTAACCTTAGGATTATCTAAGTTTACACGGACCCGGGCAAGCCTATGATTCGAATAAACTATCTCATGGAAACTTGGACACCTTAAGAACCCTACATCGACTCTCCTAAGTAAGACTCGGTGGAGGTACCTAGAACGCACCTCTGTAGCCAAGCCGCCAGTATTAGTTCACACTAAGGGTGTACATTCCGGTACTTATCGATAAGATCAAACTTTTCGATAAAGTCCCGAAATTGTTTCACGTCCTGATAGTTAGTACCCGAATTTGGCGCTATACTATCTATATTGGGGTCAAGGATAACATTTCAATCGTCCACTAAAACTACCCGACGCTATTTCGTAAAAATTGCCGAAACAAAGCAGGCCAATCAGAATGGATATAAGGCTCATAAACCCTAATGAGACGAAGAGCCTTATCCTTTATGGCAACATCCAGCTCGCAAAGCCTGTCCGCCGGATCTGCAAAGACAAGAACACACGCAGCCGTCAAAGACTTGCTCACCAGCCAAGAGACACCTCTCGAACGACCATCAAAACATGCTGAATAAAGGGAGAACTCCCTAGACAGTATGTTCTCATAGTCATGAGTAGAAAACCGGGTCTCCTGTAAACAACAAACATACACTCCGAGGGGCTGAAGGTCGCGAGAGGGCCTCGCCCTGCGAGACTCCGACCTCAGGCCCCGGGTATTCACACTTGCTAACCAGAGAGACATGATGAAACCGATTAGGGTTGCTCTCCTGCATTGAACATGGCCGGGGTAAAGACACCGACGGCCTCTCCCATAGAACCAGTGCGCATCTCGGTCCTGATGGAGCCATCAGGAGACAAGCCGCCAATGTCCAGGGGAAAAGTTAATTTAAGCACTCTATACAGCGAGGGGTGAACGAAAAGCAGGAGCCTCCCTGAAAAAAATTGATTTAATTTCTTAACATTATAATTATCGATAAACGCAATTGGAGGCACCGTGCCAAAGACCTGGTTTGTCTCTGTCACCATTGCCTATATGAGTTTCCCAGGTGCCCCAGTCCTTATTACAGTTAGTATCCTTTTTGCGTTAGGAAAGTTGCTAGAGACCTCTACATCAAGGTTGTTAATTTTGCGAAATTTAATCAAATGCTTCATTTCTTTGAAGTTTTTGCACTGAGAAGCAAGTTTCTCTACTTGTTCTTTTGTGATAGTGCAAACTTTTCCCCTTGTATTGAAATTGGGGGCATTTTTTTGCACTCAGAATTAATGGCATCAGTGGACGGACGTCTTTGGAGTTTTTCAGATTTTAAGAGGGGGAACTGGTGGGGATTTGGTCAGGAGAATGTTTTGCAGTAAGTGAAATCGTAGGGGTAGGATAATTTTGGGGACTGGGAGACTTTTGAAGAGTAGTCATTTTGAAAGGGGAAGGAGACGGAGATTTTGTCAAGGGAGGTGGTGTCATAAGTTTTTGTTTGTAAGATGGGGATGAAGGAACTGAGGAAGGGCCAGCTATCTTTTGTTGATATAAATGTTTTTCAGATAGAGTGTCTTTTAATTTTTGTAGTTTTTTTTCTTCTCAAAACTGGGTTCGAATCTCAGTTGCTGTTGACGAAGATTGATGGCTGGAGAGTCACCTTTCGCGCTAGTAGAGGTAGTGGGACTTTTTGTGTCTTTCCCTGCTTGTGTGGAACGAGGTCCCGCTGCCTGGAGCTTCCATTTCGCCCTGCCAACGACCTGCCATTCCTCCTCATCCTTTCTCCGCCGCCGCACAAGCGTCGGGCCAAGGCTTTTCGGGGAATGGGGGCTGAGATTTGGACCCAACCGGGGGTTTTACCACACTGGTTCCGATCGCTGGCATGTCCATTACAGGCGAGACGGATTGTACAGAGTCGACCAAAGGGGGATTTGGTTGGGGATGGAGATGAAAGCCTTTCTATCGATCATCAACTCAAAACTCCACACCGGTTGGATCGTCCAAGGAAGCACTGAGTATCTGTCCAAACTGGCACAGATAGGCGGCCAAATGCTCCCCGACAATCTGAGGAGGAACCTCATACTGAAAAGTTGGTCCTCCGCCTGCCTTCATATTCGGTCCACAAAATTAAATCTTTTGCAATTAAATCTCTCGTCGTTGCTGCCTCACAATCGGCAGGCGTGGATATCAGTACGTCCCACATAAAGAAGCCTTTCCCTTTGATGACTCTCTGAGCTTTAATGTCCAGAGAAGTCAAAGATTTGATCACAGTGTCTTTGTGAAGCGACAAATTTTGCGCGAACGCTTGTCCACCACAAAAGCAATTCTTTTCTCAAACTTTCTTAGTTCCTCGTGATTTTACAAGAGCCCATCTAATGTATCTAGATGTGAGTAGCTATTGACTTTCTCCAGGAAAACTGTCATGTTGATTTTACAATTTGGCGCGGACTTCCAGCATGAGGGCGTCTCTCCGACCGCTACATCTTCGTCTTCGTCATTACTCTTGGGGGTCTGATTTGCTGAATTTTGGCCACTTTCGCCCACCATAGTTTGGACTTGTAGGCTGGTCTCTCTTACTGAAATTTGTCCATTTGCGGCCACCATACGTTTTTCCTTCACTTTTATTTTCTTCTAAATTTGAGGAGGAATTTGGATTGTCCTCTAATTTCTGGCTCTCTTTTGTATCCATTTCTAATTCCTTATCGGGAATCTTATCAGGAGGATCATTCTTTTTTCTTTCTTTTTTTTAGTGCAAAACAGGTTTTTTCTAGCCGTTTTCTTAAAAATTTCTTTTCACAAAAACACAAAACACAAAATTAAAAATATACGATTAAACGAAAGATAAATACGTTTAAATCACAATAATAAAAGAAATTTTACGATACAACACAAAAACAGTTAAACACGCAAGAATGTGTTACTTAAAATGAATACGTACGAAGAAAGGATAATGAACGGTAAAAATATAAACAAATCACAGAAAACGAGAACACAAACGAAAACTCACAAATTAAGCCAGAAAATAAACAAAAAGAATCTTTGTTTTACAATAATACAACAGTAAATACGAAACAAAATATACTTAACAAATTCATACAATATGGCTGCCACTAGAAATTTTAGTCAGCCCAAAACGAACGAAACACGGATAGAAAAATAATTACGAAAAATTAGAAAAAAACGCACAAAATATTTGAACAATGGAACAAAATATTTAACAGATATTTAAACAATGAATGTCAAATAACAAGATAACACGTAAAAATAATATTTAAATAAAGAAAAATAAATTCTGACGGAGAACAACGAAAGATTAAAGTTTGGCGGTAGGGGGAGTTACTGAAAATGAAAAGGGAAATTAAAAAGGAAAAAAATATATTCAAATAATAAGTAAATAATAAAAGAAAATCAAAATTAACAATAACGAAACAACAAAGGGTAAAATAAAATTGAGGGTAGGGTAAAGAAAGAAAAAAAATCAAACTTTTGGAAAAACGTCAGTAATAAGAACGGAAGAAAAATATAAAATATAACTTAACGTGTATAACTGTTGAAAAAAAAAAAAAAAACAGTTCAGATAATTGCAGTAATGCGTCAAACACCGGTCGTACGATGTCAGTAAAAAACGAACTCTCCTCACAGACGTACCGTGGCGAAGAGCTCATCCGAAGGATTACGATGAAGATATTTATAAAAAAGGCAGAGGGAAGCAACTTCATCAAGAATATCTAATTGTAGAGCAGTAAGACCGGATCATATGTGACAGCAATATCCCATTCGAATATTGATGCTACATATGGTCCCGACTTACAGCTCTATATTTAAAAATTCTTGATAAAATCCAAAGATTAAACAACATTATTGCTGCTGACCTGACATTACGTCTTCAATCACTTTCCCACCGCCGTAAAGTTGTTTCCTTGGGCATCTACTATATCCGTTTGTTTGTTATTTAACAGAAATTCTTTTTCAACCCTCGCCTAAAACAAATCGTTTTCATACAGCAACCCTCTAAGGCCAATATCACTGTAAAACACAGGGATAGATTTGACACATTATCGATAATCAGAATCCCTTTTAAATAGATAAAAAAAATATTTTTACAAATGTCACGGCGTAATTGATAAAAATTTATCTCTAATTAAAAATTCATATTTTATGAATATTTCAGTCAATTTAAATCGTTTCAGAAGCGGTTTTGCTTATGGACAGCAGTTTCCTAAACAAAGCTTCGGGACGGTGATTAAATTCTTCGCATGGATGCGCACGGATTTTATTTCAATGTACAACGCGTCATTAGAATCATTCAAAACTAAAATATAGTAAAAAGAAGCATGAAGCGGTGGACAGTTTGAGTTAATTTCAGCTTATGACAGAAAGAAAATTTTACGTCTAATTGAGAATAAATTACGCAAATTTATCATACGTTCTTGTAATACAAAGGAGTATTAATACGATGTTGTAAAAAATATCAGAAAAGAAAAAAGGAAGAAGAAAATTTGCATTTTAAAAAGAAATTTCAGGTACGTATAACTATTCAAAAGGATTAATAACGGATCCCCTTCTGAGAATTAACGATCAGTAGCATTTTACGTACTTTTATTGGATCCTTCAAATTCTGTGTAGATTATTTCTGTTTAAATGATTTTTAATGATGATAAAATATTTTCTTTTGAGAATTAACGATAAATAACTTTTCACGTCCTTTTATTTGATCCTTTAAATTCTGTGTAGATTATTTCTGTTTAAATGATTTTTAATGATGATAAAATATTTTCTTTTGAGAATTAACGATAAGTAGCATTTCAGGTCCTTTTATTTGATCCTTTAAATTCTGTGTAGATTATTTCTGTTTAAATGATTTTTAATGATGATAAAATATTTTCTTTTGAGAATTAACGATAAGTAGCATATCAGGTCCTTTTATTTGATCCTTTAAATTCTGTGTAGATTATTTCTGTTTAAATGATTTTTAATGATGATAAAATATTTTCTTTTGAGAATTAACGATAAATAGCATTTCATATCCTTTTATTTGATCCTTTAAATTCTGTGTAGATTATTTCTGTTGAAATGATTTTTAATGATGATAAAATATTTTCTTTTGAGAATTAACGATAAATAGCCTTTCACGTTCTTTTATTTGATCCTTTAAATTCTGTGTAGATTATTTCTGTTTAAATGATTTTTAATGATGATAAAATATTTTCTTTTGAGAATTAACGATAAATAGCATTTCATATCCTTTTATTTGATCCTTTAAATTCTGTGTAGATTATTTCTGTTGAAATGATTTTTAATGATGATAAAATATTTTCTTTTGAGAATTAACGATAAATAGCCTTTCACGTCCTTTTATTTGATCCTTTAAATTCTGTGTAGATTATTTCTATTTAAATGATTTATAATGATGATAAAATATTTCCTTTTGAGAATTAACGATAAGTAACTTTTCCCTTCCTAAGAAAAAAATAATCAAAAAAATTGCTGCTTTCATTTTATACAATTTTATTTCAGCACTTTCTCATTAATAGCTGATTTGTATACTTAATGTCATCTTTGAACTCTTTGTAGTAATAATTTTCGGCTAGTTACTAATTATTTTGATACATTGCGAATGCTTTTAAAATTGTGGCAGGTTGATAACAAATATTTTTTATTATAATGTCAAATCCCTTAAGATATTATTTCCGAAAAAATATATTGAATATCAACTGTGAATATCTTGAACCTTGAACTCCTACAGAATTCAGTTAATGAAAGAGCGAAAAAAGGATTAAATATAAACGGCAAAAAAAGAAAGCATAAATCCAAAGTGCGAATTACAAGTGGGAGTTATCCGAACCGTCAATTGCAAAAATTTAATTATTTCGGAAGTATTGTGACAGAGAGACGGAAAATGTTGCACTAAAATACAAAGACGCATTGGTATAGCGAAAGATGCTTTCCAAAATCTGAGCAGAGTATTAAGAGACAGAATAACTTAGAAACCAAGAAAAGAGTACTGAACTATTACATGATATCTCTTCTGTTATATAGCACCGAACGCTGTACAATTTCCTCAGAGATGAAGAATAGATTTAAAACAACAGAAATATAGTTCTACAAAAGGATGATGAAAACACCATGGACCGAACACGTGAGCAACGACCCAAGGTTTAGAGAAAATGGAAACAAAAATGAAACTCGTCGTTAACAAAAAAGTGCGTGTTGAAAACACTACCGTTCAAGGAGGAAAGCTTGGAAAATGAGATCTTAGAGAAGTTGAAGTTTTTTTAGGTTTTTTTTAGGTTTTTACTTAACATCAGGAACAAGGAGGTGAAATTTCTGGCACGCATGATCTGATACTCACGGGTCATATATAGGTAAAGTGAGACAAGGGCAAAAATGCATGATATACCTGGCGGGATTAAGAGAACGTGTTCTGAGTGAGTAAGCAGAGAGAATGAACTTGTTTAGAGCTGCAAGTAATAGAGTGATCTGGAAAGCCATGACGCATAAAAACAAAGAAATTACACAAAAAATAACCAAAACCTTATACGTAGTAAGAAATGAAAACTGACATTCAAAAATCTAAATACACTGACCCAGTTTGTGTCGGCAGTTACCCACCTGAGTAGGATAAGCAAGACTTCATCCATAAAAAAGATCTTAATAATGAACGTAGAGGCAAAGTAAATTTTAACATTGGTAATTTATAGAAAACAAGTAGCAGTATGGTCCGGCGTTGCCCGTGCTTGATTCAAAAATCGTACGACACATACAGCAATCGCTATCACTTGAATTAAAATGTTTTTGCCCTTCCTTGCCTTTAAAGGAGTGTCCTTTTCCGTGCTGATGTTGCTACATGCCTTACTTCTTGCCTATCTTACACTGCGAATTTTTTCTAAGCTCTATACTAAACATTATATCTGTTACGAAAAAAGAACTAAACAAAATGAACGCAAAACGATCAGCTTTAGAAAAGGACTCGTAACTGGAAAAACCGAATGAAAAAAGAATGTTAACAACAAATACTTTTTCACATCCAACCCAATTCTGCGGAATCAGAATCAACGTTGAGTTTAAGAAAGCGAGTGAGACAATTGGAGTAAAGTGCCATGCAGATTTAAATTTTTCCCACTTGTGACGAATGCAGCTATCGATTTTTTTGCATGCTAGCGTGCTAGTTAACATTCGTGTCAGTCAGCTGTTGGCTCTCACGCTGACCAGTAGAAAATGGCCACAAACTACATGAAAACTGACGTAGAAGCATGAAAAAATCGATTATTTCCACTATCGATGGATGTTGGGAAATGCAAAGTCGGTCTTGGCCTTCCCGCTAACTTGGAGCATGTGCATGTAAATTTTGGTGCAAATCCGTCGAAAATTGCGGCCTTGCATTCGTTACACACACACACACACACACACACACACATATCCTGCCTTTATAGATAGAGATAACCAGTTACTGATACGTTGTAAGCAATGAAAACTACGACATACGGAAATCTAAATACACTGACGAAATTTGTGTAGGCAGGATTAAAGAAGGCTTTATTCATTAAAAATTATTTAACATTTGACCATCAGCAATTTATAGTAACAAATAACTGATAAGTTGGAAGAAATTAAAACTGCAACTCTATTTGACATACGGGAATTTGAATACTTTGATACAATATGCGTCTTCAAGTACCCACCTGGGTAGGACTAGAGGAGTCCTTAGCTATAAAATTATTTGAAAAGTTAATTTTTCTTTGAAGTGACACCATCTTATCAAAAAGATGAGTCATTTGACTAGCTAGATTGGCGTAGGACGCATATGCAAGTGTGAGCTTTTAACCATTCAATTCATTTAATCAAAGACGGTACAAGTGTCTCGTACACCCCACTCCTCGTGCACATCTATAATTCACCACTACCCGAATCTATGATACGGTGCCCCAATTGAACAATTCTAGAAAAATGGAAAAAAGCTACAATGTGTCTAGGTCTGTGTTTCTCAGGCATTTAAACAATGGCACTCCTAGGATAAAATGAAAATATCACGGCGCAATTAGCCAAATTTTTAAAAGGGTATAAATTTAAATATTATGAAATAAAACCTTAGGCCATTTAAAAAATAAACACTCAAATAGTAACTTATTTTATTTCAATGTTTCTATTGATAGACCTGTGCAGCTTATTTCGTGTGAAATCTTTGTCTTATTTTTTCACGATTTCTTCCTTTTCTAATGTACTGCGTCACGGAGGTTATGAATGACTAGCTTAAATATTAATTTGAGACATATCATAATAGCCCAATGGCACCTCGGCGTGGTGTAATGGTTAGCAAGCTTGTCTCGCTAGAACAATTATGACTGACTAGTGAGTTCGATCCTCACTGGGTGCTCCATACTTCCGGCCTTGTGCCGCATCTAAGAAGCGCTTAGAAAATCACTATCGTAATAGACCATTCAATCTTAAATGAATTGACAATGCTTTGCAGCAATTTCTAACATCGACTTTAGATATTTCTTGGTAAAAAAGTTGAATAATTTAAAATTATCAATAAGAAATAATGAATTTTATACGCACGAAGTGAATTCACGGGTTTCGATCCCAAAATACCAAAGCATGACGTTAATTTCAACGAAAATTTATCATAGTTAAGTGTGCGTAGTTTAATTTGTGATGTATACAATATAGATAGAAAAAAGTAAATGTTCACTAGATAACTACGGTAAGAAAGCACTGCCCCCCCCCACACACACACATACATTTTCTTGTCGCTTTCTCTAGATTCTTTTTTAAATTTTCCTGCTTCACTTTATTTGATTTCATTCAATTTATTTATTACATTTTTGTTATATAATAGACACACCATTTAATGCATTTGACTTCCAAGTAGTCAGTTTTGGTAACTATTAGGTTGGTACAAAAATAATGACGTAATAATTTCGTTTTTTGACGTTAAAAAATACGTCAAAAAACGACATTATTACGTCATTATTTTTGCACCAACCTAATATCTAATCTATTTAAAGAGACTTTTTAAGGAACTGCCTTTAAATAAAAAAAAGAATGGAACTTTGTGTTATGAATAATCCAGAGTGGTTACTCTCCTCTTTCAGGGGGCTATTTTTGTTTACTGGGACTATAAAAGGACATATGCGCGAAACTTGTATTCTCAGTTGAATAAAGCTTTCTTAAAGCCTGCACCTGCGTACTTTTGTCATTACACTTTGTTCCATGACTTGTCTGTAACTTGATAAATGCATATATCTTTCTTTCTTTATCAGTATAAACTCTTTAACCCACTCGAGCAGGAACAGATGAAGCTTTATCTGAAAGATAATTCCTTTTATTCTATTTATTTAACTTTTAGTCTTTTGGGGCCAATCTTGAATTAGCTTGGTGGTATCCTCCGCTCAAGTATTTAATGGACAAATATTGTGTTAATTCAATTACGCTCAATTATACTTATATAAGATATTAGGTTAACCAGAAAGTCCTGACTCACACAGTAAGCGGGAAGCAAACAATGAATCTTGATCTCTGTCTGGTGGAATTGCCAAAGTGCACTGCATTTGTTTCAAACGGTCGCGCCATCAATGCTAAAGTGTATTGGCAGCAGCTAGATCACGTGTATGACTAACTAAAAAACGAGTGTATATATATATATATATATATATATATATATATATATATATATATATATATATATATATATATATTTCTCAAAATATGTTTGTATGTGTGTGTGATATCGGATGTTTTTGCATTTCACTATTTTCAGCCGATTTCGACGAATTTTTTTTTATTTGATAGATAATTCTTCACTGTCAGTTTCTTCAGTGCTTCCTGATCTTCATAATTCTAACATCTTCAAGCCTAGGGTTAACCATTATCTTTCCTATACGTCCTCATAAAATACACTTTCTATGTCCTCATTCATATAGCAAGCTCATCCACTATCTACATTGAGTGGCTTTGGGGTCTTGCTTTGGGTGAATGTTGGTAAAAAAAATAGATGAATATGAATATGAAGTTTTCACCAGTAGTTCGTTTAAGGGACGAGATTGATAATTCCGTTCATCTCTAAAATTGCCAGAGGTTTATCGTATATATAATAGATTTCTTGGAATTGCTTTCTTTTTTTGTGAATAAATTGCTCTAATTGAAGAAGCTATATTTCGTTCGGTGTACCGTTTGATTCAATAAAGGTATTACTTTATTTATTTCACAAGCCCAGAGAAAAACAAACACCATAAATTTTGGCCTTCAAGTGAATCTAAAGAATTTAGTTCTATAGTGAGTTATAACTATACCTATCGTATAGGCCGACCACCAAACTGACTCTAGGCAACCAGTGGCTCAAAACGTTGATCTACCATTAGATAAAGTTACAGTATACGAAAATGTTTGACAAAACTAAAAAAGGTAACACCATGAGGCTACAGAAAACTATAGCATGCGCCCAAACTATATACGCTCAGACAATAAAGCTACAGAAAACGATAACCTGCGCCAAAACTGTTTTGGCGCAGGTTATCGTTTTCTGTAGCTCACACCAGGTCACACCATAAGCCCACAGAAAAGGATAACATATGACAAAACTGTATAAGCTCACAGAATGAAGCTACAGAAAACGATAACCTGTGCCAAAACGATATAAGGTCACACCGTGAGGCTACAGTGTATTATAGCATGTGCCAAAAATATATAAGTTCACACCATGAAGTAACAGAAAACGATAACCTGTGCCAAAAAAGAACACACCATAAATGTGCAGAAAAAGATAACCTGTGCCAAAAATACATAAGCTGAAACCATGAATCTAAAGAAAACGTTAACATGTGCCAAGATTACATAAAGTCACAGATTTTTATAGTGCTGCTTCGTATCGTACGTTTAATGGTATACAGTAATTGTTAGGCGTGCTGTCCCACTTGTTTACATCTCGGTAATTTCTCAAATGTTATCTATAAGAATCTTTTTTTTTCCCTAAAACTTCCTCGATTTTCACATGTTCGATCCATAACATCCTTTTCATCTTTCTGTAAAACCACATTTCTGTTGTTTTAAGTTTTTCTTTGAGAGATTTTTTCCATTATTCACTGCCACATGACAGATATCACGTAACAGTTCAGTCCTTTTTCTTTTTTTTAACGTAGTTTTTCTATCTCTCAATACTCTGCTTAGCTTTTGGGATGCATCTTTGGCTATCCCAATCTGTCATCTGGTTTCAGTGTCACGTTTTCTGTCCTCTGTTAGAACAATTCCTAGATATTTAAAATGTTTGCATTATATACCAGCAGTATAAGTCGACTCTCTAGTTTTGCAAATAATTTCTTCTTAGTGTGAAACCTCGACTTACGCCGCAACTCACAGTTAATAAAATAAAACCTATTGCCCTATGTGCTATTTGAACATCATTTAATGCTTTTTGGATGCACAATCCAAACATAACGTACACCATTGTGCAAAATAATTGAAAGAAAACGAATAATTCCGTTATTATTTACTTTTTTTAGTATTTTTCCAATGAAACATGACGCAGTGCACATGTTAGTACGTCGTATGTCCATTCCAAATTCCTTGCAAATTGACCACAGATTCTTGATTGGATTTAAATCAGGAGAGTTCCGGACCAGTCTGTAGTACTTTGATTTGCTCACTGCTAAGGCCTGCCAGTGTTTTCGCGCAGCGTTACAATTTTCATGTGCTTTCTTGGAGTAACGTCCATCGCAGACAATTGCCGTAGGACAACTAATCGACATTCGAGACAATAGTGTCTGAGCGTAATAAGTCAGAAGCAATCACGGATGACGCAATATTTTTCAAGGCCAAACAAATTTCGTCATACACACCGAAAATACATTCATATTACTGCACACCACTTCAAATGACCTAATCTGAAAAAAAATAGAAATCGACTACACCCTGTCACTCCAATGGGTCTAATAATGACCGTATGGTGAAAGAACGAAAAGTAAAGCTTTTGTCTCAATTAATTTGCACAAGGGTGTACTTTTTTTGCCTATAATAATTATCCATATTCAAAACATAGTTAGATAAATAAATACTCATTATATGTCATGTAGGAGATTTCAGTAACACAAAAACTATCGATGGTGAAAGATAGGCTGCATTTAAGACATCAGCATCAAAAACTATTCATGAGGAAATCTTATTCTTGGCATGTGATATCAGTAAATATAATTTCAAAATAACTTTTTCTTTTCTTATTTGCAGAATCATGAAAATACTTTACCTTATATTTCTTTTCATCAGTCTACTTCTAATAAATAGCAGTAAGTAACAAATATGTTTTTTAAAATAAATATGCTTTCTTTCTTTGATCTTTCTACCCTTCTCTTAAATGATTTCAATTTTTTATTAACTTTATTATTCAAAAACAAAACACAAATTTAAATTTAAATTTGGTTCCTTGTGAACCAGTGCGCCTTCTTTGATCAACGTTTGCCGTTGACATGAAGTAAAAATAATATATTGAATCAATTGCTATGTTTGCATTAACGAAATCGGGTTCATTGTGCCAGACACAGTACCAGATAATTTTTTCTCGACAGAATCCACCTAGTCTCTTCCTCCTGGTGTAACACTGATAGTATGATATTAGGATCAAAAGGGTTCATGGGAAAATCCCGTACAGGATTGGATAATTGGAAGGGTTGAAAATGTAAAAAAAAACGTTATGGTGATAACATGAATTTAAATATGAAACGAAGGAAAAAATGACCTAATGTAATATTAAGTACAGAGTATGGTTTGGGGAAAATATAAAATGAAAAAGCAAATAAGAATTGTTATAATTTTTTGAAACTGGAATGTAAACGATCTGGAATGTGATTTGAAAATGGACAGAAAATTATTTAGGTTGTATTGGTAAAAGGACAAAGAAAGTACTTGTCGCTTGAAAAATGTTCAAAAGCGCAGAAAATTATTGTCAAGAAAATCATTGTTTTGAAAAGTTGACTGTTTTCTATTTGAAGGTCATTGACGTCCGGGGAGCTAATTTGGGTAAAGCCAAAATGTAAGCAACTTGAAATCCATTTTGGAAGTCGAAAAACAAAATAAAATACTTTAGTGATATTTGTTTTAAAAATTGCTAACGAGAAAAATTAGTGTTTTGAGAAAATTGTCGCAAGGAATATGGGGACAAAGTTTACTGTTTTTAAATTGCTGAGGGTCAGTATCATATCTCCAGGATTGGAGAAAATAATTAATTGATGAATATGTAATGAGTTTTGAGGGATAGTAAGATTTGAGCGAAATACATATAATCGAACGCTTATTTGAAGCCAGCAGTTGTAGGAGAGATGCGAGGGGTGAACAGCAGACGAATGAGCTGTTGAACCCCACATGACCTGCAGTGGGTAATTCCCGACGACCATCTCGTGTGAATGTTTAACCGGCTTCAAGTTTTAGAAGCAAGAGGCGGTGTCACGGTAGATAGTTTAACGGGAAGGGTTAATTTTGTTGTCTCAATGATTATATAAACCAATTGAAAATTAACCCACCGACCGTATTCATTATTTGTTATGATATTTGTATTTTCACCTGCCGGAAGCATTCTTGTCCTTTTTCATAGCCCGGTTCCATCAACTCGATTCAGCGCATAAGGTTGGACGATCATTCTATCTTCACTGTTCTGTGATCGAAGGTCACAGCGTGGGGCAGAACAGCTGAAGGAAAGAAATTGGCAGTATTGACCGGCGTGGGAACAAGCCAGAATCTATCCGGGCCTACCATATTATACTGCTATATATCATAACATTCTTTTAAAAAAATCCAAAATAAGAGTCTGCAAACATATCGGTTTTGGTCTAACATCACGGTTTATCCCATTTCTACCGTCGTAACTTACCTCCCCTTTGCCTTTTCTGTAAATATTTTCATGGACAAACAACCTACATTGCTTTCTGCCTTGCTACCTCGACCTCACGAATTTAAGTGCATTAATAGAATGACAACTAGATTTCATCAATTTACTGTTTTTGCTATCTCACTTCCCGTTTGAGAAACTCTCTTCCGGTTTCTTGCTTCCCAGTCAACTTTGAAATTCAAAAATTTAAACGCAATGTCAATTGTTATCTTCTGTCATCTTAATTCTTGTACTTATATTTTTCTCTCACCTTAACAGTATATTTTTCTCATATTTTCTAACACATAGTAACTGTGTACGTCTTAGTGCCTTTATTACCTTACTTGGGGCCAAATAATTAAAAAAAAAAACCAAAAAGAGGTGATAGATCAGACCAAGAATAGAGTATTGCTATCATATCTGGGCTGATTATACCCAATCATCACTGTACCGCCTTGGAAGAGTTCAGTAGTGCTTATGCAGCTTTATAGATGACGAATTATTTTCTATGCTGCCACCCAGACGAAACGTTACCACCTTTCACAACTATATTGCTATGTTCGGTATTATATCGCTATATGGCACATGTTCGGACGAGTTAAATTCCTTTTTTGCCACCAGCTCGGACCTTCACAGCTAGGACCCGCCATGTCGTGTCCTCGGTGGCAAGACATCCCAATTCCCTTCTTATTTCTTTGATAAAACGTAAGTTCCACTAAGACAGCATTTTCCCCATATTTTTCTCTTTGTGGAACAAATTAACGAGAGAATGCTTCTCTAACATAAGAAACTTGGTCTCTTTCCGTCCAGAGTCAACTAATATCTATCCTGTCCTCAGAACACTCTCTTATTTACTTCTTCTTCCATTATATTTTTGACACAGTAATCTTCTACCTTGAGTGGCTCTTGAGCATTGAACTATCAGTATATAAAATAAATTAAAAAATGTGTAGAATATAAAATTAGAACGGAAGTAAATGGAAGAAAATCCAAAGAACGTTTATGGAAAATAAAACAGTGAATTAGTATCAGAAAGAATAAAAAATGGAAGTCTATCTAAGAGATTGCAAAGAAAGTATGGTGGAATAGAAGAGAATGTAATCGTACAGAATAGAATATGAACGGAAACTGTCTGGGAAAAAAGCCAAAGTCTGTTTATAGAAAATAAAGCAGTGAATTAGTATCAGAAAAAATAAGGGGAAGTGTATGGACGAAATGGTAAAGAAAGAACATGGAATAGACAACAATGAAATCGTAGAGAATAAAATATAAAACCAATCTGTCTGGAAGAAAAGCCCCCCCCCCCCGAAAAAAAAAAATTCATGAAAAATAAAATAAATAAAACTTTGAATCTTTGTCAGGGGCCATGATCAGTCGTGACTAATTTGTTGGCTTGCTGGGTTTGTGAAAGGGACTTTCATTTCTGGGTACTTCATTTCGTCGGAGTCGGCGATAGTGAAGAAGAATTGGTTGGGATTTCTGGAGAAGGCCAAAGCTGCAGCTCATCAAGGAGCGCAGAGGAATCTTTTCTTAAAGATGTGATTTTATATATTCATCGACAACTTTCTTGACTTTCCCCCTGTATCATATAATGAGATATTCCCTTGTGTATGGTAACATGAACTCACTTGAATTAGAGTTACCATGACAAAGAATTTAGTAACAAATGGACTTTTCTTTCTTTTGTTTCATATTTGCATTCTTTGGATATCCAAAGAATGCAAATATGAAACAAATTATAAATTTATTATTTTTTTATTTTCTTATATTTATAATTTATAAATAAAGCAGAATTTATTTGGATTGTAAAATGCATGGTAAGTCAAAAAATATCCGCACTTTTGCCATAACATATCTTTATGTACATGTTCTCGTACTGAGGAATCAGAGAGCTGAGTTCGAATTCCAGTCAAATCCATTGCATTCACTTACGTTTAATACCCTTAGGAAAGGTTTGAATCCTCTTCTTCTTCTTCCCCCAGCTATGTGTAAATAGCAGGACAGACTGGCTTCTATAGCTTTGGATGGCAACTAGTCTACTGCAGAAAAAATGACAACCTACTACGGGTAGAAAATTGCCTCCTCAATCATGTATCGAAAACCGAAGCATGTATCACGCATGGCACATAACTGACTGACTCTCTTGTTCCGCTTCAGTCAAGGGGGACCCAACCAGAAAAAAAAAAAAAAAAAAAAAAAAACACTTGAGATCGAGTTAAAATCTAATGTCATATCCTTCTCTGGATCACCAAAGGCATAAAGAAATAACAAAGGAATACGTTCAAATACGTGATTTATTCATATTTATTATATTTTAATTTAATTTAATTTATTTTATTTTCATTTTAATTTTTTAGATGTTATTTTACACATTTTTTACTTTATTTATTTTTTTATTCGTTTTTGTTTTATTGATTTAAGTATTTATTTTTTTTCTTTATTTTTATTTTAATTTTTAATTTTTCCTTCATTTTTATTTTTATTCTTTAATTATTTTAGTTTTAATTCTTTTATTATTTTTTATTTTCTTATATTTTCTTTGGTCTTAATATTTGGTTTTTGTAATAAACTTTATTAGTTTTAGACAATTTTTATTTCGTATTTATTCTCTGGAGTAAAACAAATTCGTACTACATTTCTATGGCTTTTGTAAACGAGTATTCTCATTATTATTATTTTTTCACAATGTTTCGGCTGATTTTGATTTGTGTGTCTGCAATCCATATGTTATCCTAAAACTCTTATGTGTCCCTTTAATTTAAATGCTAGCAAATTTTATAGAAAAGATATTCTTCTCTTTATTTTTCTTCTTCTTTTTTCTTTGAGGAGTCCATGCGAGAAGGGAAGTCTATTACCTCTCCACAAATTCCGATCCTTTTTAGATTTTAACAACGTTTGTCTTTTTACTATCACTACAAATCCCGGCTTTGCCATCCATTTATTCAAGGTAGGTTTTTCATTGCTACCCACTCTCTTCAGTATGTCAAGTGGGTGTTAAATTCTCCAAACCCCCTTTTCTCATTATGGGCTCTGGAAATTTCTCTCTTTCTTTTTCTAAATATAAGTATTCCTTTGTTTCCATTTTACTTACATGTCGCTCAAATATTCATTCAATTGTCTTCTCAGTATCCTCCTGTAGAATCACATTACTAGTGCAACAAGTTGCCTCTTCATCTGTGTGGAAATTGACAAGCATTCACTGATCTATAGGAGGATTGATATTACGTATTCATCTCTCTATATTCTAATTATATTAAGTAAGCTAAATGCTGTTTCCTACCGTCCTTCTCAAAAGTAACTACATCTAAAGACTTTTGAATGCAATACATACATGGTAACGAAGAAATTGTTCAGAATTCACTGCCGTATTGAAAGAGTGATATTACGTATTCACTTCTTCATTTTCTATATAACTTCCCACTTAGAACTGATTATCTGTTGGGTGATATGCCTATAAACCCTTCCATGGTTCTGCTATCATCTCTAACCTAGATCCCCACAAAGCATGTGGACACAAAGTATGTCATCGTTGTAATAATTATTAAGATGTCTGCTTCCGAAAAGACTCCTGTTCTCTCTAAACTGTATAATAAATGACTCGCTGCCTCCTGCTTTCCTGGAAATCATTTTCTGTTCCAGTCTTTAAGAACACTGGTGAACCGTCCGACCCATCCAAATATGAGCCTATTAGCCTTCTACCTCTTTCTAGGAAATTCCTACAGGCCATAATCAATGCTGAATTGGATCATTATCTCTCATGATAGAGCCTTTTTTCAGATAAGCAATACGGCTTTCATTTTTCCAGATCAACTGATGTACTAACGATAACTGTGGAAAGAGTCTATCGTGCATTGGATAAAAACGGCTGTAGCATTGGACATCTCGAAATCTGTTGACATACTTTGGCATTCAGGTCTTCCCCAAAAGCTGAAAAGTTACGGTATTTCTAGGCATATTTTTGGGCTGATCCTTTTGTTCCTATTAAATCGTGAAACATCATCTATATTTTTTCGTACTAACGCGGGTGTCATCCAGGGCTCCATCCTTGGTCTTCTGTTCTTAATCTTCATTAACGACCTTCCAGATAACATCAGCTCTCAATTTGCCATTTACGCTGACCAATTACTCCTGCCTCGATAGTAAGGCTGATTAGTCCGACAAGGTCCTAATGGCAGCTGATGTAAAAAACGACCTCAATACCTTCTTTAACTGGGGCAAAAGAAAGTTTGTCAATTTTAACGCTTCCAAACCTAAACTGCTCTCGATTTATCATCTAAGACACCCCTCACTGTCTTCCATCAGCGTGGCTGATGCTATGCTCCAGGGAAGTGACTTATTGGGCTAACGTTCTCAGCTGATATGAGATGGAAAGATAATATTGAATCCATTAATAGATCAGCTGTTAAGAATGTCGGTTCACTGTGTCGGGCGAGACAGTTTTTCTCTCTGGATTCTATCTTGCATATCTATGAGTCTACCATTTGTCTATGCTTAGAATATTGCTGGTATATATGGTCCAGTGCTCTGCTATTTACCTGGAGCTCCTTTATAGGATCCAAAGAAGTATCAGCTATCTTATTGGTTCTGATCTGGCTAATCCGCTTCAGTCACTTGCCCACCACCGTAAGGTTGTGCCTCTGTGCCTTTTATATATATATATATATATATATATATATATATATATATATATACTCTCAATGTCATTGTTCGGATGAGCTCTTCGCTATGCCACATAGACTGTATGAATTTAAGTCTGTACTGGACGGTGAGATTTGATCAAATTACATTTGATCTAAATACATAAAGCCGTAACATCTATGCTGAAAGTTTAATATCTCGCAGTTCTCGATTGTGAAACTCTTTCTCGGCTCCATAGTTTTCAGCCAACTTAAACTGAAAAAAATTAAATGCAATGTCAGTCGCTATCAACTATCTTCCTGATTGCATTTTTTCTCTTTCCTATCGTTACTAATGTTTCTGTCCTTAATTTCCCTGTAAACTCTCACGTGCTAGTCGCTGTACAGATTTGCTTGGGGGTGATACAAATTAAAAACAAATGTTAGATAAGTTATAAGCTGTTTCCTCTGACACTCTCAAAATTGATTGCATGTAAAGATTATCGAATGCAATACATACCTAATAATAATGGAATCGTCAAGTACTGATGGCTGTATTCGAGAATTGAAATTACGTTTGTGTTTTGGGACCTTACCCATAATAACTTAATGGACTATTCCATACGTAATAAATACTGCGCGTCAACAGGAAGCAGAGAGTTCAGCCCGAAGTCAGGTGACCGGCTGATCGGTTGAACTCTCTGCCTACGGGCGGGGAGGAACCCGAACGAGGCTACGCCGAAGGGCAGAGTCTCTTTGGGGGTGGTAGACCGATCCTGAACCCGTTTATACGGGTTCAAAGGGCATATTTTTTCCCGAGCCCACGGGCTCGGAAACCCCACGTTAAACCGGCCTTGTGCCACATGATGCCCTCGTCGGGGGGTGTCTAAATACCGTTCAGTCTGAAGTCGGGCGATCGGCTGATCGGTTGAACTCTCTGCCTTCGGGCGGGGAGGAACCCGAACGAGGCTACGCCGAAGGGCGGAGTCTCTTTCTGGGAGGTAAACCGACGAACCTGTTTATACGGGTTCAAAGGGCATATTTTTGGTCGAGCCCACGGGCTCGGAGATCCCACATTAACCCGGCCTTGTGCCACATGATGCCCTCGTGGGGGGGTGAATAAATACTGTTCCGTCTGAAGTCTAGAGTTCCGTCTGAAGTTTAGAGTTCAGCCTGAAGTCTGGAGTGAAGTCTGTCAGAAGTCTGTCAGTCAGAGCAAGTCAGTCAGACGAGTCAGAGGCAGTCCGAAACAGAGTTGCGTTCAGACAATTACTACTAAACCTGATTGTTCGTACTAACACTTTCTACTTCTCTGTATATATTCCTGTTTGTAATATATCTGTTAGGTAAGTTACATGGTAAAGGTTATTTAATGCAATATACACCTGAGAAAGAGGAAATACTCCAACATTAACAGTTGTATAGAAGGATTAATATTACACATTCAGATTTCTATATTCAAAATATGCTAAGTATGATAAGTGCAGTTTCCATATCCCCCCCCCCACAAAAAAGAACTACATATAAGATTATTGAATGCACCTAAAATGAGGTAATAGTTCAGAAGTCAATGTTGTATCGAAGGATCCATATTACCTCTTAAGATCTATAATTTCTATATATGTTAGGTAAGATAGATGCTGTTTCCGTTTGTTCCTCTCAAAACTGACTACATCTAAAGATTATGGAATGCAATATAATAATGAGGAAAGTTCTAGTATTCAATGCAGTAGAGAAAGTCTGATATTAAGTAGTCAGCTGACAATTTCCTATGTATAGGAGCAAAGTTACAAGTTTTTCCATTCCGATCTTTATTGTTATATATGTTCCGCAAGTTATATGGTGTTTCTATCAAAACTAAATACATTTAAATATTTTCAAATGGAATACAGACTTGATAATGAGGAAAATGTCTGGAATTCACTAACGTATCGGAGAAGTGATATTACATAGAGAAGTATCTATTTTCTGTATACGTCAAGTAAATTACATGCCGTTTCCCTCAGACCCTCTCAAAACTGATTAGACCACAAAATTATCAAATGTAATGCACATCTAGTAATGAGAAAATTGTCTAGAATTCACTGTTCTATAGGAGGATTGATATTACGTAAACAGGTCTCTTTCATCTGCATATGTTAGGTGAGTTACATGCTGTTTCACTCTGACATTCTAAAGACTGATTAGATCTGAATTTTATCAAGAGCAATGTCCACCTGATGATAAGGAAGATATCTAAAATTCACTGCCGTATTTGATCAAACATATTACTTAATATGGTCTCATATTCTGTATATTTTAGGTAAGTTACATGAAGTTTCCCTCTGACCCTCTCAAAACTGACTAGATGTTAATATTATCAAAAGCAATTCACACCTGATAATGAAGAAATTAGATCCTAAAGATAACAAGCTTTCATCAATCCCTATAGATTGGCGTTAATCAATCACAAGGAAATTTACCAGATAACAAAAACAAGAGTAGCGACAACGAAAACGGGTAGCCCAAATAACCAGAAGGGAGAATAGTGATTTTATAATGAAGATATTGTCTTTCCAAAATAACAAAAATAAAAGTTTAGGAAAGAAAGTACCATCAATACTAAAAAGCTAATAACAGTGCACTTGTGAAGGCTAATTTCCTAAAATACTTTTTTTATCGCCATAGAGAATTCATCAGAGAGATCAATGCTGATTCAATATCAAATTAATATTCAAAACTGTTGTGACCAAGTAAATCTTTAAGAAATAACAAAACAAGTGTTGCAGATATATCATATATTAAACTGTAAGTACAACAGAAGATTATTACACGACTTGTGAGTGTGTGTCGATTGACCTAGTGTTCAATCTATTCCACTGTTCCCCCAAGGGCTTCTCTCCTACTAATCTTACAGTAGGCGGAAGAGTCAAAACATAGACACTTTAGAGGGAGGACACCACAACAAAAGCTCTCACGCTAATCTTGCCTTGGTATTGATATTTTTTTATGTTGCCTTAGGGATTAGTCTATCGCGACTCTCCACAGCTTTCTGTTCTTTAAATTTTCTTGTAGCGTTTTCACAGCGTTTTCTTTCAATGTTGCTTTAGTGTTAGGCCTCATGACTCTCCACAGCTTTCTTAAATGTCCTTTTAGGTCATAGGCGATCATGACTCTCCACAGCTTTCTTTTCTTTAAATGTCCCTTTACGGCGTAGGCGATCACGACTCTCCATGGCTTTCTTTTCTTTAACTGTCCTTTTAGTGGATAGTCTATTACGACACTCCATAGCTTTCTTTTCTTAAATGTCCATTTAGGGATAATCAATCACGACTCTATAGCTTTCTTTTCTTTAAAAGTCCGTTTAGGGCATAAGCTCTCATGACTTCGAGAGACTGTTTTCTTTATATGTACGTTTAGGGCGTAGACTCTCATGACTGTCCACAGACTTTTTTTTATCTTTAGGTCATAGACGACCTTAATTAACAACAGCTCTCTTTTCATTAAATTCTACATTAGGGCATAGGCGATCATGATTATCCACAACTTTCTTTTCTTTAAATGTCCCTTTAGGGGATATACTTTCATGACAGTCCACGCATTTATCTTTTTAAATGTCTTTTTAAGGCATAGGCGCTCATGACTCTCCACAGCTATCTTTACTTTAATTGTCCCTTTAGGACGTCAGCGATCATGACTATTCCTTGAATTTCTTTTAGCTTAAAGGAAAGGGATATGTTCCTTCCTTTATCGAAGGCAATTCTGCAAACGTGAACGGAACGTGTGAAGGATTTTGAACTCAGCTCCCCGATTCCACTTTCAAAGGCGATATTTATTACACGACCCGCGCACCATGTTATTTATATTACTTTAAAAAAAAATTATTATTGTCTTAATTTAATATTACCTTTCTTATATCGTCTTTTTGTATAAAATGTGTATTTTATTTTATTTTAACATATCATCCAGGTCGATGTACTCCTGATCACAATTTTTTCAATGCAAGTAAAGCTCGACTAAGCCAAATGAAAATTATCTTGAGATCACGTCCAAAACACTCTCAAGTTGACCCTCGTTATTACGGTCAGATGCCTATCGTTTCCCACTCTTACAAGCGGATCTTGAACCAACCAACACTTTGTTCGCAACATGAGCGTGTTTTCCTTCTTTACCTCATCAGGAGTTACTACAAGCATTTCAACAGGAGACAGGTTCTCCGGGATATATTGAAACAACCGTATTTTGCAAACCATAGCATAGTCATTGAGCACATGTTTCTATTTGGGCGGACTAATAACAAAACCATCGAAGAATCTATCCGTCGAGAAAGTAACCGTTATAAAGACATTATCCAGGAAGATTTTAAGGAATCATACATTAATGTATCTTTAAAAGCTATCATGGCATGGAAGTGGAGTGTAGAGTTTTGCCCAAATGTTGAAAACGTTTTTGTCATGAATGATGAACTCTTTGTTGATCAAAACAAGTTAGTAAAACATCTTCTTAAAAATAAGGCAGGAGCGCACATTACTGATAGTTTCAGACTCTGTTATTTCAAAGCCAGGAGGAAAAGTGGCAAATTTGCTAAGGACAGACATATGGATCCCAAATACATGTATAAAGGAAAGTTTTTTCCCAAACATTGTCACGGAGTTGGTTACATTGCTCCCATAGAAGTTATAAATAAGCTGTATCTGGCTTCGTTAAATAATCCTCCTATGATGCCTACGGACGTCTGGATTGGGATTCTCGCCGAAAAACTCAACCTGAAATTGCCCAACAACTGTAGTTTGTTCGTTATCAGGAAAATCAGGCGCTATTTTGAGAACTCTGCGTATTTACGTCTACCAGCATTTATTGCTATTACTGACGAGGAAATCAGGAAAGATTATGTTGCTAGAGAACAACGCCATTTGTTTGATACTGTTCGGCGCCAGTGGAAAACTCTGCAGAAGACAAGGATAATACGGCACCGTTTGACTACAATCATCTCTCCTCTACGAAATTCGAAAAAAACTCTTAACTCAAGACAGATGCGTTTAAATACAACTGTTTCTATATTTTCAAATCTGAAAAAAATACCTTACCCAAACCTAAGTCTTTTAAGGGATCGATTAATTTCTGATTCTACGTTTTTTAAACATATTATAATTATCACGATGTTACTGCTAATATTGCTGGTCAAAAGAAAATGCATTTTCAGATATATTTTTCTGGTGCCAGCATTTCGATTCCTGGCAATAACAAAATACTAATTTATGAACTATATAAAAACTGTTTTAATTGGGCTGTCATTTCTGTAACAGGTGTAAGCCATTTATAAGGGCGTAGAAGCACATCTTAATTTTTGTTGTTCCAAAGTCCACCCTGATTCGCAATAGTAGCACTTGTTAGGGTCCCAACTATGGGAAAATAGTTAACCCCCAAACTGGCACTGTAAAAGTGTAAAAATAGTTATTTTTATAGTAAAAATATCAGCAACACAACTTTAGAAAAATATTATTACCAGCAATAATTTAAAAAAAAGATATTACCCGTTATACATGTTTAAAAAAAAAAAAGTAAACATATTCTATTCATACAAATCTATTACAAAGCTCTAGTTGGCATTAAATAACTCATTGTGGTTAATATTCCGTAAAATAAAATAAACCTAGCCAAACCTGTTTCTTAAGGTTCCTTCAGCTTTAGGAACATATATTTCGTATCCATTCAGTAATAGGAGTGCAATTTATAAGTTAACATAACCAATAAAAGTATTATCTCGGGCGTTTAATTTATTTTTTTTATTGCGTCCATGAAAGAAATCTCTATCTATAAAAGGCAGGATGCGTGTGTGTGTGTGTTTGTGTGTGTGTAACGAATGCACGACCGCAATTTTCGACGGATTTGCATCAAAATTTACATGCACATGTTCCAAGTTAGTCGGTAGACCAAGACCGACTTTGCATTTCCCAACTCCCATCGATAGTGGAAATAATCAATTTTTCATGCGTCTACGGCAGTTTTCATGTGGTTTAAGACCATTTTCTACTGGCCAGAGTGAGAGCCTATAGCTGACTGCTACGAAAAAGCAGGAAGATTCTAATGGCCAGCATGAGAGCCAACAGCTGACTGACACAAATGTTAACTAGCAAGCATGCAAAAAATCGATAGCTGCATTCGTCACAATTGGGAAAAATTAAATCTGCATGACACTTTACTCCAACTGGCTCATTCGCTTGCTTAAACTCAACGTTGATTCTGATTCCGCAGAACTGGGTTGGGTGTGAAAAAGTATTTGTTGTTAACAATCTTTTTTCATTCGGTTTTTCCAGTTAGGGATCGTTTTTTTATAGCTGATCGTTGTGTGTTCCTTTTGTTTAGTTCTTTTTAAGCACGGGGAACGCCGGTTTTAAAATAAAAAAAAAACTTTAAATGGCGCACTCATGATGCCCTAATGATCAAAGCAGAAATTCTACTTTTATGTTTAGAAATATGCTAATTTTTTATGTAAATACTTTTTAATATACAATAAATGAATTATAATGTTAAAAATTGGAATGTTAATATGGAGAGAAAATTACTTAGAGTAATCCAAAATCTCTGACAAGAAATACTTAAATGAATTCATCGCCATATTATGCGATTTTTATTCATTCTGTAGCATAGCACCATATTAAGCAAAATTTTCCTTCAATTTACTTCGTTTCTGATGTATTCCGCTTCGGGTAATCTCGGCATTCTTTTATCGAACCAATTCATTGCTGCCTCAAGTTACCTCTTCATCTGTGTGGAAATTGTTCAACAGTCACGGACATATATGAAGACCGATATTACAAAAAAAAAAAAAAAAAAAAAAAAAGCTCATCAGTTTTTGTTTTTTTTTATTTCTTTAGAAAGAAATTTTCCTAATAAGATTTTGGAAAGAATTATTTTTCGTTGTTAGAATGCGCCATCAGATTTCTATGGCCCTTCTTCTATAATGTGTTAATATTGTTTCCAGATATTGAATTTTCAGTATTCCGCGCGCGCACACACACACACTAACACGCACACGCGCACGCGCACACAAACACATATATACACGCACAGACACACACACATGCATGCACACACACAGACACACACACAGACACACACAGACACACACAAACACACACATACACACAAACACACACATACACACAAAATGACATCTATAAAATAATAATAAATATTTTTTGATTAAGACAAATTTCACAAAATGAAGAAAGGCGAATGAATGACAGTCTATAAAAATTTGAACGAATTGACCAGGTATATTTAAGTAGGCACCATTGTTTCTATTTTATTATAATTTTACGTAATAAAGTGTTTTCCTAATGTGTTGTAGAAAGATGGCCGACATATTCTACACTGATCGTTGAATATGGATTATCCCACCCGCAAGAAATCGACAGTCTTCTCATATGAGTGATTATTGCAATGTGGTTCGCAAGGTGTATCACTGAGTCATACGCAATGCCGTATTGAACTACGGTATTATCGAAGCGTTATTATTAATCGATATCTCTCATATGTTATACCTGTTATTGATTGAAACTTTTGTTCCAGTGTTTCCTTAAAATATTACTAACCGGAAATACGAATTTATGACGCAAAAAATTAGTGAATATAAAACTGTGATTTTGCCACGTTAATGTAGATTATATTCTTTGTAAATAAAATTAATTTCAAATGACGCCGTTTAATACGAAAGAAAACAGAGTAGAACTTTTAAAACATTGTCTTTTATTATTTTATGCTTAAAATTTCCTCGAATTTTTATCCAGATACCATCATTTTATATATATATATATAAGGTTGGTGCAAAAATAATGTCGTTTTCTCGCATAGTAACATATGCGAGACATTATTTTTGCACAAACCTAATATATATATATATATATATATATATATATATATATATATATATATATATATATGTATGTATATATATATATATATAAGTATAGCATTGGTGTATACAGAATAAATTCCAATAACCAACAATTACTATTCTTAAAAGAGTGCTCAATACAAAGTAGAGCAAATCTAATTATTTATTTAAAAATTATAACATAAATATGTTATAATTACAAAAATAGACATTTTGTATCAACACCTTTGGTGTCTTTTATATATATATATATATACATATATGTATATATATATATATATATATATATATATATATATATATATATATATATATATATTATAAATTAATTGATCTAAAATATGTTTTTTCGATACACAGTTCTAACCATGTTTCAAAAATGGAAGCTAAAAGCTTCAAATTTAATTTTGTAATTAAATTAAAGACATTAGTTCCATTTCATCCACCAGCGAATTTTGGTGTAACTTCTTTATTACTGGATTTTAAAGGCACGGCAAAAAATCTTAATTCAAGTTTCCAAGGATACAGAGAAACCCATTCCTCTAGACAAGGGGTGTTTGCGAGTTCGTTATCGCTGTATTTTGTTGTATCAGTTATTAGTTACGTTTTGGTAGGAGTAGGGATGTATTTTTCAATGAATTCTGACATCCGTTAAATGTATGTCGTCTGGATTTTTTAAAATACAGATCCAATAGGGTAATTTACCAGGCAAGCATTGACCCCAAAGAAAATATAACAAATTATAATGTTTACATTGGAATTGCCATGGGAGAATTGAAACAGAAAATTTATACCAATAGGCAGTCGTTTGCCAATCCTAAATTAAAATTTCAAAGAAATTTTGGGAATTAAAAGAAAAGAGTCTAAACCCGCACATAGATAGGAAAATTAATTATAGGTTTCGAACATGCCCCTAATAGCTTTAGCGATAGATGCAGGCTATGTTTAAAGGAAAAATAAATAAATACAATGATCAATGCAAATTATTAAATCAAAGGAGAGAACTAGTATTAAAATGTAGACATAGAAGCAGATTCAGCCTTATATAAGAATATAGACCCTAACTTATCACTCACTAACTACCAAAAAACAGCAGTACCCAAATTGATGCAACCCCTCTGATTAAATTTTTACTTTAATATCTTGCTCTTAAAGAATTTCGTGTATTAGCTAGGTGTTCCTAACAATATAACCGAACCGTAATGGTGTAAATAGATGGTATACACACACACACACACACACACACATACATACATATATATATATATATATATATATATATATATATATATATATATATGTGTGTGTGTGTGTGTATGGGTAAATATATGGATGTCTAAGTAGGTAGATGAGTAAGTGTGTTGTGCAACATGATTTATTCCATTGGGTGTCTCGGTTTTATTTACAGATTTTGGGAATCTATTATTTAGATAATTTATTCTAACTTTAAATTGTTTTCTCTTTAAGTCACCCATCACTTAATAATATAATTCACTAGCAGAAACCTAAAGTCATTTACATACAACTAAAGGCTATGACCATAAATAACCCCCCCTCCGGCCCATCCCCATGTTACCAACTCAGACTCCTTATCAAAACGATGATATATATATATATATATATATATATATATATTATTATTATTATTATTATTATCTATTTAAAAATGATAATATAAGTATGTTATAAAATGACTACAAAAGTAGCCATCAAGTGATGATGTTGAATATAGAATAAAATATAGAAAAAAAGGTTTACATTCAACATCGTCACTTGATAAGGCACTAGAGGTGTTGAAACAAAATGGCTATTCTCGTAGTGATTTTATGACATATTTATGTTTTAATTTTTAAATAAATAATTATATTTGCTGTACTCTGTATACAGGGTGTCCATAAAGTTCTTGTGCACTTTAAAAATGTATAACTTTATTTGTATTTGCGATAGAAATAATTTGTAAAAAGGATTAGAAAGAAGCAAATCTATAATTTTTAAGGTTTTATTGAAATTTTATTTAAGTTTCCACATGTCCTCCATCATTAGCAATACAAAAGGTAATACGATTTTGAAGTTCACGGAAAGCATTTGCCAACTGATTTACAATAATGCCTGAAATCCCATTAGTTATTTTAGCTATACTTAAAACTAGGTACATTAAAAATTATAACATTTTTTTCAGATTATTTCTATCGCAAATACAAATAAAGTTATAATTTTTTCAAGTGCACACGAACCTGTATATGATATAAAATATATAGATATATGTATTTAGTGGTTCATCGCTTTGAATAGTTGACACAAGTGTAAGTGTGTCAGCAACAATCTTCTTTTTCCAGAAACGCGACAGATGTTAGTGGAAAATTATGAAGTATTTTCTAAATGACGAATTTCTCTAGGAGAATATTTATCAGTTTTTGTATTAAATGAAAATGTCAAAGGTTTACGATCGTTGGATATGACGAAATCTCTACCTTCTAACAGATGACGTAAATGCTATTTAGCTATTTTTAATTTTTCAGCACCGACGACGTATAGCATGCACAGTCTGATCATGAATAGAAATATATTTAACATGATATATATTCCTGGTAGCTCATGGCTTAAAGAAATACACAAAATTGTTCTCACGAGTACAGCTTACATCTTACGAAGGGCTTTAGCGATGTAAATTATGCGTGATTTTTTTTTCCAAAACTACTCATTGGAAAATGTCATGATATTCTGGTCAGGACCCGGAAAGAAATGAGTACACACCAGAAACCAAAAGAAATAAAACAATAATAATAATAATAAACCCTCATCCGGTTATAGAGATAGTACCAGTAACAATTTTATGGGTCACACAAACAGAACAATCAAAGCTAATCGCTCAGACTTCGTTATCAAAGACCGCAGAAACAGAACGTGCTTTCTTATTGACATAGCAGTCCCTGCAGATTGTAATATATATTTGAAAATCTTCAAAAAACTATAAAAATACAAAGATCTTGAACTGGAAATCTAAAAATATGTAGCACATGGAGACATCAATAATTCCAGATTCGGACTGATTGGAAATGGTTCTCATAATAAACCTGCCAACTAATATGACTTGCCCACAGAATTGTAATGTTTCTAAAACAGAATATCAAAAACTGTCCAGTTATAATTTCCTTCAAATCGAAGTAAGAAATACGTGGAAACGCAGAGCTACAATTATCCCTGACAAGTGTATTGGATACCAACAAGTAAATTTGTGTGTAAAATTCCGGGAGACATCAGCCTCTCATGGCTAAAAAGATTACTTCGCACAGAACTTCACGTATCACCCGCAAAGCCGTCTCCATCTAAACGAAACATCCCAGATACGCATAGTTAACTTTCCTACAGTGAAATTTCTGCTCATAGATTAAGGAGACTTGATAATTAGGCACTTAAAATTACATTACAATAATAACAACAATAATAATAATGGCTACGCGTTTCTGAGTCTGCTAAGGCTGCTTGCCTATTCCTGCTGCAGACACCTGCTCAGGCACATTTGAGATTTAAATAAGAAATCGGAAAATTGAGTTCCAATTCCAGGCGGTTTTGTTATATTCGCTTATTACCCTTAGGAAAGATATGAATTAATTTCCTTCTTACAGCTATAAGTTAAATAGATGTACTTGTATCTGAAAAAATCATTGTTATTCTAAAATAAAATTAATGCAATATTCACTAGCAAAAAACAAAAACAAAGAAGAAAAAAGAATTATTCTTAAAGTCTAAAATATACATTATTTACATTATTCGGACTATTGTCCTCATCTTTGTCGCCATATTTATTACAACGTTTCGGACGTTGTACGCTCCCGCCTTCTTCAGGTGATCGGAATGTCAAACTGAACCCTTTATTTGGCACAGTGGATAAAGGCGTTAGTTAGATCCAGTGAGAGGACCTAAAGAGTGTGAGTTCAATACCCGGCTATGGCAGTGGAGAATTTCAGAGGGAAATTAACAGGAGATGACTGATAAGTGACATCCATTAAACATGACACGTGGAACTAGAACAGTGAGCAAAATAAACAGTTCAGATCGACATTCCAACCACCTGGGGAAGGTCGGAGCGTACAACGGCCGAAACGTTGTAATAAATATGACAATAAAGATGAGAACAATAGTCCGAATAATGTAAATAATGTACATAATACCTCATCTCAGAAATATAGACAGTCTAAAATATATTTCGGATTTAATGTTTTGATAGGCCGTAAAAAATCACTCAATATATACAATTTTTTTTTTTTTTTTTGCGGGGAAGTGCGCATAATCTAGTATTCTCAACAATTTGAACAAAGCCAGTACGCTCAAAAACTCGGTCACGATGACTTGTTACTTCGTGCTAGCACAACCATCGACGGCCTTCGAATCCGGTTTAACAGTCACGAGACTTGGGACCTCAGATTTTTAAAAAAATCTCATCCTGTCAGTCAGTTTTGTGCCATGCGTGATCCACGCTTAGGCGATCATGTATTTTTCGATGCATGAATAATCTCGCAGATTTTTTGCCGCAGTAGGTTACACTTTCTTTCTGCTGTAGAACAGTTCTCATCCAAGGCTATAGAACCCGGTCTGTCCTGCTATTTACGCATAGCTGGGGGAAGAAGAAGAGTACTCATACCTTTCCCAAGTGTAATAGCACGTAAGTGAATGTAATGGATTCGACTGGAATTCGAGATCGGCTCTCCTTATTCTGAACCGCTATCCATTACTTGGCGTGAGTGAAATCTTTTCAGCAAGATTTATTATATGTGTATCAGTGCATATCACATTCTCAATTTCATTGTCGATCAGATTTTATTTTCTTGGAACTGAACCCGTCCAGTACATTGAAAGACAGGGAATCAACGAAGCAAACTGAAATTCTTTACCATTCTGACACATTCAAGCAACCCTGGGACTGAAATATAAGAAGATAAAGCAGAGAGTCAGCATTCAGACAATCACCGAATATTTAGGGCGCTGTACAGAGCGTATCACTTTGAATGAGATATTATTCTTATAACTTTTTTTCTTTTCCAAACGGTTCAGTGCACACACACGTTAAAAAAATGACGCACTCAAATTTTCAGTATCTTCTGGTGAGCCAACATTAAGTCGCACTTCCATTTGCGTGCACACACACATACACACGCACGCATATGTGTATATGTAGAACTAGATTGAAGGAAAGGTTTCATCAAGTAACCTTATGTTCTATTCTTATAGCTTCTTCTCGTTTACTTCTCTCCTGTGGAACTCTGCTTCTTGCTTGCCTATATTCTACGTTCGATGCCAGGTTCTATAGTAATAGTCGCTGCTATCACGCTTTTCGCTCTCTACCGGCTTCTTGCTTCCAAGTCAACTTTCATCTCCAAATTTTAAATGAAATGTTAGTTATTATCTTCTGTCTTAATTCCTCTTTCTCTTTCATTTTTTTTTTTGCTGTTCTCTCGCCTTAATAGTGTTTGTCATCATATTTTCTAACACTCAGTAACCCCATTGCATCATAGTGGCTTTATTACCTTGCTTGGAGTGAAATGTTGAAAAAAAAAGTGTGTGTTTGTACAAAGTATGGTTTTTAGCAAAAGAAGCAGCCCAACTTGCAGATTACAAATCGGAGATGTCAAAAGCACACAAGTACACAAATTTAAATATCTGACTACTAAGGATCTCATACTATGGATCTCTTTATTGTACTGGATGAGTTACTAGAGTCACCGATAATGTACTCGATACACCACGACCAATTTGAACAAAGAAATGAAAGGACATTAATTTGGGTCTAATTGTGCAAAAACTTATTCGAAAATTGTAACTGTTAAATTAAATAAATCTTCTTTAAATGAATTATTTCGGCCCCCACCTCTCTCTCTCTCTCTGTATGTATATACATATATATATATATTTTAATAAGAGGACGGAAAGTGCCACATGAAATCCAAAGGCGCATTTGGATAGCGAAAGATGCCTTCGAAATCCTAAGCAAGGTATAAGAAATACCATCTGCTCAGATGAGAAAAGAGAGCAATGCCGTTTGCAGTACATATGATAAGTAGGGAACCAAACAGTCTTTTGAAAGACTGTTAATTCTGCATTATGTGGGTTTACCGTTATGACCAAGCATAACTCTTCAAGGACAACTTCAAAACCCTGGATGAGAATGAACATAAAGCCTTAGAATTATTTAAGTGGATCTATGAAAATTTTCTTGATAACATGAGATCTCAAAATTTTAGAAATCGAGTAAAATGTCTTCGAGAGTTTTCTTCAGACAATAATGTCCTTAATATATATTAATTATAAAACCAAATAAAAGCCTATCGAAGTAAATAATTAGTTTTATGGCATTTTATTATTTTACGATTTGGCGCATATTTTTAAAAAGTTGGTAATAGTTGGAAAAAAAGTTCATGATTTACATTCTCTCAGGCGTCCTCTTAACAAATATAAAACAATTTTTTGGCAATTTGAAATTCTAGAAAATTTCATGAAATTAAGTTACGTGAACGGGTAACAGATGTAAAAAAAAGTATATATATTTACGAAGATTTTCTAAAAATAAAAATTTCAAAAATAAATTCATTCATATTTTAATAAGACCCGAAAGTTTCATTAACATGCAACAACCATTTGATTTTTGCAAGAATTTCCAAATTAATGTGTAATTTAACCGGAAACGGTTATACGTCTCAGGCAGTTGAGAAAAAAAAATACAGGATTTTTTTACCCAAATGTCGAAAGTGTTACAAAGGAGAATTTTTTTTTTAATAATTAAAGAATACTTTGTTCTTTCCGCTTAATAATAACATAAACATTTTGGCGATATTTTTTTTATTATGTTGGGCCCTTTTTCCATCATGCTATGTTGTTTTTCAGGGGAAAATGGAGCTGACTAATATATATATATATATATATATATATATATATATATATATATAAGATGTTCATATAAATACGACAGAGAAAAAAGAAGACAACAATGATTTTTTCAGATAACGACTGTAATGTCTGTTATGGTTTGGGGACAATTTAGTATAATTATCTTTACCATCATGATATCTCAGTAATATCTCGGTATTCCTGCAGATTTTGTTACATTTGTTGACACGATCTTGGAGTGTCAGAGCCATTAGGATAAAGCTTATGTTACTTTATTCTTATCCATGAATATGAAGGTATTCGTTTGAAAAGAAGTAGACAAATCTAAAGTATTCAATGAAACATATCTCAATACGCACACAGACACACAAACACGCGTGTGCGCGCACACACACACATATATATATAGCATGCCAAATTTCATCGGATGAAAGACGTCACAAAAAAAAAATTTCAATTTTTCATATTATTCTTATAAATACTGTTTGCGGATATATAACACGTGTTTATATATCTTTTTAAGCTTATGCTAATTCTAGGTTTTCGGCGTAATTTTATCAATAAATTTGTTCCCCGTGAATTACTCCTTAGACAGTTACCCCCTGATGATCCCATGTGGTGAAACTTAGGTAGGTAGTACCTGGCTCATTTAGGATTTATTCATTTTACTTTTGCCTTACTTAGTGTATTGAACACACTTCGTTTTAGCTTATTATTCGCTGTGATTTTTTTTCTTTGTCCCAGAAATTTAAGGTATTGGACAATTTCTTTCTCCCTTTTCGGGAGTTTCTGGTGGTTTTTTTAGGGAGGGGGTGTTTTTATTTGTTGTTTTTTTTCCTCGGATGTCAATTTATTTGAAAATCGTGCTATCCACGTTTTTTCACCCAGCGAGTTTAAAAAGATTTACACCACACACACACACACTGAGATATTGATACAAATTATTAAACCTTACGCCCTTTTTCTTTAAAAAATTGCTCTAGCCGTTACCATAGTAATTTTAATTTCTATAATCAATATACTTATAAAACACGTAAATTTCAGGAGTAAGTTATTCCAAAAAAAAATTCGCTTGAAGATGGAACAGAGCTTAGTATTTTAATTCATTTTAATTCAAATAATTATATTGAAGTTTTCAGCTCTTGCTTTGAAACATGAAAACTCTTATGTAGCGTTTGGAATTATATTTTTAAATAAATAATTATATTTATGCTCTACTTCTGTATCGAGCACTATTTTTTTAAAATAATAACAAAAATACTAAAGAACTTTGAATTATTTACCTAACCAGTTCTTTCCTATATTCTATATATTTTTACACACACACACACACAAATATATATATATATATATATATATATATATATATATATATGTGTGTGTGTGTGTGTGTGTGTGTATATACATACAGAGAGAGAGAGGGGGTGGTGGGGGCTGAAATAATTCATTTAAAGAAGATTTATTTAATTTAACAGTTACAATTTTCGAATAAGTTTTTGCACAATTAGACCCAAAATAATGTCCTTTCATTTCTTTGTTCAAATTGGTCGTGGTGTATCGAGTACATTATCGGTGACTCTAGGAACTCATCCAGTACAATAAAGAGATCCATAGTATGAGATCCTTAGTAGTCGGTTGAATTCAGGCAGTTTGCTGTCAATCTCGCAACAAAACTGGAATTTTTGCCCGAGCCTACGGGCTCGGAATTGCCTCACGTAAATAACGGCCTTGTTCTACATCCTGCCTTGTGGGGAGATTTGGTAAATACCTAGTCGCTTTTAGTCGGGCTGTTCGCTGTCAGGCTTGCGACTGACTTGCCGAACCCAGATTAGGCTATGCCTATGGTCAGGGTCTTCTCTGGAGAGGTAAACAAACCCAACCCCGTGTATTCGGGGTGTACGAGGAATTTTTGCCCGAGCCTACGGGTTCGGAATCGTCCCACATAAAAACCGGCCTTGTCCCATATCCTGCCTTGTGATGAGGCTTCGTAAATAGCAGCAATATCGCAGTTAGGCTCTTCACTTCCAGGCCCGTGACAGTCTTGTCGAACTCTTTGTCTTCAGTCAGTGAGGAACCAGGAGGTTCTGATTACAGTCAAAGTATCGTCTGGGGAGGTAGACAAATCTGACCCCGCGTATGTAGGGTCGAAGAGGAATTTTTACCTGAGCCCTACATTGCCCCACATAAAAACTGGCATTGTGCCACATCACGCCTTGTGGTGAGCATTAGGTAAATGCATGCCAAATCGAAAATATCTGTCACAACTTGTCTGACCCAGACTGTCACATTATGACTTAATTTGACGACGTCTAACTTGAAGTCAAGCGCGGTATAACAAGCAACACATTATATCCGGAGTTATAATAGTAGGCGACCAGATTTTCGTAACTCATGCGGGTGCAACAGGTAGTCGTATTGGAGTCGGCTTTCATACAAACAAGACAGACATTCACGTCTAAGTTCTGGAAGCATTACGATGGATTATCGTCGCAACGAAATGTCGTTATAGTAGTGACGATAAGTGATTTGAAACTCAGACGATTTATGACCATTCTGTTGAGGATTCAGAAAACCATTCGGAGTAAACGAAATATACTTGTTGTTTCGTTAACATGAACGAAATATATTTGTGTTGTGAACAAGTCCGAAATATACTTGTTGCTACGGGTGATTTTAACTACATTGGTTTAAAAAAATTTTTGCCTGTGCGTAGAAAAACTTTTTTGCGAATATGCAGAAAAATTTAATTTCTATACTTGAAATTCAACGAGAGCTGCAACAACAGCGGCAACTGCAGCAGCAGAATCGGCAGTTGCTAGAAGTACAAAAACAGCAAATGCAGTTGTTGGATGTAGTTCGAAGAAGACGGAAAAATGCTTCAACGTCTCTTATACTAAACGTGGCGCAAAACATCGTATCAGAATTCGTATGCAATCCTGACGACTAACAGACTTTTACGGCGTATTTTCCCAGACATGAAGAAATATTCAGTCAGAAGTTCAGTGCCTCAGAAGAAGATAAGCAAACAAGGTTGTTATTACGAAAAACAGCCCCAACAGAGTACGAAAAAATACTGCAATTATATTTTAACAAGAAAACCAGGTAAAATAGGATTTGAAGACACAGTACAAATTCTGGCGAAAATCTTTAGTGACAAGAGCTCTTTGTTCTATGCTTGTTGGAAGTGCTGGAATTTAACCAAAAATGTTGCTGAAGATTTTGTCACATATGCGGATACAGTCAAAAGAGAATATGAACAAATTAAAATAAAGAAAATGACTCCGGATATGTTTACGACATTAATTTTCGTGCAAGGTCTAATAATGGAAAAAGAAATACCAACGAAAATATTAGCAACCACTTGAAGCATGATGCTGAAAAACTTCAGAATAAAAAATGTGCATTGGTAAAATCGAAGAAAAAATGCACAAAAAGGTTTATGAAACCTTATTTCAGATGTGGAAAATTACATCTCGAGAAAGACTGTCCATGGGAAAATGCAGCATGCTATAACTGTAGTAAAAAATGACATATCAAATCCCACTTCAGGAGTAAAAAAAAAAAGAAAAAGAAAAAAATCACAGGAAGAAATTACATTATTTACATTATTCCGACTATTGTCCTCATTTTGTCGCCATATTTATTACAATGTTTCAGCCGTTCTGCACTTCGGCCTTCTTCAGTTGGTTGGAATGTCGAACTGAACCCTTTAATAGAAAATTCATAAACTTAAGGAATCAGCACAGATTCTAGGCCACAAAAATCTCCTGGGCCGACCAAGCATAGAAATGAAGAAATGGCACAGTAGATAAAGGCGTTGGTTAGATCCAGTGACAGGACCCAAAGAGTGTGAGTTCAATACCCGGTTAAGGCAGTGGAGAACTTGGAGAGGTGAATTAACAGGAGATAACTGATAACGGACATCCATCAAACATGGCACGTGGAAGTAGAGCAGTCTACCCCAGTGAGCGAAATAAAGGGTTCAGTCCGACATTCCAACAACCTGATGAAGACCGGAGCGTACAACGGCCGAAATGTTGCAATAAACATGGCGACAAAGATGAGGACAATAATCCGAACAATGTAAATAATGTATATAATACCTCATCTCAGAAATATAGACAGGAAGAAATTAATACACATTATAGTGACGGAAAAATAGGCAGATGAAACAAAAGAAAAATTCTTAACGAGTAAATCAATAATGCGGTAATAAAAATGTTACTAGATACTGGTAGAGACATTCAATAGTAAATAAAACCACATGAAAAGAAACTGGAAAACTTTTATTAAAAAGGACTTGCAAAGTCGCAACTTCAGTTTCTGGCGATAAATTATTTTTTAAAATAATTAACTTGTGATGTATATTTTCGAAAGAAGCAGGTAAAAAAATGATTATGTTCTAAAAAATGCGACGAATCTATTTGGTACGGACTGTATGGAAATATTCGAACAGCGGGATTTGCCGATAAACGCTTATTTTAAAAATGTAAGTGAGCACGTGACCAGTTTAAAAAGTCAGAGCGGAAATCTTAAGGAAGAATTAAAAAAAATGTTTTCCTGATGTTCTGTCTAATGTATTGGGTAGGTGTTCCAAATTCAAGGCGAATTTTCAAGTAAAAAAGTGTTCAAAGCCAGTATTTAAACCGAAACGGACTGTAGCATTCGCAGCATTAGAGCAAATAAATGCTGAACAGACTAAAAAAAAATGATGCATTGCAAAAAATTAACCATTCGAAACGGGCTGCACCAGCGGTATACGTAAGGGGAAAAAGATGGCAAAATTCATGCTTGCGGGGATTTTTCGACTGGATCAAATAGTTGTCTCGAAACACACAATTACCCATTACCAAGTCGAGAGGAAATTCTTTTCAAAGTTGAATGGCGGAAAGCTATTTTCAAACCTGGATCTTACTGAAACATAATTACAAATTCAAACTGAAAACCAATGTTCTGAATTAATGACCATAAATACACACAGAGGTTTATATAAGTTTAATCGACTTCCTTTTGGTATAAAGGTGGCACCAGTTATTTTTCAAGAAACAAAATACCATATTAGCGGATTGCGATTACGTAGTGGCGTATCTGGGCGATATTTTGATCAAGAATGGGTCGAAAGAACATGTTGGGCATGTCAATACAAATATGGAAAATCTAAGAGAATACGAATTCAAGCTCAGTGAAGAACAATGTGAATTGCTTTTGCCAAAAATAAAATACCTGGGTCAAATTATTGATAAAAAATGGTAGGAAACCAAATCCATCCAGGGTATATGCAGTTATAATTATGTCAACACCAACAAACATAACTACGTATCAAAATTTTATAATACTTGTTATGGTCCAGGTTAGGACCAAGGAAGAACAACACGAACACAAGAGTAGAAATAACGATAGCATATTACACGAAATAATGGAAGGTGTTAGTATGACTGTCAGTCTGGTTTGGAGTGAACTACTATCGGCTCGACTCGATTCGAACCTCTCTCTTGAGAGGCGTAGTATACATAGTGTTAGGAAGAGTTCATTCTGTAGTTATAGGTAAGGACCCAAGACACCCCCTCCCAAGCTTTTACCTCGCAGGGGTCTTCAATATTTTTCCTCCTCGGATTAATCATCAAAGGCTCTGTAGATTTTCTTTTTCTGCTTGATTTTCGCGGTTCTGAAATTGCTTGAGGCCTTTGCATATTAAATGTGTCAAATATTGTCTCCATTACTTCCTCCTCTTCCTGAGGTAGACCGTTACAATCCTCTAACAGCCTCTTTCTGATCTGATTTAAGTGCCTTTTATGGGAGACCTTCGGACCCTGAATTATGTAAATCACGTTCCCGATTCGTTTCTCTATTGTACCTGGCTCCCAATAGGATGTGTTGTTTTTGAACATTTAAAAAAAAAAAAAAAAAACTTTATCCCCTGGGCTAAATTTTCTTTTTAGTACAAACGACGTTGGTGATTGCTTTGTCTGTGTTGGCAGTAATTTGTCGAATACCGATCTAATTTTTCGGGCGAACATCAATTCCGCCAGCGATAATGCCGATGGCGTAGTACTGTTCGGTGTAATTCTATACACTTTCAAGAATTGCTGTAAAGCCTTTTATGTTAGTACGTCATAAGATTTCCTTAATGATCTTTTAAATGTATCTATAAATCTCTCCGCTTGTCCGTTTGACCTTGGATGATATGGCAGATATTTGATGTGTTTCACCTGAAAAGTTTCACAAAACTCTTGAAAATCCGCAGATGTAAATTGTGTCCCATTATCGGTGACTAAACAATAAACCCATCCGAAACGAGCAAACAGCTCGTGAAAGCAATTTATTGTCGTCTCAGAAGTAGGTTTTCTACAACGAAATACTTCTGGCCATTTGCTGTAACTGTCTACTACAATCAAGTATTAGAAACCCTCTAATGGATCTGCAAAATCTACATAGATTCTCGACCACAGTCGATCTGTCTTAGGCCGTGGCTTATGAGTGATCGGAGGTGCTTTGGCTGCTAAGGAACAGCCCTTGCATTTGCCAACCATATGTATAATATCTTGATCCATGTTTGGCCAGTACACGTAACTTCTCATTAAGGATTTCATCTTGTTCTTTCCTGGGTGGCCCATGTGAAAATCCTTGAGGATTCGCCTTTGTAGCGTTTTCGGGGTTACTACTTTTTCATTATATAGCAGAACATTATCACATAACTAAAAACTGTCTGATATATGCTTATCTTTCCTGCAATTTTATTTTCGTTTCCTTTATAAATTCGTCATTCACTGCTTAGTTTCTTATTTCCTGTAATGTGACGGGGAGGTTTCGAATTGTACTACATAATGATGTTCTAATATCTTCCTCATATCGTAGAGCTGCAATTACGGAATCTTCTAATGGCTCCGTTTTCTTTGGTATTAGTCTCGAAAGACTGTCTGCATGCCCGATTTTGTTTGATGGAAGATACTCCAATTTGAAATTATCTTTGTATCTGCCTGAAAACCTCTATCAGGATGTCATCAATGTATGCGATCGTGAAATCCAGTCCGCCTAGCATTATTTGCTGAAATATCGCCGGCGCGACCTTGATCCCGAATGGTAATCTCTGGAACTTATATAATCCTTTATGTGTGTTTATGCACAACAACCTTGAGCTTTCCTCATCTACTGGTACTTGAAGGTATGCTTCGCTGAAGTCTATCTTTGAGAAAAAATTTCCTCCATTCAACTTTGTGAAAACTTCCTCTGGACCAGGGAGAGGATAGTGATAATCCTTAATCGCCGCATTCAGTCCCGTCGAGAAATCAGTGCATACTCGTATCTCACCCAATTTCTTTTTCACGTAAACCGTAGGTGCAGCCCATTGACTATATTCCACCTTTGTCAAAATACCGGTTTTCACGAGTCTATCCAGTTCTCCGTTTATCTTTTCTAATGATGCGAAAGGTACATTTCTTTTCTTTCCTGAGAATGGGTTGTACATTTTCTTTTAGTTCGATTTTGGTCGTCAATTTTTTACACCTCCCGAGGCTGGCTGAAAATACGTCGGGGAAACTCTCATTTAATTTCTCCTTCAATTTCTCTGTCTCGGCCGATAACCTTTCCACTTTTTGGCAGAACGTATTTATCGGCAAATCCCAGAGGGCAAATTTCTGCATCCAGTCAGTTCCAAATAAATTTTCCGTATTTTTTAGAACATACATCTTTAATTTCTTGGCCATCCCGTTGAACTTCACATTTGTGATAATCTCCCCCTGATTTTTTTCTTCCTGTTACCGGCCTGGCTATTTTATCTGTTCTCAACATGGTCGGTTTCTGGAATTTCTTCCACGTCTGTAAGTTAATAATGGTTAAATCTGATCCAGAATCTAATTGTAATATGATTTTTTTTGTTTAACATTTCTACTTGTACGTATTTACGTATATTTATCCCGTCCGTTTGGTCAGTTCTAGTGACTCTTACTCGGCTTTTGTTTTCTTTCTTGGTTCTACAGTGCGAACTTTTATGTCCCATTTTATTGCACGACAGACAATTCAGATAGCGGTATGAACAATATTTGTGCCAATGTAAAGTCTCACAGTGATAGTATGGACTGGCTGGTGGTTTCTTCTGAGGTTACATTTGATTTTTTTGTAAAATAATTGGTTTGGTTTGCTTTTGAGGAGGGAGAAAAACGTGTTTGTCGTTGTACTTTTCGTATGTGAGCGATGCCAGTCTCTTCGATATTTTTCGAGTCCTTTTTTACGCTTATACATCTCTGATAGTCCTCAGCCAATTTTTGTAGCGTCAGTTTTGGTTCACTATCCTGTTTTGTTAGAATTCTCCGTCTGATCTCCGCATCTTCAGTCAAAACCAGGCCTTTGACGAATATCAAACTTTTAAAATTGCCAGGGCTGAGTTCAGATAACTTAAAACCATCGCAGTGTTTGTTTACTACGGAAGCGAATGTTATATAGTATTCGCTATCCTTTTTTGTTAAATTTAAACATTTCCACCTTTTGTGGAATAGTGAAGTGTTCGAACTAAATAATTCCGTTAAAAGTTTCACGGCTTCCCTGAAAGTAAACTCACTCGTTTTCCTCGGTAGGACGTAGTCTACGAATTTAGTGTATTCGCTTGATTCTAGTTTCGTTTGTAGTAGACGTAACTTTTTCCGCGTCTGAGCAATTCCCGCAATCAAACTCATATGAATCTTCATATCTTCTGAAGTAAGTCGCGAGGGTTTTGTCTTAGTCCGGTGCTTAAGTGAAGTCTTTGATTGAGCTGCATATAGCATTTTGCGAGAATGCCGCTTCATTTTCAGAATTTTGTCCTTTATTTGTTACTGCCCGTAGTAGTAATTCTTGTAATTCGAGTTGCTTTTCTTCGTTTTTCTGTTGAATTTCTAATTGTTTTTCTTCGAGTCTAGTCTGTCTTTCCTCATTTTTTTGCTGCTCGAATAGCATCTCATTAGTTCTAATATCGTTGCCTTAAAGTCTTCCATGTTTAGACCGTAATTTAATAATAACACAGGCTATCTGCTGTCACGAGAAGAGGAAGAAAAAAAACTCACTTTTTCCCCTTACTTTTTTCTTTTCGCGGTATGTACTTTGTAGCTAGAGTTGTGTAATTGTGTAACGATTTTTCCTTCTTTCGCAGGTCTTTGTCGTCTGTTTTACTGGAACCTTGGTACGATTCAATTCTGGCTGACACTAAAATTCGTGTCTTCGTTACCACTGTTATGGTTGATGTCCAAAAAGTTTTTTTTAATCTTTTATCTTCGCGTAGAACTTGTGTTTTGTTTTTTTTTAGATCTCCGTCACCTCTGTTATAGACGACCGATAGCAAAAAGGGTTGTTTTTTTTTTATATCCTCCGCGTAGAAATCGCTTCTTCAATATCCTCGTCGCCACTGTTATTGTCCAGGTTAGGACCAAGGAAAAACAACGCGAACACATGAGTAGAAATAACGAAGGCATATTACACGAAATAATAATACAAGATGTGGAAGGTATTAGTATGACTGTCAGTCTGGTTTGGAGTGAACTACTATCGGCTCGACTCGATTCGACCGTCTCTCTTGAGAGGCGTAGTATACATAGTGTTAGAAAGAGTTCATTCTGTAGTTATAGGTAAGGACCTATGACAATATTTATTAATTATTATCGAATTTATATACAGAATATACATAATTTGACAGTTCCACTTAAGAATCTACTGAAAATAGGAGTAAAATGGAATTGTGATCATAAATTTCAAAAAGCGTTTGTCGAGTTAAAAAAAAAAAGCTTACGTCTGATTTATCTTTTAAGCACTACGATCCAAAAGCAAAAATTTTAGTAGCGTCACATGCTATTGATTAGTGTTGAAGCGGTGATTTTACACAAATACCATGGTGGTAAAATGAAAGTTTTCTCTCGTGCCTCCCACTCGATTCCACCGGCAGAGAAAAATTCCAGCCCGACAAAGAAACTCTGGCAATCATATTCGTTATGAAAATTTCCATAAATTTATTCATGGAAAAAAATTCACGTTGCAAATACGTATAAGCCGTTATTACCGATATATTGTTCAAAGAAATGTATACCTACCCAAGCATATAACAGATTACAGCGCTGGAGTACCATCCTGTTAAATTATATTTTTACCAACTGTCTAAAAAAAATTAAATCATATGGATGGATTATCTAGTTTAATACCTAAAAATGCAGAACCATTGGAGGATACGTTCATAATGGCGCTAAAAAGTGAGATGGAATTTAAAATCATTCTGGACAATGTAGTACCGGAATGACCAGTTGCACTAGATGAAATTAAAGAAAACGCAGAAAAGGACGTCTTTACTGCTAAAATAAAGAATCAATTAAAGAAATTAAAATAAACAGAAGCAAGAATTGAATGCGTACTCGATATGCGATGGTGTTGTAAGGTACTGACAAAGAATTGTAATAACATGTGTTACAGAAATGTATATTAAAAGATTTTCATTCCGGGCATCCTGACATTTCAAGAATGAAATCTCTTCATGAGAAGTTTTGTATATTGGACCAGAATGGACCAAGATATAGAGAAAAAAAACAAAAAAAAAAACAGTAATAACATCTAGAGGTTGTGCTCTCGCAACAAAACTACCTATCACAAAGGTAAAACCTTGGCCAAAGACGGACACTGTGGTTAAATTGCATATAGATTTTGCAGGTCCTATAGATGGAGCATATTATCTCGTGGTAGTTGATCATTTTACAAAATGGACGGAAATTGCAAAAATCCGGAATCTTCAGAGATAGTAAATTTCTTGCATGCACTGCTTGCGAGATACGGCATACCAGATACCATAATAATCGGATAATAGAACACAATTCACTAGAAAAGAATTTCAAGACTTTTGCAAGTTGTTCTCTATAAAACATATTCTGACCCCACCGTATCACCCAAGGTCTAACGGACAAACGGAACAGTTTGTGGGATCATTCAAAGGGGTGCTGAAAAAAGCAAGTCTGGAAAAATTAAAGGAGGAGACACTTTAATATTTTATGAGAATGTACTGATTCTCTCTTAACCCCAACCTACTATGAGGCATGTCACTGGCGGAATTAATGTTTGCCAGAAGAGTAAAATCGGTGTTCCATAAGTTATTGCCAAGTTGAAAATCACGAACGTTTGTTAAAAGCAACACGAATATATTTAGGGTCGACGAAAAATTAATCTTTAGAGGATACAAGGATGGAAAGGAAACATGGGAAGACGGCATAATAGCAGCTAGAATCGGGAAACTACTCTACATGGTAAAAGGAAAAAAATCTAAACTAAAAAGGCACCAAAAGTACCTGAATTAAAGATTACCTGAGGAAAGACGTAAAGAACCGGATAAAATGCTGTACAGCATTTTTGATGTGCCGGTACCAAAACAAATCGTGGAACCAACAAGGAAAAGAAAAAGTACAGAAGAACTAGAAGTGGATCCGAGAAGGAAATGCTACAAAATACGTTGGCGAACTCTCCAGAAACAGGAGGGGGATAGTAATACAACATAAAAATAAAAGATATATTTATTTAATGTAGTAGTAATTTCAAAAGTGGGTATTGTGGACTAAATAGTACACCCTTGGTGACTCTATGAACTTGTCAAATACTATAACGAATTCAATGGTATGAGGTCGTTCGCATTTGAATCAGTTCCAGCCGCTTGACAAGATAAGATCTCTGTCTTCGAGCGTTGGAGTCAGGCAGTTCGCTGTCTGTCTTGCGACTGCCAAGACCTCTGTCTTCGGGTAGAGGGTGACTCAGTCTGGGCTCTGACTGCGGATAGAGACTCGATTGAGAAAAACAGACAAGTACTGCGCACGAGCCCGCTTTTGAGGTGGCTGGATAAATTTTAACCAGTGGCCGCAGTGGAAACGCTTAGTTTCCGCACAATAATGTCGACCTTGTGTCACAACTTATCTCAGTGGGGGAAGGAGTAGATACCAGTCGTATTGGAGCCAGTCTTCATACTAACTATACAGACGTTACAGCAATAGCCTAAGCATTATGTTTAGCGGATATTTTAACGGAATACGTTATACCAAGTATGAGTGTGTGTTACAACAATAACCTGACAGTAGGAAGTTATAATAAACTTTTCTCAGCAGTCTCAGTCATTATTAAGAAATATGTGCTGTCAGTATGGAAGCTACATTTTGGCATTTTGTGAAAGGTTACATTTCAAATCTAAATATACACGCTTTATAAGAGTGATGTTATATATCGAACGGTTTTACAGAACTTGAGAGTCACCAAAAACGAATATATTTTATTCGTAGTAGAATTATTTTATATTTCATTCTAAATATTTTATCCATGTTTTAAAATGCTTTCGTTTTGGGCGAAAGATATTTTAGTCAATGCAAATTGTTTCTTTTGAAAAATAATAGCTTCGAATGTTTTATGTTTACTATTGAAGGGAATTCTATATTGTATTATGATATTATCTACTGATATTTTTTTTTATTTTAATAGTTGTTTTTGTTTGTGATGTGGTAATCGATGTGAACTGGAATTGCACTAGGTTTTTATGTGTGACAAGTTAACCTTCAAGTTAGGGCAGTTCGTGTGTTGCCTATATATCTAATTTAATTTTATTTAATGATTATTTATGTTGGTGATAGTATCTCTAAACGGATACGAGAATTCATAAAAGTATTATTTTTATCAAGGTGGGGATTTGTGATAGTTTGAAATAAACTGTGATAGATAGATAGATAGATAGATAGATAGATAGATAGATAGATAGATAGATAGATAGATGAAAACAGATTGAGATAGAAACAAACTGAGATAGATAAATAGATAGAAAGAAAGACTAAGATAGATAGATAGATAGATAGATAGATAGAAACAGTGAGATAGAAAGAAAGACTGAGATAGATAGATCGACAGATAGATATATAGAAACAGACTGATAGATACATAGATAGAAAGACTGATATAGATAGATATAAACAGACAGACAGAAACACACAGATAAATGGATAGAAAGAAAGACTGAGATAGATAGATAGATAGATAGATAGATAGATTGATAGATAGATATAGAAACACACTGATAGATAAATAGATAGAAAGACTGAGATAGATAGATAGATAGATAGATAGATAGATAGATAAATGAAAACAGACTGAGATATATAGAAATACACTGAGATAAATATATATATTGAAACAGCCTTAGATAGATAGATAGATAGATAGATAGATAGATATGTGCATGTGTTTTATGATAATGCATTGAGGATTATTGTCGTGATCGTTTGTAAAACAGACTCTAACAACTCCAGTCCCAAGAGATATCTTCATCACTTAATCTCCTAGAAATTATAGTTACCTAACCAACACAGAACACCCAAAGCAATATTTAATGAATTTTTGTTTATAGTTTATGTGAGGCTGTTGACAATTGTCATTTGACACTTCTTTTCTCTATATTTTATTCATATTCCACTAAAACCAAAACACTTCCCGTTTTTCAAGTCTAGACACAAAGATATATTACAATTGTCCCTACTCAGCACTCGGTTCAACTGGACAAAAAGCCTTTAGGTTATTTTCGCTTCAAGTAAAAGCAAAAAAAAAAGAGAAAATGTTTTCAATCCTCCCGAAAGTTCATATTGCATTGTGCTGTCGTATAACGTTGGTTAATCCAGGTTTTCTCAAAATGGGGCGGGTATGAAAATTCAGCACGGTTCCCGTTTGCAATTGAGATTTTTATTTAAATTTTACATTATAATATTTTTTTTTAATGACATAGCCCGCCAAAACATAGGTAATAAATTACCTCGGGGACGAGGAAAAAATAGAGGTAGCAGAAATGTGCTTCTACAGAAGGTTCCTGAAAATTACATGGACGAAGCGAGTAAGCAACAAAGAAATGACAACAAAAATAAACACTTTTACTGAAAATCAAGAAGTCATCTGAAATCCGTAATGATGAAGGAAGACCTAGAATACCTAACTCTCACGGGGTATATTAACCGTAAGATAGTTAAAGGAAGGCAGTAAGCCATATACTTGAGGAACTTGGGAAGATCGATGGCGGAACTAGGGACGGAAACCTTAGCAAAACTGCTAAGTGCAACAATGTATAGGAAATCTTGTAGAAATGATAATATTAATAATAGCCTTTTGCCTATAAGGAAACATTTAGTATCCATTCGTTAAGCAATGAACTATTTCTCTTTAAAAAACAAAACAAAAAACAACATGTTTCGCAAATCCATTATCTTTTATTGCTCTTACCAGTACATTTTTAAGCATTTCACCCCGAGCAAGGCGAGAGCCCCACTAGCATGCAAGGTGTTACAGAGAGTGAAAGTAAGAGTGAAAGTAAGAGAAAAGAGGGGTGTTTGAGGAAAGATTAAAAAGAAGGACAGGGATCAAGATCAAGGCACCAGAAGATGACGATTGATATTATATTTAAATTTTTGAAGATTATAGCATTCAGGAAAGCAAGTAAGAGGAAGGGGATTCCACTGTCGGGAAATGTTGGAGTAGAAGAGGCGGTTACATTTAACTGTTTCAACAGTAAAAAAAGGTGGTACCAAGATGCCAGCCTAGAGCACCTGCTATGAAAATATTTGTAGAAAAGACCGGAGGAAACCACATCAGTTCTGTGAGAAAGTGATTGGCGTCGAGATGCCAGGTCAAGACCTATCAGATGGTATATCTGTCTTTGGATTTTGTTGAGAATCTCGAGATGAACAACGGGGGCACTGACTATATATGGCAACAGTATTCCGTTCAAGGAGGAATGGTAGATTTGAAGATTTAAAGGATGGGGGAGAAAAACGTGGCGCGCCATAGCGAACCAACTTTCCTCGCGGTAGATGAAGCTATTGATTCAATGTAGTCAGTGGAAAACCTGAGACAAAGAAGGCTCAGAGTGACGCTCTCGTGAAATTGAGCAGCAGCCATGCTGAGAGGCGACAGGGACGTTTCTCTTTCGTGTGTAAATTCGAGCAGATTCCTTTTAGAGGCATTAAAATTTACAAGCCATTTCTTGCGCCAGTCAAACACAGATTGTAGGTCCTTTTCATGATCAACAACGAGCTTAACAATACCAGATTTACTATTGAGACAGGAATAAATGGTAATGTTGTATGTGTAGATACCTACTTGAGAATTGATGCCATCAGGAAGATCGTTGATGTATATCAGAAACAGTGTAAGACCCAGGATAGAACGTTAGTGAACACCAACGTTCGTATGAAAAGTACTGAAGCACCTGTTTAGGACGATCTTCATTTCAAAGTTTGACAGGAAGGATTGGATTAAATCAAATAATCGTCCTGTAATACCATATCCCTGAATCTTACGTAGAAATCCGTTATGCCAAACCCTTTCAAACACCTTAGAGATAGCTAGAACCACAGCTCGAACTTCGCAGTTATTATCAAGAGCTTGGTATACAAATTCAGTTATGGCTGTAAGCGCGTCAGCAGTAGACCGGGCAAAGCGGAAACCATATTGTTTGTCAGAGAGTAGATCATGGGAGGTAAAGTGCTTAACCACTTCGGCATTGATTAAAGCCTTGAAGACTTTGCCGAAGAGTGGTAGGAGACTTGCTAAGATAGTAGTTAGGTGGATCAGAAGGGTCTCCAGAGTTCTTAAAAACTGTAATAACTGATGAGGACTGGAAAGCAAGAGTCAGCGAGGCAATAGTTATATAGTTTGAAGAGAACTGGAGCCAGCTCAGGAACATCTTTCTTTAGGACTTTAGATATACCACTTGCTTTATGACAGTCTAATTTAGAGATGATGTCCAATATCATCGACAGGTTTATGCTCATCTCAATCAATAGAGCTTCAGTTCCAGGGGGAAAATCAGGTGTGGGTACCCTGGACTTTTTTCCCCTTATTTTTTAAATCAAATTCCTTCTACAATGAAGAAATAAAGCTTGGGGAATGTAAGAATGTCACAAGAATGTTCTACAAATTAACAATTCCAAGGAATATGTGGAACTTAGTCCTTAGCAAGGGTCTATGAAAGGAATGACGACGATTTGAAGCGGAGAACATGGTGTGGCAGGTTATTGAGATGAAGGTCTGAACGGGTGGAACGAAGGAGTTTAACTTCTATGAAACATTTGCGATCATAATAGTGATAAAGGAGAAACAGGTACGCAACGTTTCGTCAGTAGCTTAGGAGATGCAAGGTAAAAAAAAATAATTATCACCCGATTTTGAACACTGGACCTTTTGTCAACACTGGACCTTTGAGGACTGGGTAGCGCCAACCAAGATACGACAATCATACCCCATCCTTTGTCTAATGTGATTCTTTTAAGGAGACCATCGCAGCAGGAGTTAGATGTTTTCTAGGGCGCTACAAAGAACCAACCATTCTTCCATCATCTGATATTCATGGTATGAACATATAACTTCCATTCGACGTCTGGTTTGAGATTCTAATAGACATTCAATCCAGTGAGCGTCTTCCCCCACACCACTACACACACACACACGAGGGTTATTACGAAAATTTTGAGCCTGGTGACGATTCCTTTCCCAGAGATTGCGAATTAATACTGTATAATTGTGCTCGTTCCTTTCATCGGTAATTAGCAAGACCATTATGTGCTGTCAATACCTCATAAAGAATGGACCATTCCTTGCTTTGATCGCGTGGAAAGAAGGGAAAAGACATTACTTAGTTTCAGTGAGAAAGTGAAAGCGAGAATAAGGAAAGATTAAATAGAAGAGGAGAGAGAGAATCAGATTAAACTGATAAGAACAGGTACTACACTTTGATCTCATCCAAATGTTCGGAAAGTTATGTCGACTATGATAAAATCACCATTTTTCAGATTCACAGAATTGAACGACAGATGTCTCCTAACCTTGTTTTTATATCTACCAATTGTCCTTGTGAAGACTGACTCACCAACGACACCGCGTGAGAATAAATAATTATTCAGTGAAAAAAGTAGTATAACTAACTGGTTGTCATGCTCCCATTAAACTGAATTTATTTTCCTTTTTTTTTTTTTTTTACTTTGTATTTCATGTGCTCCTGAATGATGACTAATTTATTCATTAATTTCTATAATTTCTATAAATCGAGTAAGGCAATTGCCAAAAATACAGTTACCATAAATTAAATCAAATCAAATCGTCTGCTGAATTATTTTAAAATCATTAGAAAGAGAAATATTCGTAAGACGTGGATTTGGTTAGAATAAAAGAATGAATGAAGAATGAAATAAAGGGAAAAAAAGGGATAAAATGAAGCGGGTAAGATGGCGTGGCAATTTGAGGACAAATATATTTAATAAATTTCCCTAATATATTCATGTCTTTTTTTTCAGTTTTTTAAAAAGCAAACTCCTTCTTCATTGAGGAAAGAAGGCTTGAGGAATGTAACTATCACAAGAATGTTCTACAAGTTAACAATTCCGAGGAATAAGTGGAACTTATGAATAAAGAATGAAATGAATGGAGATAAAAGTGTTTAACGTCACATGCCAGTAAATAAATAATGGACTATTCCATTTTGATTGTGTGGAAAGAGGTGAAAAGACAATATTTGATTTCAGTGAGAAAATGAATGAAAGAAAAAAAAAAGATGTGAAGATAGAAATGTTTAACGGCTGTTTCATTGAAATAGAAAAAGTTATTAATTTCAAATCTTTTCATTTTTATCCCCTTGCTTCTTAAACTAACAACAATTATTCATATTTTCTGATGGTTATTTCAATATTTAATTAAATTTGTTAAGCTCAAATATTTAACGATGCAATATGGGAACTTCTACGGATGTTTTATTGTCGTAGAACTGACCATGAGCTTACTCAATCATTAACGGAAGAGTTAAGAATAAAGATTCATCCTAATATTTAAATAGGAAAACCGTGCAATGCCTAGTAGACGAGAATAAGCATGTCTGATACCTTTGCTTTTAATCAAGGTCAGAAAACTTCCAAAGCTGTCGCTCATATTTGTGCAGAGATGTTTTCATTATCCAAAGAGTGGCACAGAAATTTTTTTTTCCGATTCAAGGAAGGGAAGTTCTTGCCGACCTGGTGAATTTGATGAGAACCAGTTGCACGCGCTGATTAAAGAAGAACCACTCCAGACCCCTAGGAAATTGGCTCAAGAGATAGCAAACTCTCAGCTTACCATTGCTCATCATTTTCACCCAGTGGGTAAGGCCTAGAAACACGGCGCATGGGTACAATACGCACTGACCGAGAGAAACTCCAGCTCTCCTTCACTGCTACCAACTTACTCGCTGGACACGAGACAACACATGGATACAAAAATCTCGATTGAGAAATTCTGTCACACCCACCATATTCTCCTGATTTACCCGCTTAAAACTACCAGCTGTCCGGTCAATTTCTAACAATTTGAGGGTTGTTTCGTTCAACAACGATGTAGAGCATAAAAGGTGACATGGTGAATTTTTCGAATCTCATCCTCAATCGTCGAGGCAGTGAAAAGTATTAAAATAAATGATAAAAAACGGAATAATAATATAATAATAATTAATTATAATGATTATTAATAATGATAAATAATTATAAAAAAAAATTAATGTAATATGTTATATAATATATATAATGTAATACAATATTAAAATGTAACATAAGTATCTAATATACTATATAATATATGCACTTCCCGGTCACTTAATTAAGTACAACTGAACAAAAGCAAATTTCAAATCAGACAATGATGTAGTAGCCATTGAATATATTTAAAAATGGCCATGGTCACATGAGGGATTCTGTTACATGCATTAGTAACTAATTTTGAACACATTATGGTTGTTGGTGCTAGAAGTGTGGGTCTGTGCATTTCAAAAACTGCTGGGGATTCTCTTACACAAGCATCTGTAGATTTGGCAGAGAATGGTCAGAAGAAAAAATGCCAGTGAGTAGTAATTTCGTGGGCGGAAATCTGTTGTTGGAGAAATAGGCCGGAATAGAATGGCCAGCCTGATTCAAGCATGTGAAAAGGCAACAGTAACTCAAATAATCACTTTTTACAATAGAGGTGTAAAGAAGAATGCACAATTAATCAGACCTTGAAGCAGACGAGATACCGCAACAGAAGACCACTCCGGGTGCCATTCTTGTCAGATGAAAATAAAAAATAAAAAAAAAACTGAGACTACAATTCGGTAAGGGTAACAAAAATTGGACAGTCAACAACTGGAAAAGTAAAGTTTCGATCCTGCTGCTTAATTCAGTTGTTAGGACCAGAATTTGGTTGTTGGTAGTGGTATATTCGTACGGGCATTATTATACATTAGGACCTTTTGTAATATCTGTCTATATTTCTGAGATGAGGTATTATGTACCCTATTTACATTATTCGGACTACTGTCCTCATCTTTGTCGCCATATTTATTACATCGGCCGAAACGTTGTAATAAATATGGCGACATAAATATGGCGACAATGATGAGAACAATAGTTGAATAATGTAAATGGTGCACAATAAAAGATCGTTTAAATGCTGCAGCCTACCTGCGTGCTTCATTTTATGACTACGGTGCTTTCATCCTCAGGATAAAGCACTGTTTCACAACTCCGGAAATAGTGGAGGATTGTTTCATGGAATACGCAAATTAGTTTATGGGTTAAAGTATCTTCCACAGTCACCGGGTCTCAATCCCATTGAACGCCTTTTGGAAGTGGTGGAAAGTTAGATTCTAATCTTGTATGTGAAGGGAACGAATCTAGTAATATAAAATACCATGATAAAAGCATGGACACAAACTTCGAAATAATTATTCCAAAACATCGTCGAATCAATGTCAATAAGAATTGAAACTTTTCTAAATGTAAAATCAAGTAGTAGGTGACTAAATATACTAATGTAACTAGTAGTAGGTGACTAAATATACTAATGTAATGTATATATAAACGCAAAATAATTATGATAATAGAAACAGAAATTACTTACTGATGGTAATCAAACATCTGTCTGTATTTATGAAATTAACTATTATAACTAATTAGACTATTTAAATTCTTCAGACTATTGCCCTTATCTTTATTGTTAAATGCACGACGTTTCGGCCGTTGTACGCTCTGGCCTTCTTCAGGTGATATACGTTGGAATTTCGGATGGAAACCTTTATTTAGTCCACGGGGATTCTTTCGTATACTCCTTACAAACTTCCTTTAGTAACTAAACTCTCCGAGCCTTTCTACATCTCTGCTGTGACCGGATATTGAACTCACGTTTGTTTAGGTCAAGTCACATTTGGATTACTTACAACCCTTTTATACCTGGCCACAGCAGCGATGAACAAAAACTTGGAGAGTCCAGTTACTAAAGGGAATTAACTGAAACTATGATATCCAGAAAAGGCATGACACGTTGAATTAGAATTATCAACGCCCGTGGACTAAATAAATGGGTCGGTTCGGAATTCTAACGTATATCACATGCAAAAGGCCGGAGCTTACAACGGCCGGAGCTTACAACGGCCGAAACGTCGTGAATTTAACAATAAAGATAAGGACAATAGTCTGAAGAATTTAAATAGTGTAATTAATTACAATAGTTCATCTCAGAAATACAGCCAGATGTCTGATTACCATCAGCAGGTAATGTCTGAATATGATAATAAAGATGAGGACAACATTTGGACCGATGTAAATAGTGTAAATTTTAATCGAATGTTTCTCATCTCTCCTTAACGGGACATGGGAAAACAATAGATACATTCTTATATCTCAAGAAACAATTTTATGGAAAAACCTATGAGAAAGTGGAAAAAGTGTTCGCCCTTTAGGATTTCATTGGACTAAAGTGACGTTTACATTCGCCCAATGGAAAGGGGACGCTGAGAAATTTTAAATTTAAATATTTAAAAACGGAATATATTATTATTGTGTAGAAGGATGACCGTTCTTCTCTACCCTAATTCTACCATAGACTTGTTCATTTACTATCAGTAGGACGTCTGCTCATAGACACAAAGATCTCAAAATGGCCGCAAGACGTAACGTTGAGTCGTACGCATTGACGCACTGAACTACACTCCTATTATTACATTAGTAATGTATCTCATATCAATTTGTTTAATATTTCTTCATTGTTTGTATACGTGTTGTCAAGTAAAATTTGAACGCGATCTGGAAACATTAGGTGATGTGGTTCTACAGAGGGATGCTGAGAATGCCATGGGCTGAATATGTGAGTAAAGATAAAGTTTTAGAGAAAATGGAAACAAAAAACAATACTTATACTTAATATAAGGAAGAGATATTTGAAATTTCCACGGTACATAATGAGGAAAAAGGGCTTGGAAAATGTAATTTCCGAGGATAGATTGAAGACAAGAGGTACAGAGGAAAACAACGTATAACCTGCCTAGCGAGATTGAGTAAATGGATAGCGGACCAAGGGGAGATAACAAAAAGATAAAAATTATTAAGAGCTACAAAGGATAGGAAAATGTGGAGAGCCATGATCGCCGACATTCTATAGGGACACGGTATATAGAAGAAGAAGAATGAGCCTGAGTAAATGGATATCAGAGTAAGGTTTAGGAGAGATAACAAAAAGACACAATTTAGTAAGAGCTACAAAGGATAGGAAAATGTGGAGAGCTTTGATCGCCAACGTCCTGAAGGGACATAGCACACAGAAGACGACAACGATTATTAAAATTCGCTGTGTTTATATCCGTCATTTTTACCTAACAATTTTTTTTAAATTTATGTTCTGTGTCCCTTCAAGTTATTTTTGGTGGGGGGTTTGTACAATAATGTTCCCCATGTACAAGGCCCAAGAACCACTCGAGGTAGAGGGTTACATAATAAGAGATGGGAATATGTTAGGAAAGATAACGTTTAGCCCTAGCCTTGAGCGGTTTAAGGTGATAGTGATCGGAGGAGTATCCTCTTCAGACCCGGTTCCACAAAGCAGCGGTCCGTAGCGTTCAGAGCAACCTTTTCTGCGATTACAAATGGAACAAGACTTTGTCAAGGTATTCGGGATGATCGCCTGAGATCTGAGTATAACCTGAGATATTAGAGAAAATCAGTTTCATATCATAGCGAAATTCACTTCCGACTGGAATAATTACAACTTCCGGTTCTGAAGCAGGTAAAAAAAAATACAATACTATTCCACAAACAACACGGCAGGACGACAATAATTTAAATTTCAGATACCGGTTCCCGCACGATTACCGAAGTTAAGCAAGAGTCGCCGATGACAAGTTTACTAAAGCGTGCTAATCTACAGAGTGTTCCAAAAGTCACGCGACAATTGGCATAAAACATATACTTGTGAAATAGCAACCAGGGAAAATTTGCGTGACACCATCTTCCATAATTCAATCAATAAAACTTCTTAATAATATATTGTCACGTACAGAAACATTAATCCATTTGGTAAATAAATATATAATTTACAATGTTATCAATGGTAATGCGACTTTTGGAACACCCTGTTACCGAACTTTTGGCTACAAGAAAAAGAATTTTATGGCAAGGAGATACGTGATTAGATATTTGCTGTTTTTTTTTTATTCATTTTCTACGGCTTATCAACCCTTTACAGGTTATTTAAAGCCAGAAAGATTGTAAGAATTATTTTTTGTAGATAATAATCATTTAGTGATACAATTCATACTATTAGGTTGGTGCAAAAATAATGACGTAATAATGTCGTTTTTTGATGTATTTTTCAACGTCAAAAAACGACATTATTACGTCATTATTTTTGCACCAACCTAATAATTAACCCATTTCCCAAAGGTATAAGTGAATATAACACACTCAGCTGGAATTGAAACTCGGTTCTCCGATTAACAATTCTGAGCAAATTATCCATTACACCACCCGCACGTCCAAGCTTGCACTACTTGATATTCCCAAGCGTTCACCTATCTATATACGGACCAGGTACGGACGTTGCTTAACGAGAACCGGTCTTTCAACTGTAATATGACCGTAAGCTCTAGGCGTATATTCGCGACAATCTTACCGTCCCCCTAAAATTACACATCACTGTCATAATCCCCTCACACATGAACATGATCTAAATAACATAATCTTTAAATTAAAAAAAATAAATATTACAACTTTCTTTTAAAATGTTTTATTTGAAATTGAAGTATGCAAGCATATCATAAGCGTAACCTTCAGAAAGGTAATCTGTTACCTTTGTTGCAAGTAACATCACCTATCCCCCAAATTATACAATCGCAATTATAATCCACTAACACATGATCCTGATTTAACTAATTTAATCTTTACATTTTTTTAAATCCCATTTTTAATAAGATATTTTAATGGAAATTAAACTATACAATTATCCGAACAAACACTAGAAACTTAATCTTTTATATCCGTTTAACCCTTAAACCTACTGCAGGATCGTTGAAGAAGTACATTAAGTACAGTCGCAACAGTAGTAGTCATGTTTAGGGTAGGATAGTCTGGCGGAGCCCTTCCGTTTTCGAATCTTTTTTTAAATCTAATTTTAAAGTGTGATATTTTTCTTCTATACCATTTCACTTTCAAAATGATAATAGTGCCAAAAAAAAAAAAAAAAAAATTGGAAGAAAAACATGATTTAAAAAAAAATATTGAACTGAATTGACAATAGATTTACGTGCAAATATGTCGTGTTTGGTTTGTATGGAAGGAACCAGACTTGAGTGACTCCTCTGAGTTTTTTAGTGTCGGTGAAGGGGTGAAATTCGCTTCAGCACTCATCCCAGGTTAAGCTGGCTACTCTTAGCAAGGATAGTGACTTCAGCATCGGTGACCTCACGCTTAACTTTCGATCTTCATTGAAATTTGCAATCCCGTATGTATTTTACCATCTTTTTTTTTTTTTTTTTTTTTTTTTTTTTTACCTTGCTGAGATAAACGTTTTAATTTCTCTCCAAAATATTTTTTCTTTGTATGTTCTTCCTTCCGGTTCTTGATATTTTCTCTTGTTTGGAATGGAAGATCTTTACTCTTCAGAAAACAGTGGCAACACTTTTTCCGATATGATTACGACGGGTCACATTTTGGAAGTTACATGCTTCTGTATTAATTGGACTTTACTATATCCAAGCAGTGCAATAGCAGACGATAGAGCGTGTGATACAACTTACTGAAGTTGTATTGGAATTGCAAACTATATTTTCAAAGGCAAAAGAGAGTATTATTAATTGATCGATAGTTAACATGAGAAACGATTTAAACCTACTCTTAAACAGTGGATTTGTTAACTCAAGATAAAGAGTTACTGAATGAGTTTATTTAAAGTAAATAAGTAATTAAAGTATTAGGTTGGTGCAAAAATAATGACGTAATAATGTCGTTTTTTGACCTTAAAAATACGTCAAAAACGACATTATTACGTCATTATTTTTGCACCAACCTAATAAATATTTGTTTAATCATTTTACCCCAAGCAAGGCCACTAAGACGTGCGGGGGTGGTTACAGGGAGTGAAAGAGAATGAGAAGAATTTAGTGAGAAGTGAGGAAAAGGAACAGGGTCTAACAAGACAGATGACTGACGCTGAACTTAAATTTTTGAAAATTGTGGGTGGCAGGGAATCAAGAAATCGGAAGGGTGTTCCACAGGCGTGAGGTGCGAGAAAAAACAATTAGAATAGAACTGACGGTTTCAACAACAAACCGGTGTGTTCTTAGCAGTCTAGTTGCACACTTAAATTCATGCAGTCGAGAAGCTAAGGAGGAAAACCCATCAGAACAATTACCACGAAAATATTTATAAAAAAAGACAGAGAGAAGCCACGTCACGTCGTTGGGAAAGTGACTTAAGCCGAGATGCCAGATCAGGTCCGATTACATTACACACCCCTCTTTGAATTTTGTCAAGAATTTCTAGAGATATAGTAGTAGCAACCGACCAGAAATAGTAGATTTATAAATGTGTAACAAGGAATCCGATGACAAGAATTGTCTGGTACGACACAGTGAACCAACTTTCTTAATAGCAGACCTAGCAGCTGATTCCATATAACCACTCCACCGGCTTTCTGTAGAAAACGTGAATCCAAGGCGGCGCAAATTGTTGCTCTCCCATGCTGATGACAAGCAGAAAAGGTTCTCTATGGTAATTAAATGAAAGCGCATTTGTTTTGGAGGAGTTCAAATTTACAAGTCATTCTAGGTCCTCAGTGTTAGTAAGAATGGATCTAGACGAGTGGCCGTTCAGGATAACGTTTATTTCACGATTTGATAGGAAAGATTGGATCAGTTCGAAAATGTTGCTCTAGTTAACCACTCGTTGGAGGTCTTTTTTTATCAGGTAATTCTCAGGTTAAATTCGTTTAGTCAGTGAACCAGGAAAAAAGAACAGTAACAGATCAGAGCAGTTGTCATGAAAATAATTGTAAAAAAGACATAGAGAAGTCACGTGACATCGGCGAGAAAATGACTGAAGTCGAGATGCCTGGTCAGGAAGACACTTCTTTGAATTTTGTCAAGAATCTCGAGATATACAACAGGGACATCAGACCAGATATGACAACAGTGTTCAATGCAATGGAATGGTAAATTTATAAATGTGCAAAATGGATTCCGACGTGAAAAATTTCTAGCAGGAAGCGGTGAAACAATGTTCTTTGATGTAGACTTAGCAACTTATTCGATATATAGCCGACGCTCATGTCAGTGGAAAATGTGAGGCCAAGATGGTGTAGGGAGTTGCTCTCATGGAGTTTACCATCAACACTGCGGATGTCAGGCAGAAAAGGTTCTCTGTGGTAATTAAATGAAAAGACATTTGTTTTGAAGTTAAAATTTACAAGACATCCCTTACACTTGTTAACCACTGATTGGAAGTCCTTTTCGAGATCACCTGCCAGTTTTGCTTTGTCGAATCTGTCGATCTTTCTATTAAAGACAGGATGTCATCTGCATAGATACAAAGTTGGAAGAATGATTACACCGGGACGGTCGTTGATGAAGATTAGAAACAGCATAGTTTCGAGAATATCACCCTGTGGAACTGCTGCATTATTATGACGTTAACTAGAAAAGAATTCATTCAACACGATCTTCATTACATGATTTGTTAGGAACGATTTCATTAGGCCAAATATTCGTGCATAGACACCACATCCGTTGTTTGTGGAGAAGGCCAACATGTCAATCCATGTCGAAGGCTTTTGAGATATCTAGGTACACAGCACGAGCTTCGTCGTTAATCGATAGTAGCTGTTAACTCATTGACGGTAAACCTGGAAGAAAGGAAGCCATATTATTTATCCAAAAGTAAGATGATTTATCATTTTTGCGTTGATGAGAGCATTTAATACGTTGCTTAAAAGAGGTAAGAGATTTATAGGACGATAAGTCAAGGGCACAAATTGTTCCACAGAATACTTAAAGAAGGAAAATACAGAAAACTTCCAATAAGTTAGAAAACCAGATGTAACTTGATATTTATTGTAAGCTTTCGAGAGACAGGAACCAGTTCATGAGCACGTTTCTTCAGTTACAATTTCAAGGATGCCGTCAAATCTTGGGATCTTGTTTAGAAGTGATAGCTGAAGATATAGACAGTTTCATGTGCATATCACTCAATAGAGATTCTGTTTTATTTGTTTATTTTTATTTTAGCGGTTGTAAGCATGAAATATATTGTAAGGCTGTTTTTTTTCCTCATTCTTTTCCTAATTTAATCTATTTGCATCCGCGTCCTGGGTAAGACGATAAACTACATCCGCGTCCTGAGTAAGACGATAAACTACATCCGCGTCCTGGGTATGACAATAAACTACATCTGCGTCCCGGTTAAGATGATAAACTATATCCAACAGCAAGGCATCTGATCAGGAGGTTTTGAGGAGCGTGGAACAGCCACTTAATTGCTGGTGTTCCCAGGTTCACCATGACCCGGGGTGGTAGCACCTGTTAGGGTCCCTGCTATGGGCAAATAGTTGGCCTCCCCACCAAACTGGGGTCAAAAAACTATGAAAGTTTAAATATAGATTTTAATACCAGCAATATGTTTTTGTAAAAAATATTACTAGCAATGAATTTTTGAAGGAAATAATTATTACGAGCAATACAGTTTTGAAGGAAAAATATTACCAGCAATACATTTTTGAGGGGAATACATTGCCAGCAATAAATTTTTGAAAAAATATTACCAGAAATAAAAATCGTGTTGGCATAAAATAATCCATTGAGGTTGATTTGCCGTAAAATAAAACGACATAAACCCAAACACACTATTTACACGATTTTTTCGCTGTTTATTGTACATCAATTGCCTTCGTCATTTGTATATAGTGTATTTAATTTTCTCGATCATTGTTTTGCATTTTAATTTTTTGCATGTCATAATTTGTGTACAGTTAAAATGACACGGCAAGTTTGTGGAGACTTAAAATGAAAATAATTAGTTGAAAAACTTGATAATACTGTTATGAATAATCACGAGTGGTCTCCCCTTTTTTGTTACTTTCCTCTGCTGAAGAATGCATCAATTTTAGTATGTAATCAATACAAAAATGATAACGATACCCTGCCGAATGATTTATTGATTGACATTACTACATTTAGAACACCAGATAATAAAACGAAGGCTGTATGAAGCAAGCGAAATGTAGAGGCTAATACAACAAGGAATCTAATTTGAATAAGGTCACTGCCACCGTCTCATTCTTACTTCTGGAGGTGTCTTCTCGTGAAAGTTGAATTTCCCACTCACCATGGCTCGGGACAGGGCTGGACAGTTGGGACCTGGAGACGGCAATGCAGGACAGTGCAGTGTGGAAAGGAGTTGTTAATGGAGTTCCGTCCAACCAAAGGTCGGTTGAAGGATATTGATGATGAATTTGAATAAATCGTCAATGTGTGAGAATATCTGAAGTCAGATACTTAAATAATTTTTAGGATAGCCAGAGAAAACGTCTGTTGATCTTTTGGAATTAAAAAAAATGATGGTAACAGTTTGAATAATTCATGGAATGGTAATAACAATTCATCTTTGAAGTTGCAATGGCCGAAAAATAAATGGCGGATTCCTATGATGTGTCTCTATGTTCATAGTACGTTAAAACCGTTAATTCTCTCATTTAACAAACCGCGTTAACACACCCTGCTTATAAACCTACTTATAACTAACGTAATCTACGGAAAGGAACCCCGTTGTTATAAAAATTTAATCTGCTTTCATTTATTTGGAACGCGAACATGAGGAATTGTTGTTATACAATTCTTTCCTTTAAAAACTTTACTGCACTATACTGCTGATATTAGAACCAACGGAAGGTTTGTTTTTAAGTTCACAAATAGTATAATATAATTTATAAGCTCTGATTTATTTTGTGAAGGTTTGTTTTGTATTAGAGTACGAATAATTTAGGGAAGCAAACCGAGAATATGAACAAGCGAATACTAAACTTGTCAGTTTTTTCATCTGAAATATCCCTTTCTGCTAATGCTAACCTCCAGGAGAGTGTGCCTTGACGGGCTAACATTCTAGGCTGATATGAAGTCGAAAGACTAGACTGAATCCATTGCAATGTGTGCTGCTAAGAAAGTTGGTTCACTGTATCGGGCTAGACAATTTCTTTCTCCAGAATTTATCTATATCTAGAATTCTCAAAATGTGTGTGTATGTGTGATCAGATGTTGTTTATGCATTTTCACAGTTTTCATCCGATTTCGAATGAATTTATTTTGTTTGATAGATAATTCTTCAGTGCCGGTTTTGAGTCCAAATTGTTGGCGACAATGGCTCTCCACTACTTCATGTCCATTATAACTCTCAGCAACGTTTTACTATTTACTACCTGTTCTTGGATATATATCTTTCATAAAAACTTTATTAAAAATAAAAACTTTATTAAAATAAATAGTTTAAACTATTACAATAATATTTATTATTATACAGTTCCCTTTTCAGGGCCCCCCCCCACTCAAAGTGTTACCCCCCCCTACACACACACCATTTTAGAATGTGCCTCAGTTTCACCCAAATGTTGTTACTAATATTGATTTTCGGGTGGGCTGACTTTAAACTTAAACTGCTCCGGCTGAACGGCAAAATCTCCCAGTAATGAAAGACTCGGTTGAAGACGGGTTATACGTAAGTCTACCATTCGTTCATGCTCAGAATATTGCTGCTACTTTCGTCCGGTGCTGCTGTTATTTATCTAGAGCTCCCTAATAAAATCCAAAGAATCAGCAATGTTATTGGTCCTCACCCTGGCATCCAGGTTTTAGTTACGTTCCCACCGCCGTGAGTTTGCCTCCCTTTGCTTTGTCTATAAATATCTTAATGGTAATTGTTCAGATGGGATCTTCGCTAGGGTGCCTAGACTTTTTTTTTTAATTTCAGGGCAATACTAGACTTGCGATGAGGTCTCATCAATTTACAGTTTAGTCGGATAGATGTAACTGTAAATTCTATGCTAACTTGTGGAACTCTTTTCCTTTTCCATGCTTTCCAATTAATTTTAGTCTTCAGAGAGTTAAATACGGTGTCAATCGCTATCTACTGTTCTCCTGATTACTCTTCTTTTGCTATTACTCTTCTTTTGTTTCTGTTTCTATCTCTTCCGCACCCAGTAACCCCTTGTGTATTAGGGGCCTTCCTGCCTTGTTTGGGTTTTATTCGATTTTAAAAAGATACACATTAAAAATCAAAATAAATCGCTTGGCACTTTGATAGAAACATTTTTGTCAAAAAAGCCTGAATCATACAATTATGAACAAACGCAACAGGCTTCCTTTTATCTTGCAGTGTAAATGACACACGCACACACAGCCAAACGTAGTCAGGATGGAAACAAAAAGGAGACATACATAACATCAGGAAGAGACAGTTTAGATTTCAAGGGAACATGATAAGAAGAGAAGGCTTTGAAAATTTGATACTCAAAAGACAGATAATAGGGCGTAAGAAATCCACGCATAAACTACCTGGTGAGCTTGAGTGAAAATGGCGAAACAGGTTTTGGGAGATATAGCAAAATGTCAAAATTTCCTAAGACCTACAAAGGACAGGAAATTGGGGAGAGACATGATTACTAACGTCGTAAAGGACACGGCACAAAGAAGAAGAATTGGGAAAATATTAGAATGATAATCTTCCTATACAGTGACTAACTTAATTTAAATCAGAAGTAGGGCACATTGCTGGGGAGGAAACGTTAACAAGCTAATTCTTCAGACGATTTTTTAATGCCATGTCTTGAAGGAACATGAATTACAACCACATCGTATTGAAACACCGGTTCCCGTACGATCACCGAAATTAAACAACTTCGATCCTCGTCAGTATCTAGATGTGTATACTAGGTATTATAAGCTTAGATGTGCAAGTGGTGTAATGGATAATAGCTCGGAATTGTTAATCGAAGTGCCGAGTTCCAATTCCCTTTGGGTTCGTTATATTACGCGCAAATACACTTGGGGAAGGCATGAATCCACCTCTTCTCCTTTCAGTTATGGGTTAATTAGTAAAAGTCATATCACTAAACCATTATTATCCCACAAAAATGTTATAATCTAAAAATATTTTCTGGCTTTAAATAACCTGCAAACGATTGATAAATCATTAAAAAAAATCAATCAATCAAATTAAAGAAACATACAGGAATTATATCTCTCCACATATTCTTTTTTTTTATTTATGAATTGCCATGACTTCTTGGGTAAACTTAGTAATTTCCTGTTGGTTTCTCTGCAGTTTTGAATTCATAGTTGATTTTCTCCTAGACTGGCTACCATCCAAGAGTAGAGCTGGAGGATCCCTGTTGGAGAAGCCCGCTGAGGTACATTTGTGTTTCTTCAACCTGCAGCTATGCTGATAGACATTACAGTTTCTAGGAGAGACTGCATTAAATCCTAATTTTTACTATATTCTACGAGAAAGTTTCAGAATGCGAGTTTATTAGACATTCTCGTAGAATATATTAACAACAGTTTTACCACTTATTTATATTAAAAACAACCAGCAGAAACTCTTGCCACCTTAAATTTAAAATTGAATGTCCAGCCAGATACAAAATGGCAGTGATAAAAACTTAATGGCTTCCTTAACCATTTTATAGACTACCAAATTAGACTATTTCTTCCCAAAGTAAATAACAACGATAGTGAACACATAATTAAAAATGACATAAATACAAATACACATCAACTTCCAAGAAGATGAATCTTTACTTAGAAATATCATAAAGAAATACACTACACCAAATGACACTAACAAAAAATTACAACGACTAACATTATCTTTATAAGTTCAAATGTCTGTTAAGGAACTGATCAAATGGATCTTCATAAATAATTACATCGGTCAGACGACTACACGACGATACAGACGCGCCTTACGTTGCACCTATCTGAACAAAGCCCTATTACAATCCATTTAAACACATACAGAAACTTACCAGACTCCATCCGAAATATACTAGTAGAAAATACAAACATAATAACCTCATCGACAGGTAAAAAGAAATGATTAAAAATAATGGAAGCCTTAATAATAAAAAAGAAAAACCCAACACTTAATAATATTAACTACGAACACGGCCACAATGTGCTAATTGTGTTCGGAAAATAAAACTTCCTTATAACTCTAAACCATACACACAACCCATACACCAATTTAAAAAGCAAAAATAAAATCATCCTTAATAATGATTAAAAGTATAGCCGAAAGCGCTCGGAATTACAGGACATTTGGACAGTTTCTACTGTGTCTGTGTCACCAAAATAAAACACTTGTTCGAACACAAGAAAAATGAAATAAAAAGCTTAATCGTAGTACCTTGTCTGTCGTCTTTAATGATATATATGTGTGTGTGTGCGTGTGTGTATATGTGATTGTGTGTGTGTGCGTGTGTGTGTATATGATTGTGTGTGCGTGTGTGTGTATGTGTGCGTGTGTGTGTGTGCGTGTGTGTGTATGTGTGCGTGTGTGTGTATGTGATTGTGTGTGTGCGTGTGTGATTGTGTGTGTGCGTGTGTGTGTATGTGATTGTGTGTGTGCGTGTGAGTATGTGATTGTGTGTGTGCGTGTGTGTATGTGATTGTGTGTGCGTGTGTGTGTATGTGATTGTGTGTGTGCGTGTGTGTGTATGTGATTGTGTGTGTGCGTGTGCGTGTGTATGTGATTGTGTGTGTGTGCGTGTGTGTGTATGTGATTGTGTGTGTGTGCACGCGCGCGTGTGTGTATGAATTAAAATGAAATATGGGTTAGAATCTGACAGAATTTTAGGATAAGGAACAAATAGGAAACGTTTATAAATTTAACATGTTTCGTTTTTATTTAAGCTTCATGAGAAATATTTATGTATGTGTGTGCGCGTGTGTATGTAGGATAAGATAGAGAAAAAATAGGAAACGTTTAACAATCTAACATGTTTCGCTTTTATTAAAGCTTCAGTAGAAAATCGGTTTTTGGGAAAAAGAAAAATTATGGTATTTTTACTTTGCTGTTGTTTGATTAGAAAAATAAATAAAGCAACATATTAGGTTGGTGCAAAAAAATAATGACGTAATAATGTCGTTTTTTGACGTTAAAAAATATGTCAAAAAACGACATTATTACGTCATTATTTTTGCACCAACCTAATAATTTCAGATGCCGGTACTTAAAAATAAATTTCTAAATGTGTTAAAGCATTTAAGTCATGTTTCTGTATTGTTTGTTTTTTTCATTAGTCAAACCTCACGTGTCTTTATCTTGTGGTGTTAATGTGTGCGTGAGTTCGCGTGTGTACATCTGGATTCTAGTGGGCATTTTTTGTGTCAGTCGAGTAGTGTCAGTTAATGTCCGTGTGTATAATTCCTGTAGATGGTAGTAGGATTTTGGGGTCCTTTATATTTGTGTATCATATTTCTCATTGGTCTTGCGGGATTTGGGTAATAATGTGTGTGTGCCTGTGTGCTTCTATTGGGCGTTTCTTCTTTCTGTCTGTCTGTGGCCGTATGTTGATTGGGGCATTTTGGTGTGAGGGGGAAATACTTAGGTTACATCGGCATTTACATATATACAGAGTCCGCCAAAAATATCCATCCACACTTCAGGAAAGGAAAAAGTTGGATTTCATAATTTTATCAAATTGCGATAATACTGTAATACGGTATTTTCTTGACAGATGTCATTACAATGGCGGCTCTTAGGCAAGAGGGTTGGAGATGCATGTGCAGCAATCCCATTGGACACTTTGTCCAATGTTGCCCAAATGGTAGTTCACCGTAATAATAATGTCTGGAAATTAAAGGCCGTTATTTTGAGCATCTCTTGTCATTGCTGAGACCAAAAATAACTTGTATTATTCTGATGACGTCTGCATAAATTTAGTAATGCCATATCTATACAAGTTTTTCCTTTTATGAAGTGAGTATACAATTTATGTATCCGTATATATATATATATATATATATATATATATATATATATATATATATATATATATATATATATGAACATGGGCGCAAAATTGCAGAAGAGATCCATCAAGGTTCCGATCGATACATTCGGGAGGTCGATACCCCAGAAAAGAGTACTTTGAAATCAACTGAGAACATGTACATTTCAGCGGCAGTTCGAGAGCCGATTTACCAAAGAGTCTGATCTTTGGTGACGAAGGGTTTCGCAGCTATTTGCCCGACTATCATCGGCGTGACCTTAGTATAGAGGAAAAGGCTTTGAAAGCTATCATTGCCTTCACGTGCACCCGTCCTAGGCTTATGTCACCGAGTTAACGGTTCGTATAGATCCCTGAATATCTCTTACTCATCGATCTCACATAGGTATGCGATAATGTGTCGTCCCCATATTCTGGGGTGTTTCTAAGGCTGCTAGCTGTGGAATGAATAGTGATTTCGACTATGCGGATGGAGTGAATCATATATGAACAATATTCTCATCAGTTTCTGGTCGGATTCTTTCGGTATCTGCTCAAGGTGAAGATCCCAACTAAGAGAAAATGTTTGTTTTCGACAGATTTCAGCAAAAGCTGGGTAAAAGTAGCGAGCTTGGTTCAAGTGAACGGGGCTAACCCTGATTTTCTTTTTAAAGTTCACTGGGTCACAACGGGGCAGTTTTCTGTTGAACCCTCCCCTGGTTAAGATAGTCTCTCTTTGTGTACATAGTTAATGTGAGTAACTGTCTGTGCCCGGCTTGTCCTTTGTGTTATGATCCAAGTTGAGATTCCCAACCTACCCATTTTCCCCTCTTTTTTTCCATCTCAACTGGGTCAGTCTTTGATTTTCCCAAGCCAATATTTATTTTATCCTTCCCTTCCAGTTAGTGAGTGAGCTTCTTGATTTTGTCTGAAGACAGAATACAGTGGCCACTGTTATTTTTTGAGGAGAGAACGGGTCTTGTTAACATCTGCTATTTTTAGTTTTGAATGTTTTGCTATATTTTCATTTGTTTTGGGGGTACATCCCTCTTAATTTCATGCCATCATTATATATATATATATATATATATATATATATATATATATATTTGTGTAAGGACATTTTTACATAAAGAAATGTTTTATGTCATTGAGTGTTTTGTTATTTTTTGAGGAGAGAACGGGTCCTGTTAACATCTGATATTTTTAGTTTTGAATGTTTTGCTATATTTTGATTTGTTTTGGGGGTACATCCCTCTTAATTTCATGCCATCATTATATATATATATATATATATATATATATATATATATATATATATATATATATATATATATATATTTGTGTAAGGACATTTGTATATGAAATGTTTTATGTCATTGAGTGTTTTGTAGGATCCCTGTGAATATAGGGTATTGTGGTATATGTAGGCGGGAATGGTGAAGGATGACTTCTTGTGGTTAATCTAACTAGCTCGGTCTAAGATAGTTAATGTTGACCAGACGCATCGCACTCCCCTTTTTTTGGCCTTGTGTCGCAACTATTGTATTTCATAATAATAAAGGCGAATAAGAAAAGTGTATTTCATTGTATAGAATCTTCCTGATTGATGGTGGTATTTCCGTCTCACCCTTTAGTTTCTCCCCAAGAAATATTATATTAATGTCTTCATTACTACGTCCCTACGAACCTTGCTTTGAGTCTAAACTGTATGTGTCAAAAAATTATAGATTGATTTCTTTTTCCCTGATGCACTGCGAACAATGCTTTGATTAAAATCTGAGATTTACTGATATATATATACAATGTAACCAAAAATATTTTTGTCCGTTTTTTGATTAGTCATTGAATGAAGTTGAAATATATACGAAATGCATGTAGCAATTGTTTTCAAATTCGGACAGCCGAAAGTAGAAACATCAGACGTTATAAAAAACACGCGAACCGTGCCTGGCCATCAGTTATAAGCCGGACAGCTGTTAGAAGGATGGAAGTGTCTAGAGATCTCGTTCGGGGCTGTTTGCTTTACGACTTCAAAGTGGGCTTATCAGCAACTGCATCAAGTCACCATATATGTCAAGCGTTTGGGGATAGTGCTGTGGATTAACGTACTGCAAGGCGTTGGTTTCGAAAATTCAAGTCGGGAGATTTGTATCTCCATGATGAGCCTCGCAGTGGACGACCACAGGTCTTGAATGACGGAGTCCTGAAGGCAGCATTTTCCGATGAAACAGTACCTGCACAGCCTAGGTAAGACGTACAAACGGAAGTGGGTTCCGCAAACGCTGTTGGAGGTCCACAAGGGACAACGAGTGGCAGCCTGCGTATTGCTGCTTTCTCGCCACCGTACCGCATCCTTATTCAATCGAGTGCTTACCAGTGATGAAAAGTGGGTTCTGTACGAAACTCCCAAGCGTTCCAGACATTTGTTGTCTCCTCAGAATGCTGTCCTTCACACCGCAAAACCGCCTATGCACCCATGCAAGATTATGCTTTGTGCCTGGTGGACAGGTCGTCAAGTGGTTCATTATGAACTGCTACCAACAGGTCAAACGGTCACCAATGAAGTAGACTTGCGCAAAGCCCTCACGGACTTCTTTGCGTCACCCCCTCCCCGAGTTCTACCACAAGGGCATTGAACAGCTGGAGACACGTTGGCAGAAGGTGCTGGATGCCGATGGCGATTACATAGAAGATTGAATATAAGTTACACATACTGTGAAGCGTTTTCTTTTTTTCCTTTAAAAACGGACAGAATTTTTGGTTTCCTTGTATGTATATATATATATATATATATATATATATATATATATATATATATATATATATATATATATATTCAAGTTTCAATAATTATCCAGACAAAGTGCTTGGATTAAGTTCTTTTTTATATAATTTCTCATGTGATATTATAATGTGTTTCTTTTCAGTAGATAAATTATATAAAACTATTGAAATGTTGTTTTATTTAGAGCGATTTCGGCTATATATTTGGCCATTTTCAAGTTTGAAATATATTAATTATAGATAGCTGTATGTATGTATTTAAATAACGTTTCATTTTCAAAACACGGCCAACATATAATGTCCATATTCATAGTTGATTTTTTTTTTATTAATATACATGGACACATTATGTTCACCTTAAAACTTAAAGCACCTTGTCTGTCATATCTAATGAAACTTACATGAAAGAAGGTTTACTGCCTAAATACACAATATATATATATATATATATATATATATATATATATATAATGACATTGGGTTATCTCGAAAGCACTCGGAATAAAATAATACGTATTAACACGATAATTTTCTCTCTTCCTTTAATAATGTCACCAAAAAACTTGTTCATGAATATGAAAGAATTCAAGTGAAAATAAGTAGACACGACTTGTCTAAATTATTCAAGAGAACATGTCACAACACAGGTACACACACACACACATATATATATATATATATATATATATATATATAGCATAAATTTCAGACATGTCTGCAGATTTTTAACTAAATCCTTACATACTCACGAATAACCTCCTGTGTATTGATATTAAAGAATGATAAAAATGTGCTATAGCTGTTTAAATTTCTTTTATTTTCATTTCCCAATTATTTTCGATCATCTTCCAAGATCATCAGCAAGTAGTACAAAACTATACGTTGTTCAGGGGTACAAGTATTTATACAAAGGTGTTCGTTGCTAACACTTACCCTACTTTACACGATGATTTTTAATGCAAATGGTTGACAACGTGCTAAGAGTTCATACGAACGTGAAAAGAATGTCCATTACGAATGTTTTCCTCTATGTTATTATATCTTGATCATGCGAGCATTAAAGCGTGAAAAACTGTCCCTTCATAGATATTTCATAACTTTCCTGCAGTAGTCATAGTTAACTCTTTAAAAAAAAAAGTACCGCCTTTAATTTTTCAAAATAAATTGCTTCTAAGATTTATAGTGTGAATTTATTGTTATTTTGTTTTGTAGGATAGTTCTGTTGTCGCCAGTATTTTTTTATATTCTGAATGTAGACAGGAATCAAGCAATGGACGAATAGTCAGACATGTGTTGCGTAAGACGTCTTGTTACGTGTAGTTACCGTATACCCAACAGATATATTTGTTTTTTTTTTCTCGGAGATACATTCTCCGAAAGGAGATTTAAATTGATATATAATGTTGGTTTTACGTAATACATCAGCTGGCGGGTAGGAGTTATTGTGAATAATTAAATTAATCTACAACTATTCAAATGTAATGTCAATCGACGTCTCCAGATGCCCTGATCTATCCCCTATCCTTCTCTTCATCCTTTCCTCTATCACTCCTATTTGCTCTAGCTCCAACTCTCTGTAACCCCTTGCGTTGCTAGTGGCTTCCCGCCTTGCTTGGGGTGAAATGCTTAAAAAAGAAAAAGGAAAATGGAATATATGTTATGAGATTCTTTATGATTTTTCACCCTCTTTGTAGTTAGCGTGCATCTGGTTATATTTAGTATCCTCTGAGGAATTATTATATTCTATTTGACAAAAAGAAACAAAATCAAAAACATAACCGTTTGCAAAAACATAACCGTTTGCATTTAAAAGGATAATGAAAAATTACTGTAATGTATAGCAACGCACACCTTTGTACAAATACTTGTCCCTCTGAACAACATAGAGTTGTACTACTTGCACCCCTGAAGATGATCATAGAAGAAGATCGAAAGTTCTTGAGGAATGAATAAAAAAGGTTATTCTTGAGTATGAACAGATTTTGTTAAATTTATCAGATATAATGTCTGTAATTTATTAAGTAAGACATGCCTAAAAGAGAATTTGCTTGCTAAATACACACACACACACACACACACACATATATATATATATATATATATATATATATATATATATATATATATATATATAATATACATATATATATATATATATATATATATATATTTATATATATATATATATATAATATACATATATATATATATATATATATATATATATATATATATATATATATATATATATATATATATATATATATATATAATTTAATCCCAAACAAGTCTATAATGCCACAAGGGTGCATGAAGTGACAGGGTGTGAAATCGAATGAGAAAGCTTTGTTGAGGTTGAAATGAGGAGAAAGGACAGTAAAGGAATAGTATTCACGAAGGCAGATGTTGATTGATGGTGAATTTTAAAATTTGAAAATCTTGTCACCAATCTAGTAGCTTAAATTAATGTAGTGGAGACACTAAAGAGGAAAGCTCATTAGAACAATTGTCATGAAAATATTTTGTTGAAAAGCCACAGGGAAGACACGTCCCCTCGGTGAGAAAGTCACTGAAGTTTTGATGTCAGGATAGGAATTTTTAGCTTACCAATTAGTTTTCTCATAAAAGCAGTTCATGATTGAAAATGATGAGCTAATACTATTATCAATTTTATTAATAACTAGCAGCCATGCGCGGCTGGTCGATCAGAATAAGAATTCTATTAGAATGCAGCTAAAAATTCATCAAATTTACATGTAACAGAGTCTATCGTCTTCAATTACTTTAAAGTATTTTCATTAAAAAAACATTTTGAATAAATGTAGTTACTGATATAACAGAAGTAGTCTGTATTTATTTAATCGAAGTTAGTCGAGGACATGAAGGGGTAAAACAGGCAATATGAAGACCCACTTCTGACCGGTGTTATTTTGGAGTTTATGAAATTCATTTTGTCAGTATGCTACCAGAGATGTAAAAAAAAAGGATACATTTAGAAAGCAATTGTTATATTTGATGAAAATTGGTTGAAAGCTCAACGAAAAATATTAGGTTGGTGCAAAAATAATGTCGCTTTCTCACATGGGAGAAAACGACATTATTTTTGCACCAACAATAATAAAAAAGAAACCAGTAAAAGTCGCCATTTTTCTCAATTTATGCGGGTTTCACTGTATACAGTGCTGTTCGATAAAAGTGACTCACCTGCTTTTTTTTTACTAAATATTCTTTTCTCCGATGAAACGAAAGCTGAGCTAAATTCAAAGGATATGGATATATATATATAGCATAAATTTCAGACATGTCTGCAAATTTTTAACTAAATCCTTACATACTCACGAATAACCTCCCGTGTATTGATATTAAAGGATGAGAAAAATGTGCTATAGCTGTTTAAATTTCTTTTATTTTCCGAAGAAGAATCTTTGAAAGCTCTTTGAATTTAGCAGTAAGAAAACTTATGGAGCATTATAAAGTACAGGCTCTCAAGAAAGCAGTTGAGCAACATGCTCCATGAATTTTCTATGGTGTTGAGGTCAGGAGATTGTGGCGGCCATGTCATAACACTCACCTGCTTCTCATCAAAGTATTCCTTCATCAATTTTGATTTGTGACAGGGGACATTATCCTGCATAAAAATGAACTTGGTGGGCTCGATTTGCACTGTAGGTGGACTCAATTATCAACTTAAATGACTGTTAAACAATCAACTTATTGTTGGCTAAAATTGAGTTAAGTTTGTAATAGACTGCTTGAAAATCGAAGGAGGTTTTAGTTTAAAATTTGATAAAAAAAAATATGATACCCACAGGCCAGACTGAAGGCAAAGAGGAACAGATGAAAACAACCCATGCCTCACTTAGTTTGTTTTAGAGAAAATGGAAACTAAATGAACACTAATATGTAACATCAGGAAGAGACCGTTGAAATTTCTAGGTCACATAATGAGGAAAGACGGGTTGAAAAAATTGATACTCACAGGAGAGATTGAAAGCAAATAGAGTCAGAGGAAAACAACGCATAACTCACCTAGCATGTTTTAAAGAAAATGGAAACAAAAACGATACTTATACTTAACATCAGGAAGAGACACATTTGAAATTTCTAGAGCACATAATGATGAAAAAGGGCTTAGAAAAAATTTTAAAAGAAAATTTGATACCCACAAGACAAATTGAAAGCAAAGAGGAACAGAGAAAAACAATGCATAGCCCATGTAGCATGTTTTAGACAAAACGGAAACAAAAAGGACACTTCTACATGAGAAGCGGAAGAGACAGTTGAAATTTGTAATGCACATAATGAGGAAAGACGGCTTTTGGTATCTCGAATTTGGAATTTGGATGTTGCGTTTTTACTTTTGCTAATAACCATGCATTCTGAATTCTTGCATCTGATCGTTAGTCCTTTCTTCTCGTTTTCTTTTATTGCTTCTGTAGGTGTCCTATTTCTCTGTCTACTATCGTGTATATTGTTAAGATTGTGACTGCCAGTAATGAATCCCAGTAGGACTCCTAGCACTCTCAGAATCGTTTGTATCACTGTATACCTTGAATAAGCCTGATGTGAAGCCCGATATTTGAATCACTGTATAGCTTGAATAAGCCCAATGTGAAGACACATCCTTGTACTTTAGAAGAAAAAAGAACATAACCTCACACGTCTAGAATAGAAGGAATATTATTAAATAAGCAACTACAAAACCTGTTGTCAAAGAATGTGAAATCTAAATATTTGCATATAATATTGCATATTCACTTCCAACGCTAATATAGCCATTTGGCTAAAATGTGCTTTCATGCCCTCAATGGGACGATTATTCCCATCAGATCGCTTTTTTTGAACTACCTTCGCTCTTCAGCAATATTTATTGTTTTAAAAAGCAATGGTTAGAACTTTAGTAAAGCCGAAACATATGAAAGTGAATTTATCCATTTTCTTGGACTTACCAGACACCCAACACTGGTATTTCTATATTTCACTATGCATTTATGCATGCATAATAATAGTTGGCCTCTCGTATTCGAGGATACCCGTCTACTAGAGCGGCTAGTCAATCCCTGTTGCAGACACAAGCCCAGGCACATTTGTGTTTGTTCAACACCCAGAGAGCCAACCTGTGGTTTATACTGCAGCTATGCTGACCAGACCTTAGTTACAGTTTCTGGGAGAGAGCGTGTTATCTAGAATGATCAACAATCCGAACAAGGCCAGCGCACTCAAACCCTCGGTCACGATGACTTGTGACTTCGTGCTATCACGGCTATCGACCATCATAGGTGTTCCCTCTACCCAATTTTATTCACAAGTCTTGGGTCAACCCGTGTAATGGTTTTCAAGTACTTTCCAAAGGTGATGCACACTGGGATCATTCCACCTCCAGACCGATAACACATACATACATGCATACATACATATATGCTACCGTCAAAATTAACGTGGCTTGTACAAAACCAGTGAAAACCAAACAAAATAGTATTAAAAATCGAAACAATTCCGCATTATTTCACTTCCAAAACATCTGATGAAGCTAAATAAATAGCGAAACATGTTATATTTATAAACGTTTTTCCTATTTGTTCCTTACTAAATTATTTTGTCGGATATAATCCATATTTTCAACAGATTTTTGTTTCAATATTATTGAAAATTGTCACAGTTTAAGAATGGATTAATTTCTCTACACGGAGAAAAAGAAATATCCGCATTTATCGCACAGATTGTATATAATTGCAGAAGGTCACAGAAGGAATCGGCCGAAATATTGTGGTAACAACCAAAGAAACAAAAGGAACGCAAACAATGGTTTGAAAAATATTTAGAAAGCATATTTCTTTTATTATCTCATCAGATCAAATGGGGAAAATAATATCTATTCATTTTTGTTATGGGGATACATTGTAGATTATATTTCATGTAAAAGTGAAATTAACTGAAAATCAAGAAAATAGCAGTTACTACTGACTACGATTTAATGCAAGCCGTATTGCAAACCGGACTCTAAGTCTGATTTAAACGTCGGATTATATGCGGGATTGCAAGCCTGATTGCTAGCCGGATTAAAAGCTTGATTTGATACCAGATTGCAAACTTGATTTTGAAGCCAGATTGCAAGCAAGGTTATAAGCTCAATTTCAAGCCGAATAGCAAGTATCATTGCAAACCGGATTGTACGCCGAAATTCAAGTGAATTTGAGAGCCTGATTGCAAATGTAGTTGTAAGACGGATTTCAGACCTGATTGCCAACCGTATTGGAAGCCTAATTTCAAGCTGGATTGCAAACCTGATTTCAAACAAGCTTGCCAGCTAAGATTAGAAAGCTGATTTCAAAACTGATATCAAGCGTTATTTCCAACCAGATAGCAAGCCTGCTTTGAAGTCGGACTGTAAGCCTGATTGCAAGCCTGATTAAAAGACTGACTGTAAGCCTGATTAAAAGACTGACTGTAAGCCTGATTGCAAGCCTGATTAGAAGGCGGATTAAAAGCCTGATTATGAGCCTGATTGCAAACCTGATTGCAAGCCTGATTAGGAGCCTGATCATAAGACTGACTGTAAGCCTGATTAGAAGCCGGATTAAAAGCCTGATTGTAAGCTGGATTACAAGCCGGATTAAAAGCCTTATTGTAAGCCTGATTGTAAGGCTGATTAGGAGCCGGATTAAAAGCCTTATTTGCATGTTGATTAGAAGCCGGATTAAAAGCCTGATTGTAAGCCGGATTAAAAGCATGACTGTAAGCCGGATTTCAAGTCGGATTAAAAGCCTGATTGCAAACCTGATTGCAATCCTGATTAGGAGCCGGTTTAAAAGCCTGATTTTAAGCCGGATTATAAGCCGGATTGCCAGCCTGATTAGGAGCCGGATTACAAGCCTGATTGTAAGGCTTATTGCAAACCTGATTGAAAGCAGGATTACAAGCCGGATTACAAACCTGAATGCAAGCCGGATTACAAACTAGATTGTTTCTAACAAGTATTTTTCATGTTATTTTTAGTTTTTTGGGGGTTTTTTTCTTCTTATTGCAAACAACCTTTCTCTTATCTTCTGGTCATCCATCATAAAATGTTTTAACTATTCGAAGAATAACTCTTTTAATTTCTGTGTCTATCCCAGCTTGAAACAACACTGATGAGCTGTGATACAGAGAAACAGCCTGTCTGTGGATGACTATTTATGGTATCGAAATAATTCGATTGAGCTCTCGGAGTGGAAGAGGAGATTTTATAAACGGTGGCTGCTGCTGCTAATGCAAGGCTCTTCTACTCGAATCGAGCTATCCTGGCTACTGACGTCTTTCGCATCGTAAAAACGTTTTAAAAAATTCCCTTCCGCTCTGCCGTGCGACGATAGATTGTTGGGTAGAATCTCTGACTGACTGGGGCTAAATCGCTCGGGTTTTGATTCCGGCTTGAAGCAATCGGATGTCTAGTCACACTGATGAGCTGTAATACAGCGAAATAGTCTGCCTGTAGTTGACTATATATGTGTAACATATATATATATATATATATATATATATATATATATATATATATATATATATATATATATATTAATTTCGGTTATAGGTGCAATTTTAATTTATAATTACATGAATCATTCATACAAAAAAAAAATTGTATGAATGATTTATTTTTATTTATTTTTTTGTATGAATGATTTTTTCGGATTACATCTATATTTTCGTTGTCCTCTTATTACCGAGAAGTAAAAACAAAAACAAATCTATTTCCATACCTGAGGATGTCTGTAGGAACAGACAAAAGCTTGTAAAAAATTAAAAAGACCTTATGCAACTGGAATTTATAAAAATGGATCATATCATTCATATACAGGTCCGGGGTTAGTGTATCTTATTGAAATTGTTTGCGAAGATGTATTCTCGCCATTTAAATCATTAACCTGTATATTTGCTTTTTTGTATGGATGATTCATGTAATTATAAATTAAACTGCACCTATAATCGAAATATATATATATATATATATATATGTGTGTGTGTGTGTGTGTGTTTGTGTGTGTTTGTGTGTGTGTGTGTAGTTCCAGACGCTGTGTTATGACATTAAATTCTTTCTTCAGTATAAAAACAGCAGGGAATTATTAAATGCACATTAAAGACTACTGAGTCAAGTTGATTCGAGGAGAAAAAGAAGGAAATATATTAGGAAGAAACAAAATGAAAATAAATTGGATAAAGAAGTTGATGATAAATATAAAAAAGTTTTTTTTGAAAAAAGCAATGATTGAGAAAAAAGTTTTAAAAAAGAAAAATTTCAAAAAAACAGTGAATTAATGAAGAAAAAATAGAAAAAAAAATGAGAAAATAAAGGAAATTCAAATAAAAAGAATGCACTTTAGAATGCAATCCCCTTTTTTTTTTCAAAGCTAACATAAAAAACAAAAACAAAACCTTTATAACCGCTATTTCCGTTGCACTACTTATCTTTAGACCAGAAACCAACATTCTCTCTCTTTTTCTTTTCACTCTCTCTATCGCTCTATCTCTCTCTTTTTTTTCTCTCTCTTTTTTCTCTCTCTTTCTTTAGGTTTCACTCTCTCACTCTCCTTGTGTGTGTGTGTGTGTGTGTGTGTGTGTGTTTTATAATAATCTCAGGGCGGTTACTGAATTATTTTTTAAACTTCCTGCCCAAGAAACTTCCGCTAATATGCTAATTAGTAACAGAGGATGAATTGGTTGTGTGTGTGTGCTCCCGCGATTGTGTATGTTTGTGCGCGTGTGCGACTGCAGGGGAAGTGTATGCGTGTGTATATCTCTGTGTGTGTTTGTGTGTGTGTGCGTGTGCGTGCTTGTCTGTGCGCCTGTGTATGTGCTTGTGCGCGTTTGTCTGTGCGTGTGCGTGTGCGTGATTGTGTAAGTGTTTGTGCGCGCGTTTGTCTGTGCCCCCACCCTTGTGCATGATTAATGTAAACTTCGACTGTATTTCCCTTTAGCGCAACTGCATTTTATTTTTTGCTTTTTTGCAAATCAAACACACTTCCAAATTTCTTCATTATTAAATTGAATTCCTTTGGCGACCAAGCGCAGCAGAATAAAGGCACCTTCGTTCCGCCGTTATTTTTGTAAGTCAAACATTCCTTTCATAGCTTTTCTTTTCAAAATACTTGTAAACCAACCAGACGGACAGAATTGCTTATTTGATAAAACCGCTGTTTGACTAATTTTATTGCAAACAAGAGAATTGCTTCAAGCAAAAGTCTGGTTAGCATTTGAAGCGGAAGCCTTCAGTTGTTTCGATTGCGCCAAAATCTTGGGACCCTATATGCGCAGACCGATAGACGTAATATACGCTGTTTAAAATAAAAATGGGAGGTTTTTCAAACACGGGTATCCATCAACATAACATATGAATTCAGAAAAATGTTAGATTAATAATAACTCTTAATTCTTTAAATTTAATTCTTCAAACACTTGTTCGTTTACGATTCAGACATGATATTTGTCCAGCTGTTGTATTCTGGTACACTTGCATGTCTTTTAGCCTACCAACCGGTGTGTCTACTTGCATGTCTTTTAGCCTACCAACCGGTGTGTCTACTTGCATGTCGTTTAGCCTACCAACCGGTGTGTCTACTTGCATGTTGTTTAGGCTACAAAGTGGTACTTGCGTGTCTTTTAGCCGACCAACATCTGTATCTATTTGCATATCTTTTAGCCTACCAACTGGTGTGTCTACTTGCATGTCTTTATTTTACCCACTGGTGTGTCTACTTAATTCTGTATCTTGGTCAGTCTATAACATTTCAAGCCGGTTCTCGTATGTATGCATGCATCCGTATATATATATATATATATATATATATATATATATGTGTGTGTGTGTGTGTATGTGTGTGTGTGTGTGTGCGCGTGTGTGTATGTGTTGTGTGCGTGTGTGTTATATTTTTCTCCAGAAAAAAATCTGAATGCGTGAGTATACATTCCTTAAATGGGAGAATAGAACCATTTTGTATCCGAGTGGTCTAATGTAGGCCGTATCAACGGTGGTTTCTCCTATAAAATTGGGGTTGGGCATACTTGAACTCCTTTTCTTTATATTAAGTCCAATCAGCCCTTCCTCTGTAAGCAGAAGAAATGGTGGCCGAGTCTTAGTGTATTATTTCTGTAATTTATATTGCTGATTATCTGAGAGTATTTTTCTTCCTCCTTTTTCAGCCATTGTGCACATATTTTTATGTTTTGTTCTTAACTGTATTCTGAAAAGTGAAGGACAATAACCGGCTGGCGTTTTTGTTGTTGTTTTTGTTTTTGTTATTGTTGTTGTTTATTTTTTGTTATATTTTTCGATTCATCGTTTCAGAATGAGAAATATTTTTTCTTATGTTTGCTTTTCACCCACCTTTATTTTAATATATTTGTATATATTACCTGAATATGTTTGAATCATTTCAACCCAAGCAAGGCAATAGAGCCGCTATGACACAAGAGATTACTGTGTTTTAGAGAATATGTGAAGAAAAAAACACTGTTAAGGAGAGAAGACAATAAAAGAACAATAATTAAAAGATAGAAGATAATGGTTGACATTGCATTTAAATTTTTGAAGATCAGTTGACTGGGAAGCAAAAAACCGTCAGAGAGTTCGACCAGTGAGAAGTGCGTTAGAAGAGACTGTTAGCATAGAACTTACGGTTACATCTAGCTATTTCAACTGTAAAAAGTTAATGTGTTGCCGGCAATCTACTACTGCGCTGAAATTTGTAGTTTTGGTAGCAGTTTATCAGAACAATTACCGAGAAAATATTTATAGAAAGGCATGTGGTGGAAAAGTGACTGCAGCCAGGATGCCAGGTCAGAACCGGTAATATTGCAGATTCTTCTTTGAATTTTATCAAGAATCCCTAAATATAGAGCAGGAGCACCAGCTGAAATGTACGTTTTTGAAATCATAATGAAGGTTCAAATGTGTTAAATAAGACATAATATAATTGTTTAGCGAATCAATACTTTCCTCCGAAAGTACAGTGCAAAATCTGTCTCCTCCAGTTTGGTATGTCGTTGTAGATACTAAGTGTAATAATACACATACTATAAGTGGACGCCTCCTTATGGAGGTCTGGTTAGGCACGTTTGATGACATCATCAGTCAGGTGGGTTTTGTCAATTTCTCAAATTATTCTCTAATCCTAAATTCACCCTCGCAACAATTTCAGCTTTGAAATGATTGGCTAGACACATTTAATAGACACACACACACACACACACACACACACATACACACACAAGCACACGCCTTACCGCCAATCTTGTACTGCTCTTATCTATCTATCTATCTATCTATCCGACGTGAATCCTTAAAGGTTTTTAGCCCATTTTAAAAAATCAAACCAGATTTATAAAATTCATTCTTTTCAGGAAGAGTTCTTTTCGTAATCTCACTCTTCACACGTCCTACACGCACAAACACACACATACACACACACACACACACACATATATATATATATATATATATATATATATATATATATATATATATATATATATATATATATATATATGTGTGTGTGTGTTTCTATTTGGTAATATTGTTATTACTATTTCGTCGAAGTATGGGCCAAGTGGTTAGAACGTTCGCTTTCTAACCATAAGACTCGGGTTCGAATCTCACCATGGTTGATTTGTCAGGAAGGAGTCTTCCTGATGTTATCGGCGTGGAGGGGTCAATCTCAGCGTGCGACACCTTTGGAAATACCTTAAAACCATACCACGGGTTGACCGAAGCCTTGTGAGTGAAGTTGGTAGACGGAACACTTGGGGTTCCATCGATAGCTGTGCTAGCACGAAGTCACAGGTCATCGTGACCGAGGGTTTGAGTGGGCTGGCCTTGTTCAGATTGTTGATCACGCTAGATAACAATCTCTCTCCCAGAAACTGTAACTAAGGTCTATTCAGCATATTTGCAGTATAAACCACAGGTGGGCTCTGTGGGTTTTGAACAAACACAAATGTGCCTGAGCGAGAGTCTGAATTAGGGATCGGTTAGCCACCCTAGTAGACGGATATCCTCGAATACGAGTGGCCAGTTATTTAGATTTATTTATTTCGTCGAAGTACTTTCGACTTAAAGAATTATGTTCTTTTTTAATTAGGGTGGCATTTCTTTCTTTTCATCCTTTTCATCTCATTTTCTGATAAAGATTTTTCTATTTGTTCATTATCTTATAATTCTGCTCTATTCCTATCCCTATTTGATCTATATTTGATCCAAACTCATTTATAAGTTTACAAAAATATGTGAACCCAATACAATATACCATATTATCTCTATATATAAAACAAGATATCTGTGTGTCTGTCTGTGTGATACCTTTACACTCGAGATCCATCAAACCGATGTTGACCAAACTTGGGACATATATTGTACAATGTTAAATATAAGTTCTTCGCGTAAAGAATCTATAATTTTTAAAAAGCAATAATCGATAAAGCCGATCAAAAATCGATAAAATCAACTTTTTTCCTCCTATTTCGTTCAAACTCGGTATGTAGGTTACTTACATCATGATTTCAACACAAAGCGATTTCAACACAAATTTTAAACTAGAAACTCCCTCAATTTCCAAGCAATCTAAGACAAATTTCACTCAATTGTCGCTAACAATAACTTGATTTTTTAACAGTTATTTAATTTGATAATTGAGTCCACCCATATAGTGAAAAACCGCGTAAACAGCGAAAAATGGCGATTTTTACTGGTTTCTTTCTTATTTTTCGTTGATCTTTCAACCAATTTTCATCAAACTTAACAATTGCTTTATAAATGTATCATCTTTTACATCCCTGGTAGCACATTGACAAAATGAATTTCAAAAACTCCAAAATAATTGTGGTTTGAAGTGTGTCTTCATGTTGCCTGTTTTACACCTTCATGTCCTCGGCTAACTTCTATTGAATAAATACAGACTACTTCTGTTATATCAGTAACTGCATTAATTCAACATGTTTTTAATGAAAGTACTTTAAAGTAATTGAAGAAGTAGACTCTTTTACATCTAAACATGATGCTGTTTTTGCTCCATTCTAATTGAACGCTTTTTTCTGATCGACCAGCTAGGTATGCCTGCTATGTATAATACAATGAAACAGATGAAGTAAAAGAAGTCTAGGCACTTAAACTAGAAAATATATCTTCTGGGGATTTATACTTAAACTTTTTTAAAATCAAAACTAAATTCTTCGCTAGCAATGCTTTTACTTCTGTTTCATTTTCAAAAAAAATATGAACATAAAATTTGTTCATTTTTCTTTTTAATTTAAAACTAAATAAAAAAAAATAATGTGAAAATTGGTAACTGATTCTTTTTGCTGTTCCTCCAGGAAAAATGGTTTGGTCAGCTTAAGAACCAAAACCTACCAAATCTTTTTCACTCTGCTCCACGTCCTGAGATACGTCCATTTTTTTTTTTTTTTTTTAATTTATTTAGTGGGTGCACCTGTTTGTTTCTAAGAGATATTTCTTCCTTATTTCAACGGTTTTCGTATCACCTCATTTTTTTTCTTTCACGGCTTGAAAATAATTTTATTGCAAATCTTTTTAGAGCCAATTATTTCTATAATTTTCTTATGTTATTTTGACTTCTTAATAATAATGCTCACGAAAGGAATTTTTTGTGCAAGCCTTATTTTTGTAAAATTTGTACTTGTTACATTATTTAGATATATACAATAAATGTTCGTAACTGTAGTGATAGAAAAATAAAATGTTCATTATATAAAAAATAGAAAATTTGAAAAACCATTTTTGTTTGCCATAAATAAATAAACACACACACACACACACACACACACATATATATATATATATATATATATATATATATATATATAAAAGTGAACATAGAAGTCAACACTTAGAGCCGACAGTCTGTCGCCTCTAAGTGTTGACTTCTATGTTCACTTTTATATTTACACACGCTCTATCTCTGATATTGAGCACTTTATTCCATAAATATAGCACACCTTAAGACTATATTTCTTTATATATATATATATATATATATATATATATATATATATATATATATATATATAAACAAATAAATAAAAGAGACCAAAAGGTTATCATTCCTAAATGTAGGTGAAGAAAAAGGGATAGTCAAACGAGTCACATCTGCGAACCAATCAAAAAGCAAAAGACAATTCTGAAATGAATTCCTTTTTCACGGAAAAGTGTAAAAAAACAGACACAGAGAGACAACCTGGCAAAGGAACCAGAGTCGATGGAATAATTTCGTCCCATACTCTATATTATCAGGACACCTACATATCCCACAGAAAGTCGAAAGGATTACTACTATCAACGAGATACATACATATACATTTACAAAGACCCTTTTTTTCTCTCTGTCTTAGACTAAAGGACTTAGACATTCAGCACTAGAACTTTCTGATATGAACTTTCAATACTGTTTATTTTAAGAGATATAAAATTTTATCAATATATGCAAAAATATACCTTTGTACTAATTATTTCTGTACGCATTTTTAAAAGGCCAAAAATTGGGGTACATTGGAATTAAGAACATTTTCCGAAGATAATCATTTGTAAAAGGCAGGTAAACTCTACAAATTTTACTAGATACTTTCTAGCTTGTTTTTTTTTTTTTTTTTACTGTTTGAGCCATTTTTCATATACGAGCTCGTCCTGGGTATGACGATAAACAACATCCGCGTTCTGGGTAAAACGATAAACTACGTCCAACAGCAAGGCTTCTGATCAGGAGGTTTTAAGGAGCGTGGAATCACGTCGTAATTGTTGGTGTTTCCAAGTCTACCCTGACCCAGGGTAGTAGCACCTGTTAGGGTCCCAGCTATGGGCAAATAGTTAACCCCAAACACTATGAAAATGTAAATATGTTTTAATACCAGAAATACTTTACCAGCAATACATTTTTTAAAAACAAGATATTACCAGCTATACATTTTTTTGAAAAAAAATATTACCAGAAATAAAAATCTTGTCGGCATTAAATAATCTATTGAGGTGTTGATATGCTATAAAACAAAACAAATCATTTACGGGATAAGAGAGTGTACGCTTTTTTATCTCCTTTCCCCTTCCAAGAAAAAATGGTTTTAATTGCGCAAAAAAAATTAGTTATTGCAAATTAAATTCTTGTAATTGTTGTGATGAGTTGCTCTCTTCCGTGCCTCAACTGTATGAATCGTCGTCGTCGTCGGCATCCGTACGTCTCGTGAGACGATGGAGTAGCGCTGTAGGTGCTAGGCGATGGAGTTACATCGTCTCTGGTGACTGTGTAGTCCCACTCTGGAGCGGCAGTCTCTCAGGCACTTGGCGCAGGTCCTCTTCTGTGCGCTACGAGACTGGGCGGGATGTATGGAGAACTAGGGCTGCCCGGACGTCTACTTCCCCTTCTCTGCCTTGCTAGCAGAGTCCAAAGGAAAGGATGAACCGATACAGTTTGGTACCAGCGCGTTTGCGGGTGTTGCCGGAAGGTAGCACCGAGTGCCGTCCATCCGCCTTAATGGCTCCACTTCCTTAGCCTTTTCTTCTCCCGAAGATTTCCACAAGGCAGTGGAGCTGTTTAACCCATAGATGGGATTTGGTTCATGGGCACTAGGGCGTGTCCGCATACCGGTGGGCCTGCATGCTGCATGTTAAGGGGGCCAAACTCCTCCCCCGTCCCTGGAGTTTAGCCCGAGTCCGCAAGGTGCTCGGTTGCCATGTGTCGCCACGAGAAGGTACTACATAGGGCTTGATGATGGATGTATGAATGTAAGCGTGCTACTAGATTGGTAACTAGGTTCACTGTTTTGACTGTTGAACTAGTTAGAAGCAGCCGCAAGTACTAATAGTTACTTTTCTCGCCCTTCACGCCTGTAGAGCTCCTTTCCGATTTCTTGCTTCGTTGCCACCTAAAAAGAAAATTAAATGCAATGCCAATCATCATCTTCTGTCTTCCTGAATCTTCTTCCTGCTGTGTTCTTCCTCGTGTAGTCTTCTCATTCTCTTTCACTAATTGTAACTCCTTGCCTTGCACCCTAGAGGCATTATCGCTATTGTTGAACTGAAATGATTTAAAAAATGTAACTGAATATACTGCAGATATATTTTCCCGGGAGAAAAGAATAACAAAAAGATAGATTATTTCCCTTGGACTTTATGAGATGAAAGAGAAATGCGATCACTCTAGTTAGATAGAGATTACGAACAGAATTCGGTCTTCATGAGATAACATAATTGCATCAGCTAGCTGCTATCGTATTATAATCTAAATTCTAGCTACTCAAATTATGTTGTTTTATTTTTGCAAGCAAGAACAATTTTCGTTTGATTCCTTGTTACGTTTTATAACTGGCGGCACTTGCAAATGCTTTTACGCCAATTGATATATTTATGTTCATGTTTGTGTTGATTTAATTTAATTCATACCTTGATATTTGCGGATGGAGCCGATAGGAATCAGTCTTAAATTAGAGGCTGATGCATAATGGGGAAGTCAGTTTAGGAGAAGAGACGGAAAACGGTGATAAGGAAGGAATGGAAAGGAAAAAGTAGAAAGTAAAAGAAAGCAAAAAGAGAAAGACAGCGAGAATAATCCGAAAGTAGTTGAAGGGTTATAGAAAGAAAGAAAGAAAGAAAGAAAGAAAGAAAGAAAGAAATAAGAAAGAAAGAAAGAAAGAAAGAAAGAGAGAAAGAAAGAACTAAGAAAGAACTAAGAAAGAAAGAAAGAAAGAAAGAAAGAAAGAAAGAAAGAAAGAAAGAAAGAAAGAAAGAAAGAAAGAGAGAAATAAGAAAGAAAGAAAGAACTAAGAAAGAACTAAGAAAGAAAGAAAGAAAGAAAGAAAGAAAGAAAGAAAGAAAGAAAGAGAGAAATAAGAAAGAAAGAAAGAACTAAGAAAGAACTAAGAAAGAAAGAAAGAAAGAAAGAAAGAAAGAGGTAAAGAAAAAGGAAAGAAAGAAAGAAAGGATAAAGAAAGAAATGGTAAAGAAAGAAAGAAAGAAATAAAGGGTAAAGAAAGAAAGGGTAAAGAAATTGTAAAGAAATAAAGAAACATTAAAGAAAGAAAGAAAAGGTAAAGAAATAAAGGGTAAATAACTGGTAAAGAAAGAGAGAAAGAAAGGGTAAAGAATGAAATGGTAAAGAAAGACAGAAAGTGTAAAGAAATGGAGAAAAGTTAAAGAATGAAAGAGTAAAGAAAGAAAGAAAGAAAGAAAGAAAGAAAGAAAGAAAGAAAGAAAGAAAGAAAGAAAGAAAAGGTAAAGAAAGAATGGGTAGAGCAATGGTAAAGAAAGAAAAAAAGAAATAAATTTTAAAGAAACATTACCATTACACGCTTTACATTTCTTTTTGCTTTCTTCATAAGCAAAAAGAAAGGTAAAGCATGTAATGGTTATATAGAAAGATAAGTAAGAGATAATGGTAAAAAAAAGAAAGAAAAGAAAAAGTAAAGAAAAGAAAAAAAGAAAATAGAGAATAAAGATGAGGAAAAGTAAATTAAAAACCTAAAATATGTACAGAAAAAAGGGAAAAAAAATGAGACGAAATAACTGGAAAACGAAAAAAAAAAAAAAACTAAATAAAAGACATAAACGAAGCGAGAGAAACGCTAAAAAACACTAGAGATAATAAAAGAGAAAAGATATCTCCAAGAGGAAAAAAAGGAAAAGAAAAAAAAAAAAAGTGTCAAAATGAATAAAGGGAGACTATTAAGTATGAAAAACGAAGCTAAAGTAAGAAACAAAAAAATGAGAAAGATCCAAAGTAAATTAAAGAAAAAAAATAATCCAGAAAAAATAAGATATGAAAAAAAAGCGAAACAAATAAAGAGAGAAAGAACGAAATAGATAAAAGCAGGAAAGAATGAAAAAAAGAAATCAGGAAAAACTAAGTAGAAAGAATGAAAGAAAGCACAAATGAATGAAACAAAAAACAGATTAGAATGAAAGAAGAGTAGAAGAAAAACGAAGAAAGAGAAGAGGAGAACGAATTAGTGAAAAATGCAATACGATGACAAATGAACAATTTAGAAGCAAAAAAAAAAAAATCACATCCGGCATTAACGTAAAAAAAAAAAAAAAAGTGTTGAAAAGGAGAAAAATGGTGATGTCGCCAAACTATTAGTTGAAGGGTGGCATACTTACCACTCCCTTTTATTTATCATCTAAGCATTTTCAGGCATTTGAATCACATAAAAACTGCAATTATTTGTGGGAACGTTCATTTGAGAATTTTTTTTTTCTTTAAATAGATATTTTATCTAACATTTTAAACCCAAATTTCCTATTTCGGTGTATGCAACTACAGTGTAACCCGGATATAAGAGAGTTGTCGGGACCGGAGAAGAAGTCTCTTAGATCTGGGTTTCTCTTATACCGGGGTTTGGTCTATTTTGTTTAGGTAAGTATGGCTCTAATTTGGGACCAGAGAAAATATCTCTTATATCCGGGGTTTCTCTTATATCCGGGTCTCTTAGATCCGGGTTACACTGTATGTCTCTACTTAAACGCATTATTTTGAGAAGGATTGAAATATATATATATATATGTATGTATATATATATATATATATATATATATATATATATATATATATATATATGTATGTATATATATATATATATATATATATATATATATATATATATGTGTGTGTGTGTGTGTGTGTGCGTGTGTGTGTAAAAAATCCAAGATCCTATTAATATATAGTATTAAAATTAATCCATATTAATTGTTATTATAGAGCATATAAGTGAATTACAATAAATGAACCCCAAAAATTATATATATATATATATATATATATATATATATATATATATATATTTTGAACAATAAAAAAAATATTAAAAAATTAAAATCCTCAGACACACTGGGTTGTAGATTAATATTCTTTCGTTTTTTTATTATTATTCCATTTAGATTCCTCGACTAGTTTCGGCCGAAATGGCCATCATCGGGAGGAGAAATATTTCTGCTTGCTGCTAGCACTAAACTACAGAAATGAATGTCTTGATGGAGAAAATGAACTTTTATATATATATATATATAGAGAGAGAGAGAGAGAGAGATAGATAGATAGATAGATATTAGGTTGGTGCAAAAATAATGTCGTTTTCTCACATATGTGAGAAAACGACATTATTTTTGCATCAACCTGATAGATAGATAGATAGATAGATAATGAACAGGCATAGATAGATAGATAATGAACAGGCATAGATAGATAGATAGATAGATAGATAGATAGATAGATAGATAGATAGATAATACTGAAACAGTAAAAAATGTTTAAAAATTAAAATTTCAGACACACTGTGTTGTTGTATATTAATATCTTTTGTTTAATCATATATATTAGGTTCCTCGACTAGTTTCGTCCAACAATGCCCTTCATCAGGAGAAAAAAATATCCCTACTTGTTAGTACCAGTGAACTACAAGTGTGAATGACTGAAGAAAGTGAACTTTGTCTGTAGTTTTCATTTGTTTATTATCGTTAATTTTAGTCAGTCCTTGTATTGGTTAAACGGCCCCTTAAATCATTTTTAAATAGAGGCTGGGAGATTCATGACTCTCAGAATTCCTTCCTTAGTCATTTTGACAGCTTTATTGGCTGCTAGGAAGGGGATGTGTGTGTTAAGTGTATGTTATCTTTTAGGTTTTTGGGAGTGTGTGTGTATGGGGTAATTTGTGTGTGTGTGTGTGCGTGTGTGTTTCAAGAACAAATAGGAAACGTTAAGCAATCTAACGTTTCACTTTTATTAAACCTTCATTAGAGAATGAGAAAGAAACTCCAGTATTTTTATAATTCCGTTGTCTGATTTACATTGGTTAATCAGGTTTCACGTGCATTCAACTTGTTAAACAAACGTTAATATAATTTATGGCGTTACGAATTCAAGGCGAGACGACGCATCGAATTTCCAAGAAATTAACGGATTCCAAGCCGAAAGGAAAAAACGTAAATATTGCTTATGCATGTAAGTATATAATAATACTGAATGTCAGTGTACCAAAATTTCCAAACTTTACTCCTAGAGGTCATAGACCAAAATATCATATCATCTTGGAATCAAGCCGACTCTCACAGCAAATTAAAAACATTTCGTGTCGGATCCGGAGCCGTAATCCTGAAATTTTGGATTCAAAAAATTTTAATTCCTGCGATTATTTTCGGTGATTTTTTTGACGTAATTTTTTGCGACGAAATTGTTTGTACGATAACAATTTTTATACCTTGGAAATAAATTTGATAATGATCGAAAATAATTGCGAAACCCATCAAAAGTCACCCATGAGATAAAAATATTTTTTGTACGGAAAGTACTCATGTACATCAAATTGTCTTTAAATTATGTGATAGCAGAAGAATTATCGTTGAACTTTTAAAAGATAAACTTGAATATTAATGCTTAAAAGTAGCGATCAATTTTTCGGTCGTCTGTAGTTTATTGTTGCCTATCGCATACAGCAGTAATATTCCTCGCAAAAAGAAATCTCCGCCAACAGACGACCAGATTGCAATCAAAAGAGCCGAGGCTGCAGCGAGAAAAAGAAAGTCCAGTGCAAATGAAAACCAAGATCAAACGGCACCCAGGAGAGCTTCCAATGTGAGAATATGCAAAGACTTAGGGAAAACCCAAACTCTTGAACAAGATGAAGACCCAATCAAGAGCCATCCTTCAAGAGCTAGCTTAAATGCCGTTATATATATATATATATATATATATATATATATATATATATATATATTCTCCAGCAAAACATTCATTTCTGTAGTTTACTGCTACCAGCAAACAGAAATATTTCTCCTCTCGATGATGGCCATTTTAGTCGAAACTAGTCGAGGAATCTAAATGAAATAATAATAATAACAAAAAAAAAAAAACGAAAGAATATTAATCTACAACCCAGTGTGTCTAAAGATTTTAATTTTTTAATTTTTTAATATTTTTTTATTGTTCAATATATATATATATATATATATATATATATATATATATATATATTCAAGCATGTTTGGTGGAATGATCTAGATATATTATGTCGACTTATTTTTATTTGAATCCTCCCAAATTCACGGATCAGTTTCTTAGTGTTTTTACAAAACTGACTAAAAAAGACGGCGTGGTTTTGGTTATTTCTTTTATTTTCCCCCAAGATCACCTTCAGGAGAGAATTACAACAAAAAATTTGTCTTATTGAGAATTGTGAATTTTTGTAAATGCACCCAAAATGCGCTCGTCATAGGCACTTTAAAAATTATCGTTCAGCACATGAAAAGGGAGGTAAGTTAATTTAACAATTAAGTTACCTCCCTTACATAACAACACTAAGAAATTGATCCGTGAATTTGAGAGGATTAAAATTAAAATAAATAGATGTAATATTCTAGATTATTCAACCAAACAACATGCTGCTGCCTATATATATATATATATATATATATATATATATATATATATATATATATATAATAGGCAGCATGTTGTTTGGTTGAATCAAACAACAAACAACATGCTGCTGCCTATATATATATATAGGCAGCATGTTGTTTGGTTGAATAATCTAGAATATTATATCTATTTATTTTAATTATAATCCTCTCAAATTCACGGATCAATTTTTTGTGTCTGTGTGTGATAAATGTTTGATATGAAATTTCCGATCAAGTTCTGTAAGAAGGAATAAGTGAATGCTATTGTATAGAAAATACAATGAAAATAACAGTCATAATGATTAAACACTTTCTGGGACAAGTAAGGCGATAAACTACATCCGACAGAAAGGGCCCTCTGGGGGGTCCCAACTATTGGCAAATAGTTAATCCTAAACTGGTGTCTTTGAAAGTGTAAAAATAGGTTTTCATACCAGCAATATATTTTTGTAAAAAATAATTTCCAGCAACGAATTTTTTATCACCAGCAATACAATTTGAAAAAAATATATCAGCAATATATTTTGGTAAAATACATTTTTGAACGCAAAATATTACTAGAAATGAAAAATTTGTCGGCATTAAATAACGCATTGAGATTTATAAGACGTAAAAGAAAACAAAACAAAGAGTTATTCTCTTTGTGTTATATGTATTACTTTTTGTTGTTTTTATATCGTCACAGAATTGGAATAATGTTTTTTTTTTTTGCATGAGACACGCGCCCTGTTTCTTTTTCTCCAAACTGAATAGCGAGAGTCCTTTACTGAACCCACTGTGTTAAATATCTTAAAACAGCAAGCGGCTCAAGATAGAACAAAAGCCTTCGGGAGTTTAATTTTTTTTTTTTCCTTTTTAATATTCTTAAAAAAAGATTTTAATATCCATCTGCCTTTCATGTATTCCATATATGACATTACTAATGATAATACAATTTTAAGAAATACGTAATTTTACAAGCTAGGGATAACTAGAGCTAGAATATTTGATGAATCGACTCTACATAGAAAGATTCATCATTGTCAGATATTTTATAATTTGTTATCAGCTCTCATGTTCTTTCGAAACGAAAGAAACGCTAATACTAACATCCAAATTTTAAATTTTAATAAATTCTTTAACAAGTAGAGTTCCGTTAGAAATGTCACATTTAAATTTAAAAACAGGTAATATATAAGAAGATATTTAAATATTTTCAGATGAAGTGTATCTGTAGAAGAGACAAACTGGATAAAAAAGGGACAAAACGGAAAAATATACTTAGCCGATGCGTTTCGTCCTCTGAGGGATTGGTTTGTTTTGATTTGGATTCTTTTACAGCATGTCAACCACAATGGGTTATTTAATGCCGACAACATTTTTATTTTTGGTAATTTTTTTCAATCATGTATTGCTAGTAATATTTTTCATTTAAAAAATCTATTTCTGGTAATATTTTTTTCAAAAAAGTATTGATGATAACAATTTTTAAAAAAAGTGTTTCTGATATTAAGACCTGTTTTTACACTTTCATGGTGTTTTGACCACAGTTTGGGGGTTAACTTTTTACCCATAGCTGGGACCCTAACAGGTGCTACCACCCCGGGTCAGGGTGGACCTGAGAACACCAGCAATTAAGAGGTGGTTCCACGCTCCTCAAAGCCTCCTGATTAGAGGTCTTGCTGTTGGACGTAGTTTATCGTCTTACCCAGGACGCGGATCTAGTTTATCGTCTTACCTAGGACGGGGATGTAGTTTATGGTCATTCCAAGGACCGATCCTCTGAGGGACCTTATCAAGGCAATCATTATTGCCTTCATAAAGTCCCTCAGTGAATGAAGCACGTCGGTTAAGTCTTGTTCTTCCCTCTTGTCTCTTTTCATTCATAAGAAGGGTAGAATAGATTTTTTATTAATCCGACAGATTTCATCACTTTAAATGTTATTTTTAGTGAATACTTTTATTTGATCGGACGCTCTGTTCGTTCATTAAGCAGTCTAATTACAGTGTAACCCGGATATAAGAGACCCGGATATAAGAGAAACCCGGATATAAGAGATATTTTCTCTGGTCCCAAATTAGAGCCATACTTACCTAAACGAAATAGACCAAACCCGGATATAAGATAAACCCGGATATAAGAGACTTCTCCGGTCCCGACAACTCTCTTATATCCGGGTTAAACTGTATTTATTTTCGTTTAAATAACTGAATGTTTTAGATGTGTTATTAAAGAAAAAATTTTAATCTCCGGAAGGATTTAAACATGCGTCCCCCAGGACAGACAGAGCTACAGACCCTATGCACTCTAATCAACTGAGCTACGGAGGACAGTTGGTGAGTCAAGGCCAAATATGTGCCTTTAAGCGAAATTTTTCATATATGCACAGTTTTGTATCAAACGTAAACAAAGAGAATTTTAATGGATTTTTTTTATCAATCTGACACATCTCTTTAAACATTATTTTTAATGGATACTATTATTTGAGTAGGTGCTCTGTTTATTCATTAAACAGTATATTTATTTTCGTCTACAGGCCTTAATGTTCAAGAAATCTTATTAAAGAAAATTTATGTAGAGATACACAGATTTGGGGTTTATTTATTTACTTATTGTATTATTTTTATATAGTTTCGTCATTATTGCTAATTTCTAAGTATCTAAGTATTTCTAAGTATTTAAGTATTTCTATGTATAATTCGTAATATTCAAATTTATCGAGTATTTATTGATTTTTAAATTAACCGATTTGATTTATTATTATTATTATTATTATTATTATTATTATTATTATTATTATTTCTTTGACCTCTGCTGTATACTCATTTTTTCCGGGTCCCATCTAGAGAACTAAGATCAAAAATGGCGCCATGAAATTTTCCACTGGGCACTTTTTAAATAAATAAAAAAAAACCCTGATCACACAAATTTTACATAGATAAAGCTCTTCGTAATATGTGAGCTGTACTTATGAGTACAAATTTTCTATTTCTTTAATGCATGGTCTACCAGGAATCCATTCAATGAGTCTATTGGAACATTTTCCAATAAATCCGAGAGCTCCAACTACATTTTCTTTTAAGATCCTTGTATTTTGATATTTTTTGAAGAACTTCCGAGATACCTCACAATCTGCAGCAACTGCTATGTCAATAAGAAAACACCTTCTGTTTTTGTGGTCTTTGATCACGTTGTCTGGGTGATTAGCTTTGATTTTTCTGACTGTGTGTATTGTAAAGTCCCATTAAATTCTTACAAATCCGATCTCTATGACCGGGTTTGGGCGATGGTCATACCAGTTTATTGTAGTTTCTTTCCCGTAAAAGTGGCAAGTGGTATATTTTTCAGTGCAGATATTGGAACACTCTATCATGCAGAGTTTTATATTTAGTGTGTGCAACCTGATACAAGATGGTCAATTTTTTCTAGATATTTATCACAGAATCTGCATTTGGGATCAACAGAATTTTTTAGTATGTGTCCTTGGTAATTTCTAATTAGCAAGCATTGGTCCTGTGCAGCAAGAATAAAACCTTCGGTTTCAGCTTTTAGTCCGAAAAACTCAAAATGGCTTTCGAAAAATAAATCAGCCATTGAACAAATCCTGACTGTTTGACGGATTATTGAGGGCCTCAGGGCAAAAATCTACAAGCCTTACTTTTTGTAGATTTTTCTAAAGCCTTCAATTAAAAAAAATATTATTAAGATCCTTCTGGCATATGACCCACACCCCGATGATGGTTTACAGAAATACCAAATCTTTGCTTAGATCCTCATACGGAGACACTAAGTTCCTCATTAAAGCAGGGGTCCTTCAGGTTGACATCATTGTACCTTTTCTCGTTGTTACCACCCTTGAGGACGTATTTAGAATTTCACTTGAGAATCATCATCTAGGTTTTAGTTATGTATCGCCATATTTATTACGTTTCGGTCTTCTTCAAGTGGTTCGAATGTCGAACTGAACCCTTTATTTAATGGATGTCAATTTCCCTCTGATAGTTCTCCACTGCCTTAGCCGAGTATTGAACTCACACTCTTTGGGTCCTGTAACCGGATCGAACTAACACTTTTATCCACTGTGCCATGTGTCCTTGAGGATATCTGCGTATGAATTTCTGGGTATTATAAACCCAATGTCTTCAGTATCATTTTTTTTTACCAGAGCTCATATTGCAATTTTTGTTGTTATTATCGCTTTTCTCTTGCACTCCTTATTACTGGTTCCCATATTGTATTTATTTCCATGCTTGGTCGGCTCAGGAGATTTTTGTGGCCTAGTATATGTTCTGATTCCTTAAGTTTACGAGTTTTCAATGGTGTTCTATGATCTCAACCTGATCCTACAGATAACTGACATCCATTAAACATGGTACGTGGAACTAGAACAGTCTACCCCAGTGAGCAAAATAAAGGGTTCAGTTCGACAAAGATGAGGACAATAGTCCGAATAATGTAAATAATGTACATAATACTTCATCTCAGAAATATAGACAGGTTGTAGTTTATCACCAAGACTCGATATGCAAAAATGTTCATCGATATTGACAATGAAGATGACCTAGATATCACTTGCAAGCATCATTACCAATTCCACAGTTCTACATAATTTAGAAAATACTGCTAACGATGTTGGAATCTATGTCAATTCTGCTAAAACTGAATTCATAAGCTTCAACCAGCATGGACAAATACAAACTGTCTCAGGTGAATCGATAACATTTATATACCTAGAAAGTGAAATAAATTTTACTGAAAAGAATGAGAACATTCGTAGTGCTAAAGCCTTGACCGCCTTGAATTAAATGGATATAATCTGGAAATCTGATTTACCAAACGAAACTTCTTTCATGCCACTGTAGAATCGGTTTTAATGTATAGTACCACCACCTGAACATCTAAAACCCTAAACTCTAAGCTTGTTGGAACCTACACTCAGGTGCTAAGAGCATTGATTAACATCTCTTGGAGACAAAATCCAACTAAATCATGGCTCTAATAATTTTTGTCTGAACAAAAACAAGACTGTAGAAACTAAGAAAAGAAAAGTGAATTTTGAGTTCCGAAATTCTAACAAAGGCTGAACACTTAGCTATTTGAGAAGTTCGGAGAAAATGTGTTTACTTAATTTGTCAAGAAATATTTGTGTTTGCTTGACACCCACCGAGTCCACCTGTGGTTTATACTGCAACTATGGTGAGCAGACCTTAGTTATAGTTGCTGGGAGAAAGTGTGTTAACTAGCGTGATCAACAATTTGAGCAAGGCCAGCATACTCAAGTCCTCGGCTACGATGAATTGTGGCTTCGTGCTAGCACAGCTATTGACGACTCACAAGAGTCCCATCTACCCAATTTCACTCAAAAGGGTTGGGTCAAGCCACGGTATGGTTTTTCAGGCACTTCCCAAATGTACCACACGCTGGGATCGACCTCGATCCAGACCGATAACATTACATGAAGTAGCCTTCCTGACAAATCGATCATGGCGAGATTCGAACCCGTGTCAGAAAGCGAACATTCTAACAACTCGTCCACACACATACGCACACACACACACACACACACACATATATATATATATATATATATATATATATATATATATATATATATATATATATATATATATATATATATATATATATATATATATATATATATTGGTGGAAATACATTGGTGGAAATAAGTATAAGACACCTCATGAAATTGTTAATAATTTTCTTATTACTGCACAAATTCCTTTCAAAATTTGTGAGTGGTACCTAGATCCGATGGGTATTAGTATACGTATTCGATTTTATAACAACTTTCCACCAAAAAGAAAAGTTATTAACAAAACTTCGTTTTCGAGGATGGTAGTAATTATTAGGTTGATGCAAAAATAATGATGTAATAATGTCGTTTTTTGACGTCAAAAACGACATTATTACGTCATTATTTTGCAGTTTTGAAAATTTGCATATCTGGTTTACTTCAGAATGCCAAAGGAAGAATAAGTGCATGTGCAAATTATAAAAAGACTCTTATCATGATTTTAAGACACATGAATCCTATTTAAACATTTCGTACTGTTGCTGCAAAATGCCTAGGAATTCCTCACTTAATGAAAATGAAAAAGGGCAAATTTCTGCCTATAAACTGAAAGGAAAATCTATAAGTTTCATTGCAAGAGAACTGTCAAGGTCCAGACCAGTTGTGAGAAATTATGTAAAGGTCCCTGAATCGTATGGCACCAGAAAACGTCCAGGTCGTCCACCTAAAATTACAAATGCAGCCAGACGTCGACTTTTTCGAGAAGCTTCTAAAGGACAATGAAGCTCAAGAGATCTGCAAAATTCAGCAGAATTTGCCCATCACTCCCAGAAGAGTTCATCAGCTTCTCCATGAATCGCCAAATCTCGTGTACCGAAACAGGAAGACAGTCCCTGCTTTAACTGCTAAACACAAGTAGAAGGAGTAAAGACAAAAGTAATATGAACAAAGGAGAAATGGGAAACCGTATGATGAGAAAAACTTTAATTTGGATGGGCCCGATGGCTACCACTGTTATTGGTATGATTTAAGAAAGTAGAAACAGCTATTTTTAAAAAGACCACTTGGCGGAAGATCTGTGATGGGTTTTTTTTTTTTGGAGGGGGGGGGGGCTTCTCTGTGTCTAGAAAGGCGGATTTAGTAGTGATGGAAGGGAAACTAAACTCTGCTCGATATATTAATGTGTTGGGAAAAAGTCTTGTTCCATTTATGAATCTAGACACCAATAATGCTCATTTTCAATAGGACAACGCAGCCACAGACACTTCTAAGCTCTCGAAAGACTGGTTTAAAACAAAAATAAAATATTGAAGTTTTTGACTGAGTCTCCAGATTTAGATCCAATAGAAAATTTGTGGGGAATTTTGTCAAGAAGAGTATACAAAAATAAACGTCAATTTGAAGATAGAGAAACTTTAAAATCTTACTTTAAGCAGTACTAGAATGATATTCCAACTGAAACTGTCAGAATGCCGATTGATTCAATGCAAAACAGGTGCATTGAAGTATTACAATTGAAAAGGAGTAAATGCAAATATAAAATTTTGTACAATTTTGCTGTTAAATACAAATTTTCAAAACTGTCTTATGCTTATTTCCACTCTCGAAAACATATTTTTCTTAATAACTTTCTTAATGACTTTTTGGGGTGGAAAGTTGTTATAAAATGAAATATGTATACTAATATACATCAGATCACGCACAAATTTTCAGAGGAATTTGTGCAGTAATAAGAAAATTATTAACAATTTCATGAGGTGTCTTATGCTTATTTCCATCATTGTATGTATGTATATATATATATATGAAAATATATAGAAAATAGGAAAGAACTGGTTAGGTAAATAATACAAAGTTCTTTAGTATTTTTGTTATTATTTTTTAAAAATAGTAATTATTTATTTAAAAATATGTAGCGTGTTGGAATCATATTTTTAAATAAATAAATAAGTGTATATATATATATATATATATATATATATATATATATATATATATTAATCAATTCACCCGAATCAAGGTGATAATGCCACTAAGACACTACTGGGAGTGAAATAAAATAAGAAAACTTTAGAAGGAACCGGAAAACCAACCTTAAACAGAAAACAATGGATAAACACCTACTCCTGTTCAAAAGACTGTAGAATATATATATATATATATATATGTGTGTGTGTGTGTGTGTGTGTGTGTGTGTGTGTGTGTGTGTGTGTGTGCATAATTGGAGGGGTGTATTACAAATTCAGATCAAGTATATGTGTAAAAGAACAATATCAATAAAGACAAAGGAAAACTTATCTTCGTCAACTCGTTTCCTTCTCTGACGGACTTCATCAAGGCAAATACAAAAGTTTTATTTTCTAACAAGTATTTATATATCAGAGCATAAATGTTACTGGTTTTTCAGAATTTTCTGTTTTAGGAACGCTCGTAAATTTTCATCAGGCTAGCTGAAAATTCAGACAAACTATGGAGAACACGAAGTGATACAATTCAATGCATAATAAACGAAAATGAGTAAGTAATTTTCGTTAAGTTTTTTAAGCAATTTGATATTTAAATTATTTGTATTTGAGATTAATTTAGGTGCTGTATATTTTGAATAACATGAGTTTATGTATTTAACTGTTTTCTTTTAATTTTATAACAATTTTTAGTTATGTATATTGACTTGAGATAGCATTAATTCTTTCAGGAATGATAATATTGGAATAAATTCAGGGCACAAATTTTTATTTTAAAATGATTCGATCGAGGCTCTCTCAAGAATTTCCCTTCTAAGTAAGTTACTTTCTCTTTTAATGACTGTGGCATTGTTTAGATCAAAGTTGTGGTTGAATTTATTTCAATGTATAACTAACGCATTTAATAAATGGTTGTGGTTAAAGTCCCTTTTGTATTCCTACATATGCTTTTTAAATATCTGCCCAATGAGAAATAGTTTTAGTAATTTATATTATGTGTACCTGCTTCAGAATTATTATTGTTATCTTTGGTTCTGATTATATCCATAATTGTTTTGGATGTGGTTGGAATTATTTTGATGTTATTTAGATTGGATAAATTGTTTAGGATATTAGTATCATGTGACGATTGCATCTAGCATGAAACAGACAGTCGCCTCTAAGTGTTAACTTCTATGTTCACTTTTATATTTACACACGCTCTATCTCTGATATTGAGCACTTTATTCCATAAATATAGCACACCTTAAGACTATATTTCTTCATATATATATATATATATATATATATATATATATATATATATATATATATATATATATATATAAATGAAATGAGAACGAATCAAATATAAATTCAAACGTTCGTAACATTAATTTAAAAATAGGGCTCAATACAACAGTAGAGCGATAAGTCTTTATTAAAGGATATTACATTCGAACATATATAAAACCGCTACATCAATGCATTCATCATTCAATGTATATTATCGGATCTCATCAAGCGGTGGTAATATACATACATACATATATAAATATATACCATATATATATATATATATATATATATATATATATATATATATATATATATATATATATATATATACATACGGGCAGAGTGTTCAGGGGGCAGAACTTCATTGAAGAGTTACTGATATCATGGCACTATCATAGAAAATACACAGCTAAAGATTCTTCTTTTTTTAATCAATTTATCTCAAGCAAGGCGATAATGCCACTAAGATGTAAAAGGCTACTGGTCGTAAAAGAGATTGAAAAAACTTTAGAGGTAACCGAAAACCTAGTCCTAAACACGAAACAAGGGAAAAGCCTCTACTCCTGTTCAAAAGACCGGGGAGGGTGTGAACCGGACGATAGTCTAACCTATCTCCTCCTACTATGAAAATGAATTTAAAATGAATTTTTAGTCCTGATTTAATTGAATACCGAAAAAAGTTGCATAATAATTCTATTATATGCGTAACATGAAAGTATTTCTAATAATTTTACTATGGAATGCTGGGTGTCCGTCCAATAATCTATATTAAAAAATATATCATAGTTCAGCTACGGCGCGAGAAAATACAAAATGGTCGTTGGGGCTGGAGTGATGTTCTGTTATAAAGTTTTTCATTTGATATTTTTATCTTATTCTCTCATGAAATAAACATTTTAGATCAATTATTTTATTGTAAATATATTTGTATTGAATTTAAATAACCTTTTTTTTTTGCTTATATTTCTCGTATGAGATCTACAGACATTTACGACGTATAAGTTATTCGATATAAAAGATTCAGAAGCTAATATTTCCAAGACATAAACAGAAAAGGGAGTTTTCTGATTTAAAAAAAAATAAATTGCAGGAATGAATTTTGGCAAATGATACAGTTTAACTAAATGGCATTTTCAGGGGATTGCGGCCAAGGAAGTAAATTTAGTCTTATATTTAATTCTCAGAGTCGGCAAAAACTAGGGGGTCTGAACCCCACTTCTATAGCGCTGCATGTGTCTTGCTCCAAAATAAAAGTTCATTTAAACTGAAATTGTATGGAATTCACGGGAGATACAGTGTAACCCGGATATAAGAGAGTTGTCGGGACTGGAGAAGAGGTCTCTTATATCCGGGTTTCTCTTATATCCGGGTTTGGTCTAATTTATATATATTAACACAGGCTCTAATTTGGGACCAGATAAAATCTCTCTTATATCCGGGCTTCTCTTATATCAGGGTCTCTTATATCCGGGTTACACTGTAATTATAGCAAGTTAAGCTGGCTGGATGTCGCCGTAATTTCTATACAAACAGTTTCTTTTCTCGCACTTCCTGCTTGCGGAACTCCCTTCCGGCTCCATGCTTTCCAGCCAGCATTGATCTGTAAAAATCTGATTACTTTCTTCTCATTAATGTTTCTGTTCCTAATTCTTCCACATCCTGTAACCCCTTGTGTCATAGTGTCATTACTGCTTTTCTTGGGGTGATACCGATTAAAAGAAAATAGTAATATATTTACATTAATATAAGTGCCTTATGCGGTCAGTAACGCTTGCCTTAATTCATGATAACTGACAATCCTTTTTTTTTTTTTTTTGATCGTCCATGTCGTTCGGTCCTAAAATCATAATCAATGCACTTACATCATGTACGTAATAATTCTCTTATCTCAGTGATATTTGCATTATTTTCTGATAATGCCATATTTCCTTGTTCACACACAAAAAAGCGTCAAGTGTCAATCAAGGTAGAATGTTGCTGAATGCGGTTCTCTATTCTGAAACTTGCTGAGCAGTTAGATATGGTGTAATGTTTAGCAAGCTTATCTCGCTAGATCGATTACGACTGGGTAGTGATTGCGATCCTCACTTACAGCCTTGTAACACATGAAAGTTATGCTTGCTAAATCGCTATCTGGAGCACGTTTTGCAATGACAACAGGTTCGTGACCTGAAAATAAAGAAGCCTTATCTGAAAACAGTTGATGTATATACGTTAAAAGATGTGCAGTTTGCACAACGCTTATCTTCACGGAAAGTCGAATCGACGAACCCAGTTAGATTTCTTGCCTCGTCTGTTGCTTTCATTTTGACAGAAATGTCTTTGGGAAAGGCATGAACCCATCTTCTCAAATATCAGGGTAGAGCGAGCTATCTAGGGTTGTGTAGCAGCCAGTCTAAGAGAAAATCCGAACACAAAACAGTGAAGAAAACAACGGAAAATCACCCTTTCCCAAGAAATCAGAACAATTCAAAGACAATTAAGAAAATGAATATATAGACAGTTAAAATCGCTTACGTCCCGAGAGATATAGCATTTTAAAAAGAAAAAAAAATCTCTAGAAAGGCGCTTGTGGAATGTCGAGGGACATTAACAGACATCCATTTTGACAAAATTGCTAATCAGAGTCCCAATCACAAAATAAATATTGACTTCGTGGCTGTGAGTGTCATGTTTTGAAATGTATAGAAGGGAAACGGTTTTGGGAAAAGAATCTTATATCAGCAAGGAAGGTCAGACAGAGGGCAAATATTTGGCAAAGTAGGGTCGTCTGCTTTAACCATTTCAATTCCTTATCGGCGTCATCTTCTAAACGCCAGGTTTTAACTTCTAAATTATTATATGTATGTATTATTATGTGAATATTGGTTTCCGCAATTCCTGACCAAAGACAATCCGCTGCTTCCTGGAATGTAAGACCATTTATAATAAATTATTTACAGTGATTGGAAAATCATTCACTATTTACGTTATATTAAGTGGCGCTGGAATTTCTTCTCAATCCACTTCCCAAAATCTAAACAAATGAACAGCATCAGAAATTTTTTAGAAGAGTTTCTAGGTCGAGCCGATAATGTTTCAGTACCCAATTCTTAAATATATAAAAAAAAAAAAACTATTCTGTCCGAAATGCATGTGTTACTTTTGATTTCATACGTAGCATGCAGGTTAAATACTAAAAATTCCTGACCCAAATTTTAGTTTAAAAATTGTAAAGCCTCTTGTTCATCGATTTTTTTTCTAACATTTAGTAAAACAAATTCTTAAAGGCAAGCAAAAGCATAGTGGTAAAGAGTGGAAAAGGAAAGAAAAACACAAATTCTAGCTTACGTCTACCAGGTCATCGTAAAAACACAATTGTTTTTGTTTTTTTGCTAACTACCAGGATTTTTTCATCATCGATGCAATAAGAATGAATGAAAGTTCTGACGGATGTCTTTAATATATAATTTTAATATATTTCCATAATAAAATTATAAGTTCCTCTTAAGCTAAAATGAAAGCTTCAAGAAAACTTTTTCATTTAAATGACGGTTCTGTATAGGATACAGGTTCGATTCCTGTCGGAGGACGAATATTTTCTATGAAAATTTCTCGGACATTCAGGGCGGTAAATGTTGTTTGATACTGTTTATTATAAACAGAGCATTTACTTAAATATTTGTATCTTATAATGTGTGACGTCATTTGTTTACATTTGGATACGCTATGAGCAGACATGAATGTACGTGAGAGAATCAGGGAAGATTGTAGTTTAAAGACAGTTAAATCAACCTTGTTAACCGAACGCTCTTCTGCGGGCCAATCGGCACGTCAGGCTATATGACGGTTGCGTATAGGATACAGGTTCGATTCCTGTCGGAGGTCGAGTACTTTTTATGAAAATTTCTCGGACATTCAAGCCGGTAAATGTTGTTTAATACTGTTTATTATAAACAGAGCATTTATTTAAATATTTTATCAATAAAAAGAATGTACAAACATAAAAATATCTTAAAATAATTGTCGGATTTTCTCCATTTCATTATATTAGGTTGGTGCAAAAATAATTTCGTTTTCTCACATAGTAACATATGTTAGAAAACGAAATTATTTTTGCACCAACCTAATATATATATATATATATATATATATATATATATATATATATATATATATATATATATATATGAAGAAATATAGTCTTAAGGCTATATTTATGGGATAAAGTCCTCAATATCAGAGATAGAGCGTGTGTAAATATAAAAGTGAACATTGAAGTCAACACTTAGAGGCGACAGGCTGTTTCATGCTAGATGCAAGCGTCAGATCACTATATATATATATATATATATATATATATATATATATATATAAGGGTGCAATTGATTAATTGTCGTCTAAATTACGCAAAAATGAAAATAACACTGACATCTCATTTTAACAGATATATTTACCAAAATTATACAAAAATATCTTGAAATATTAAAAAGTAAATTTTTATTCAATTATTCAATAAAATCACCATTGGCTTTAACTACTTCTTTACAGTTTTGATTTTGCATGTGTGTTGTTATTTTTTAGGATAACGTTAGCTGTTTTAAATTTTTTGTAGTAGATATTTAAAACAGCTAAATTATCCTTAAAAATAACAACACACCTACCAAATGAAAACTACAAAAAAATGAACATTATTGACGAGTTCAAATGCCCATTAAGGAACCGTATTCCTGATCAAACTGAACTCATAAATAATTACGTAGGTCACACTTCTATATGCGTATCCAGACGACTTACATTACATCTGACAGCTTTTAGTATCTGTTGTGTCACACAATATGCAGTCATTAGAGTGAAAGAAAGTTGAAAAAATATTAATACTATTTGCAATGGATTTTCATAATAAAATAATTTCCAAAGTATCTCAGCTGTTAGTTTTTGCGATGACATTTTTTTTCTCTTGGTCGCATAGGAATGAAAATTAGCCCTCTCTTCACCAAATTTTATGTGATAAAAAGTATATTTAAAGATATAAAAACATAGGGAGGGTTACAGGGAGATAACCGTAGATGCAAAGCCAGAACATTTTTCATTGATAACTCTCTCCTCTAATTTGCAGACCCTAGTTACTATATTCTTAATACTTGATATAATGCAAAAATATCACAATGACAAAATCGGACAATAATTACTTATAACTATTTACACTGGGACTCATGCATGCAATTTCAAGTAATCTATAATAATATTTTAAATTTTGAAATCATATTTATTTTTGGCATATGAACTTTTGAAACTGTTTCTAAATCTTTGATTGTCTTTCAATCATTCCGCCTCACCTGCTATCCAATTCCACCACAGCTATGAGAACCACTGTATTAGATTGATTTTTGACGGATTTGTTTAATATATATATATATATATATATATATATATATATATATATATTAAACAATATATATATATATATATTAAACAATATATATATATATATATATATATATATATATATATATATATTGTATATATTGTTTAATATATAATTGCAATGCATGTCCGTAGTAAAATAGTTCCCAATGGATTTCTATATACGCTTTTACTATTTTTTCTGAAACTCGATGCAATTATTAGAGTGATTTGCTTTTTACGGTTTATCAACCGGCCTTTTGTGCTTATTTAAAGCCGAAGCTTTTTTTATGTTGTAAGAATATTTTCTTTTTTTTTGCATGTGAATACTGCATTAAGAATTTTTTTTAAAAATAACAATGATAATTCCAGTTACATGTCCTACTATTTAACCCATAGCTGGGCGAGGAGATGGATCCATAAATTTCGTAACGATATTTAAGCGTAAGTAAATATAACGAATCCGGCTAGAATTCGAAATCGGCCCTCCGATTTTACATTCCGTTCCACTAACTACTACATCACCAGGACAGATAACAGAAAAGATTAAAACTTCGCAATACGTGTTTAATAAACAATGTATTTCGAATGTAAAATAGTTTTAATGAATATATATCAAGGATTTAGTAAATAAAAGTCTATAAAGGCAAACACTCCTTTTTAATATCGAAGCCAATAGGTATGGGAGTCAGTAAGGTTTGACAGTTTTGTGTGTTTTGAAAAGAGATTTTAAGCCTCGACATTTTAGCTTATACAATGTTTTGTAGTTTTCCTTTTTACGTTGTCAGGGCATTGATATAAAAATAAATACTAACGTACATATTTTCTCTGGCAGTTTGTATGAAACTGCAAATTAGAATCCAATAAAGACCCGTCAGAGAATTCATTTCCGGCTCAAAACACGATATTCAAAAATGGCATGATATTAATATAAAATTGTTTTTCAGAAAATGAAAAGTTTTAAAAACAAACTAAATAAACAAATCTATCCAAAACACATTTTTGGCAACTGTTCTCCTAAGGAAGAAATTAAAAGGTATAGAGAAAAAAAAGCAGAAAACTAACGTATGATGTCTAGCTGACTCCCGATTTTGTTTGGGTCAAGGCGATCTCCTTGCCAAAATACCAATCCGAAACCTGACATAAAAGGAAAATTCTTTATATCATAGCTGATAACAGTATGAAATAATTTTTACACTTCGATTTTTATTGTACTCTTTTTCATTCTATTACTTTTAAATCAAGTTAACCCGCTTGAAAATACAGGGTGTCCATAAAGTTCGTGCGCACTTTAAAAAATTATAACTTTATTTGTATTTGTGATAGAAATAATCGGTAAAAAAATGTGATAAAGTTTAATCTACCTAGTTTTAAGTATAGCTAAAATAACTTATGTGATTTCAAGCATTACTGTAAATCAGTTGGCAAATGTTTTCCGTGAACTGCAAAATCGTATTACCTTTTGTATTGCTAATGATGGAGGACATGTGGAAACTTAAATAAAAGTTCAATAAAACCTTAAAATATATAGATTTACTTCTTTCTAATCCTTTTTACAAATTATTTCTATCGCAAATACAAATAAATTTATAAATTTTTTAAAGTGCACACGAACTATATGGCCATCCTGTATATCACGGACTTTACATGTATCAGGTCGTCGAATCTGATAAGGCTCCTTTTACCCTAAAAAATTCCAGCGCATTTTTCTTACACGCTGTGCTGCATTTCATTCTGACCTGAAGAATCCGAAATCAACGGACGTTTGTGATATTCCATTCAAGGGTTGACAGTAATATGGATAAGCTAGATTACGTTGTTTTAGGTGACGATAAAATAGTTGCGTATAATTAAATTTCTTATGCTAGACATTTTAGAACTTCTTATTTTTTTCAAAATTGAGATCACCCCAAGCAAGTCAGTAAAGCCACTGAGACACAAGGGATAACTGGGTGTGTAAGAATTATTAATCATAAAGATTATTAAGGAAGGAGAAGAATGGGACCGGAAGAGAGTTCAGCAAGCGAGAATTGCGAGAGAAGAAACTGTTAGCATAGAACTTACGGTTACATCTAGCCAATTCAACTGTAAATAGATGAGACCTCTAGACCAATCTAGTAGTGCGCCTAAATTTTAAAAAAAAAGTCTAATTACCATATCGAAGAGCTTATCCAAAGAATTATCATGCAAGTATTAATAAAAAAAAGACAGAGAGAAGCAACTTTACGGCAGTGGCAAATTGTCTAAAGCCGTGACGCCAGGTCAGGACCAATAATATTGCTGATTCTTCTTCGGAATCTCGAAATATATAGCAAGAGCACCGGACCTTATGCAGCAGTAATACTCTAATAATGAACGAATGGTAGACTTATAGATATGTAAAAGAGATTCCGGAGAGAAAAATTCTCTAGCACCACCCACTGAACCAACTTTCACAGCAGCTGACTTAGCAATGGATTCAATATCGTCTTTCCACTTCATGTCAGTCGAGAACGTTATCCCTAGAAGGCGCAACACGTCACTCTCTTGGAGGTTAGCATCAACCATGTTGGTGGAAGGCAGAAAGAGGTCTCCCAAGTGATTAATAGATAGCAGTTATGTTATGGAGGCATTAGAGTTAACAAACCATTCTTTGCCCCAGTTAACAACAGGCTAAAGTTCATTTTTGATATCAGCCGCGAATTTGACGCAATCAAACTGATCAGTCTTACTATTGAGACTGGAATAGATGGTTGTGCTATCAGCATATATACCTATTTGAGAGCTGATGCCCCTAGGAAGGTCATTAATGAAAATAAAAAATAAAGTAGGACCAAGGATAGAGCCCTGGAGGAAAAACAAATCATGGAAAAGTTAGTATTAGGTTGGTGCAAAAATAATTTTTTGACGTATTTTTAATGTCATAAAACGATATTATTTTTGCACCAACCTAATAAAAAGAATAAAATTATTCTCATGGAACGCAACTGAGCATACATATAAAGATTTGGTTGATCTTTGTAAGTGTTCACTTAACTGTGGGTTTCGTTTTGGTCGTCAGTGGTAAATTCTTTAACTAAATTACTGTATATTTCCGCGTGTAAGGCGACCTTTAAATACGAGTTAAAAAAATATGTAGCAAATTTTCATGAATTTATCTTATACCTGTATTATAAGACGACTGCTTATTGATTATATAAAGATGATCTCATTGGAAATTTTGTTAAAAATTTAATTCCTTAAAAATTCAAAATAAAATAAACGAAATAAAAAAAACGATACTATAGCATGTTTTTGTTCCTACACACGTCCCCTAAAAGCGAAATCATTGCTTGGTTAATGTTTCATCACGTGATTCTTCTTCTTCTTCTTCTTCTTCTTCTATATCTAAACAGTTACAAACAGCATGGTGTACTAATGACCCTTTACTTATGCTTCATCGACAATCACAAAATAACACTAATAACAGGACGATTATCATATAAGAATAAAGTGTCGCTGCCGACACTTGAGTCTGAACATAGATCACCTGTGAGCAAACGCAGGCGATCCCATTATTGAAATAAGTAGACCACGTGACCATAGAGGAAACGCATGTATGGAAGACTCCGTGACGTTAAACGATAGCCACTTCTAGTCTATCATCTATACTATACGGATCGCTATTTCTATTCTATCCTCTAGTACTATTCGGATCACCATTTCTTATCTATCCTCTATTACTATACGGACCACTATTCTCTACTCTATTCACTATACTATTTCTCTATTCAGTTCACTATACAGTGATTACTATTAGCGCGAGTGTTTTCGAGCAAGTACTATTAGTGCGAGTGATATTCGAAGGCGTCTGACACCAGTATTGTTCAACGGCGTTACTATAGTTGTATCTGGGATTATAAAGTCTCTACTAAAACGAACATTACGAAAGTGGTAACGATAATGTACGATAATAGTACATTCTATTGCTGTGAACACAATCAAAATCCGATGTTTTCTCAGGTGAGTTTACATAGATACAGGTTGATTTCATTGATATGGAATTATTCTTCGAATACGCAATATATTATGAAGTTATTCAAGTAGTATATAATATAGAAATGGTTTTATTACATTTATTATCAGTTTATTTCATAATGTGAATCTTATCATGTTCGTTATTGGTTATCGCAAAGAAGCCGAGGTTAGAATTTAAGGTTTCCTTTTTAGAATTGTAGAAAAGAGTACTGAACTGCTACGTGATATCTGTCCTCCTTTTGCTGCAGCGAATGTTGGATGCTCTCCTCAAAGATGAAGAAGAGACTCGAGACAACTGAGGTATGGTTCTACAGAAGGATGTTAAGAATAGCATGAACCGAGCGTGTGAGCAACGATGAGGTTTTGGAGAGGATGCAAACAAGGCGGAAGAAGCAGTTTCTGGGACACGTAATGAGAAAGGAAGGCTTGGATAATCTGATACTCACAGGGCGGATGGAGGGAAAGAGAGACAAGGTAAAGCAACGGGTGACATACAAGCAAGTGGATGACAGAACACGGTCTGGGAGAAGTAGGAAAGGGACAAAACTTATTGAGAGCTACAAGGGATAAGAAGAAGTGGAGAGCCATGATCGCCTACCTCCTAAATGGACACGGCACATAAAAAAAGAAGAAGAAAGGAGTATAAGACGAGCACATATTTTATGGGGAGATTTTATTTTTAATTTAAATATTGTCTTCTGCGTGGAAATGTACGGTACTTCTCCAATTGAATGTTCATGTGAAAAAATGTAACTTTCGTCCGGGGTATAATTCCTCAAAATATGAATATTTATTAAATGAATTGACATACGACACATCTGTTTATTTTAGAGAGTTGGAAATTAATGTCTCCAAGGATATTAAAATGTCGCTTTATATGAAGCAGACGATGTCTCACGAAAAGATTGTTCAAGAGAGCAGTAAATATTTAATGATTTCATTTATTGCTAAGTGTATGGAGATTCTTTTGAAAACGAAATAGACCGTGATGATTTAAAAATTCCACTTAACACTTAATGGAGGCTTTTCTGTTTTCAAAGCAACACTTAAGCTATAATACGATAGACTTCGGATTAACCCAAATTGCAAAGAGATGTATATTGACACAAGTAAAAGCAAACACAGTAACTCGAATAAGACTAGAAATTCAAATGGGAAGCCATGGGGAGATACTCAAGGAAAACGAGATTTGAGAAAGATGAGTGGCTGAAAGATGAAAACCTCAGATGAGGAAAACGAGACACTAGAAAAACGAGTGGCTGAAATTTTCAGATGAGGAAAATGAGACACGAGAAAAAAGAGTAGCTGAAAGATGAAATCCTCGGATGAGGAAGACGAGAACGGTGAATAAGTTTTTAAAAAGGGGGAATTGTAGGGTGAAAAACTGGATCAGGAGGTCCCAACAAGAAGAGGGCTCATCATTTCAACTTAGGGCTAAAGAGATCAATTAGAAAAGATCCAACTCAATCCATAAGATGTTTGGCAGGTAAGAGGGGAGTTTCATCTATGACAGTGAAAAAGACTTGAAAATGAAATCGGCACCGTGTTACTCCAGAACAGAAAGTTAGATGGTTAGAGAGGGCGTAGATCATCTTGAATAAGTTGTAAAATGATTCTGAAATCATATATATATATATATATATATATATATATATGAACTTCATTTCAATACTTCATGATCTTTCCATCCTTAGCTATGATTAATTAATGATAAACTTGTCATGTTCGTTTATAATCGATTTCATCACGATACTTCTCCTAAGTTTGAAGAATAATTATACATTTTTAGTGCTTTAGAGTCCAATAGTGTTATAAAAACCTCGAAGAATACCAGTAAGATATCTTTAATCATTTCCAAGCTGCAACAGTTCAAAGCTTCATCTAATTGGACAATTTTGCTGTTACACGATTTAGACAATTTTGCTGTTACACTCGGTATGCGTTCAGTGTTTACTTTTGTTGTAATCATTCGAGAAAGTTTTGACAAACTTAAATAAATCCAATCATATTCCGCACTAAAATAATTTCCGCTGAATTTCAATCTCTCTTTTCAATATTAGTTCTCTCATACACGATGTAATTAATAGAGTGAAAAACATTTTTAACTTTTCTTTTAATAGATATTAGTTGTGATATCACTTGTGAAACAATCGGTTCTAAAAACATCCGCCGTAAACATTTTTTGCCGTAGGAAAACTTGGCTCAGGAATTTTCGCCATTGAAAACATTGCCGTATAGGATTTTTGCCTTCAGTCAATTTCGCCGTATTTTTTTAATATACGAAGTAACTTGTTATCAAGTATATCTGTCTCACACTATTGTTACTTCGATTTGAGACGATGCATTACAAATGAAGAAAATATATATTGATATCAATGCAAGATTTCAGCGGAAAATACTTCATTACAGTCCAACGCAAAAAAATAACATTATTTATGAAGCTTTGCCTGGAATTTACACATATTTTAAATTATTTCTTTGTTAAATTGATATATTTTAAGTCTTTTATTTTTAAATACATGTTTACTTTTTAATTTCTTTATGGATGTTTCACCATGTAAAAAAGAATCCATACATACTTGACAACAAGGTATTTCGCATATCAAATTGAAAATTACCCCAAAAGAGACGTTCAAGATAAGAGTAGCGAAAAAAATGGGGCGAAATTGTCTTACGGCAAAAAAAAACAAAAAAACTATACGGCGAATTTTCCACGGCGAAAATTCCTAAAGCGAATTTTCCTACAGCAAAAATGTTTACAAAACAGCAAGTTATGAATATAAGCTTTTTAGAAATTATATATTGTCTACTCAAGAAGATGATTTTTATTTACTTATTTATTTGTTTATTTTACCTCGCGGGAGTAGAGATATTTTATCCAGCCTATAAACTTTCCTATCCATCTTGTCATTATCTATTATCTTTCAAGCCTTTGCACTTGAATCTGAATACACAGCGCGCTTTTTGTAATATTTTTTTGTATAATGACTGCTTTAGGCTCAATCTTTAAAACTAACACACTAAATTAATGTCCCTTGACGTATAAGACAGAATAAAAACGCAGTCATCTTTCTTACAGTATTTTATCATATGAAATAATATAGAGAGTAGAAGTTTGCACATCTAGTATCGCCCCGAATAGTTTCCTTATTAATCATCTCACCGTACCAGCAGCTAGAACAGTTCTCACGCTATCTAAAAATAAGATCAATCACCGTCACTCCACCAACCCATTCACGCTAGGTAAATTCTCTGACAGTTCACAATTAGGTATTTAAGCAGAGAAAACAACTAACTCAGATAGGTCCGACAAAGTAAAACTGGCAACTGATCTCGAACATGAACTCCAATCAGTTGTTAACTGGGGCAAGAAATAGCTTGCAAATGTTAACACTTCCAAAATGAAACTGCAATCCTTTAATCTTCATACAGAACCATTTTGCCCTCCATAATCATGGCTGATGCTAAACTCCAGGAGAGCAACTCGTTGTACCTTCTTTGTCTCACATTTTCTACTGACATGCTTTGTAGCGTTTACATTGAATCAATTACTAAGTCTGTTACTAAGAAGTTTGGTTCACTGTGTCATTTGAGACATTTTTTCTCGTCAGAATGCATTTTACCCATTTGATAAATCTACCATATTCCGTGCAATAAATATTGCTGACATGTCTAGTTTGGTTCTGCGGCTATATAGTGATTTCCAAGTGTAGCTTAGATGTGGCACAAGGCCGAATTCTCCGGTTATATATATATATATATATATATATATATATATATATATATATATATATGTGTGTGTGTGTGTGTGTGTGTGTGCGCGCGCGCACAGGCGTGTGTGTGAGTATCTTGGAATTCTCGATAAAATCTAAAGAAGCGTCTGTAATATTATCAGTCCTAACATAGCATCTCGACTTCAATCTCTTTCCCACCGCCGCGACCTGTCTTCCTTCTCTCTTTGCTATAAATATCTTTTGGCAATTCTTCTAATAAGTTCGACCGCATGAATTTAAACACAATACTAGATTAGTTAATGGGTTTCATAGTTTTATTTTTAAATTAACTAGATGAAACCGTAAATTCTGTTCTAATAACTTCTTCTCTTGGTCTCGCCTATGGAACAATCGTCTGGTTTCGTGCTTCCCTGTTACATACAATCGTCAAAAAAATTTAAATGGAAAGCCAATCGCTATCTTCTGTTTGTCTGATAACCGTTCTTTTATTGTCCTTTCTCCTTGCTAAAATCTTCTCATTCTCTTCCACTTCTAGGAATCCCTTCATTCCTGACAAAGGCGATAAAACCACAAAGACACAAGTTGTTACACAGAGTTAATGAGAATAAGAGGACTTCAAGAAATGGAACCAAAAACTCAAACCTTAATAAGAAACGAGGTATAAAATTCTACTCGTGTTCAAAGACGGGGAAGTTGGGGTGGACCGGGTGATAAGCGAACCGATCTACTATAATTGAAAAAATAATCATAATCTTTAAAAAAATAATTAAATTAAGAAAAATGAGTAAATAAAATTTCGGCGTTTAAGTGGAAACCTTAGACGTATAGAGTAAAACTAAGAGTACGTTAAAGGAACATGTTGACTGCAGATTTCGGAGGGAAACATTAACCGTCTTTAAAAATGCATGCGGGTGAACATGGAGAACTAGCATCTTGTTAAGCAAGTGTTCATACTATTCTGGCCTCGAGGTCTCAAACACAATGACACAAATGGGTCATCACATTTCTAAGGAATATGTTCAGTAGGCCTTAAATAGGACCATCGCCAGAGTATTACCAACGGAGAGAGCATAAGCTCCTGAGTAGTGGACATCAACTTCAGAGGAAAGCTCACTAGAAAAAAAAAAAAAAAAAGAAAAAGTTTTCAAGCATTAAAATTATTTTAGATCACATTTACAGAATAGCGGGTGGAAGGATTTTTCAATTTTCCTTGTTGGTGATGGTGGGGAAGCTTTCCCTAATATGAATTACTAATATTTACACTATTTACAATGCGGACTATTCTCTTCATCTTTGTTGTTATTATCCCAACGTTTTGGTCATATAAAACCTCCAGCCTTAATCAGGTATATGTCGATCCCGGTAATATAGCCGAGTGAATTAAAGCGTTAGTTTGTGAATATTATGATATAGTAATTCAGTTCAATCCCTGGAGCGGGCAGTGTTTAAACGGACCCAATGGAAACATATCGAATAATAACGGAGCAGTATTAAAAACTGAACTAGACGAAATATCCCTAGATATGGGAAGTGGGACGAGAATAGTACATCCCCGTTCAGAATACCCTGTATGTTACCCGGATTGGCCTACACCGGATGAAGGCCAGAAAGAAGAACCTCCCGGAACGTTGAGATAACTACAGGGATGTTATTACTGGATGAGGTAAGCGTGTAAGAAGATGAAATAAGAAGTGCACATGATGAAGATATGTAAAATAAATGAGGGTTGACCGGAGACGTAAAGAGGTTAAGATTATGGTTATCGGGAAAGTATCATCTCGGGAATCAGTCTGAGTGGAACTTTTGCCTTACCAACAGAATACAAAGGGAATGTGGATGAATCGACAATGTGCATGTGGTGTGTCGGGTACTAGCTGCGAATGTCTGAGCTGGTGGAAATAAGGAATTCTTGTAATAGACCTAAGGACGATAATGTATATGTCCCCATTCCCATTTGCAGTTGGAGATTCGTCTCCAGTTGTGCTGGTCAAACATTCTGCCTCTGGGTAGAGAAGATCCCTAGTCGAGGCTATGTCGAAGGGCTGAGTCTCGTCTCGGTAAACAGCTATCCGACCCCCGTTTTATACGGGTTTACGGGGAATTTTTGGTCGCACCTACGGGCTCAGATACTCTACATTAAATTCGGCTTTGTGTCACATGTGACCGCGTGGGGTGGTTGGTAGATATCCTGCAGTTGAAGGTTCGTCTCCATCTGTGCTGGTCAACCTCTCTACCTCTCCGGGCAGAGAGGATCCCTAGACGAGGAAAACAGCTTCCCTACTTCGTTTAATACGGGGTGTACGTGGAATTTTTGACCGAGCCTATAAGCTTGGATACCCCACATTAAATTCGGCCTTGTGCCACATCTGAACGCGTGGGGAGGTTGATAGATAACCTGCAGTTGCAGATTCTTTGTGGAATTCACTTGACTGACTTCTAGCTGTTGATTACTATTTCTACGCGCCGCTGGCCAACCTTATATGTGTTGTTCTTGTCCTACGTATTATCGTTCATTACCATGCGATTATTCTATTCCGCAACCTTCCCTGAGTTACAACAGGAATATAGAATGTTTCAACTTTTTCCATGGAAATAGCAATGAAAGGATGAGAGACATGTGAAAAATGTAAGGTGTATAATAATTCAGTACCCACAAGATAGATAGATAGATAGATAGATAGATATGAACAACGAGAGATAGGGATATAGTGAAATAGATAGTTAGGTAGATAGAAAGATAGATAGGTAAAAACAGATATATATATATATATATATATATATATATATATATATATATATATATATATATATATAAACAAATGTTTAGAGGTACCAAATTTATATATAATTTTAAAAACAAGGAATGTATTGATTTTAATTTTAAAAGTCTCTAAGGCCCTTTCAACCAATATCTCATCAGGAGATAATCGTTGGATAATTAATTAACGAAAAGAATAGTAACGACAATAAAGAGCAAAAAGGGGGGAACACGTTAAAATAACAAACAAGTGTATATACTTGTAAATATATACTTGTATATATATATAAACTTGATACTACCGGTCAAAAGTGTGAATTTTCATTTCATCTTTCGTTTCGTTTTTGGAAGTGTTATCTGATGATCCAGCGTACCTTAAAAGGGCACTGGTGAAATAAATTGTTATAATAGAACCTTAAAGTGGTCTGTTTTTCTTTAAATTATTAGCTCTGTATTTACATTGAGCTCTCAGGATTTCATCCTCCTTGGGACTACCCTTACGGATTACCAAGTTTTTCATAACTTAAATATATATATATATATATATATATATATATATATATATATATATATATATATATATATATATATAACCAAGTTTGTATCCAGTAAAAATAAATTTTGAAGTGGTAAAAATCTGTCAGATTGATGAATAAAAACCCATTACTTTAGAAAATAATGTTGATACTCGTAGACACTCCATTTATTTATTAAACAGTATATTTTAAAAGGCGCGTCTACTCAAATATGAGTATCCACTAAAAATAACGTTTAAATTGATAAAAATCTGTCAGACTGAAAAATAAATTACTTTGCTTACGTTTTGATACGAAAATTTCAAGGAATTTAATACGAGAAGGTTTTCGCTTAAAAGCCCGCTTCACATACACACACACACACACATATATATATATATAGAGAGAGAGAGAGAAGGGGGAGAGAGAGAGAGAAAGAGAGAGAAACGATAACGGACGTTGATAAATGTTAGCATACATAAAAAAATGAACGGTTTGAGGAATTTAAACAGATGCAATCTTGATCTTCAGTCAGGCATGTTTGGACACCAAAAATTAAATTAATTTTAATATAGTGAAAGGATATTTATATTCAAGCCCCATCTCTCTCTTGCACTAAGAGACTCTAAGATCAGATATTTATTCTGATATGTACAGCAAAAATATGTGCTAATCAGGAAATAGGCAGAAGACAGCTTTAAGAATGCGAGCCAGAGGAATGTGTCCTATCGCGTGATTATACGGTTTCTACACACTAAGCAACTGATCCTGTACCTACTTATACGATGGCGTAATTTTAACAGTATAAGATCCGCAGATGACACTGTGTTCATGCCCGACTCGGAAAGGAAACTACAGGATCTTCTAGATAGTGTGGAAAACGAGAAAATGGACTAACCTATAACAGCAAGTAGACAGAAAGTATAGTCATCAGCAAGAGGAAAATACTAAGATGCAAGTTACGAACAAATGGGAAATATAAACATCAAGAAGTTACGGAAGTTCAAATATCTGAGAATCGTTTTAACAGACGTTGGAAAGTGTGACATCGAGATCCGAACACGTATTAGACTAGCGAAAGAAGCATTAAAAAAAATCTAAGGAAGGTGCTGAGAAAGGGAAAAATTTCGTTAAACCAAATAAATCCTCTTATATGGTTGTGAACGGTGGACAATTTTTCCGCGTATAAGGAAAAATTGGAGACAGCAGAAATATGGTTCTACAGAAGTATACTGAAAATTCCATGAATGGAGCGAGTAAGCAACAACGAAGTCTTAAACAAAATGGCAACAGAAAGAACACTTATACTCAGAATCAGTAAAAGACAACTGAAATTCCTTGGACACACAATGAGAAAGGAAAACTTGGAAAGCTTAACCTGAGAGCAAGAATGATATGGGAAGGCTGTGCGCCACTATCTGACAGGCTTGTGTGAATAGATGCCAAAGGAGGACGAGAGTTTTAATAATAAGTCATTTTCTTTGTTACACCTACATTAAATTGTTAATTATTAATAATAGTAACGCACAAACCAAACCCACTTGTAACTGCAGAAGTAACCATGAATATCCTTTAAATGGCAATTGCTTGCAAAGCAATATTATATCCCAAGCCACTGTAAAAAGAACAGATAACGAAAAAAATATACATTGGGCTAACTGAAAGTTCCTGAAAACAGAGAAACTACAATATTTCTGATAAAATATTATAATGATATTTATTGCACATAATTCTGTTTCAACAAATTTTGCTTTTAAAATTATTTCTACTTTATGAACCTTGACATACTAAGGAAAAGCAAATTCTCTTTACTCAGATTATTTTCCTGGAAACTTTTAGATCTGCCCAGTTTCGCATTCGATACGTAAACAAATCAATCTCTAAAGAATTAATGGATTTATTTTTAACTCGTATTTGAAATAGACGCCTCATTAAAATGGACAAATAGAGCCTGGCTTAACTGTGACGTTCTTCTTGGCCGAGAGGGAAAGCACGCTGGATTAAATGGTGGTTTCCACTACAAACCAAGAAACAGGTTCGATCCCTGCTGGAGATCACATTTGATTTGATCAAGATTTATTGAAATCACTGGCCGATAGATGTAATACGGGATGTTTAAAATAAAAAGGGGCGTCTTTTTCAAATATGAGTGGTCACGATAACAACGTTTGACGTAGTATATATGTGAATAAAGTTAAAAGAAAAACTTATCTTAGCTGACACTTTTGATCCACCAATGTACTTTATCAAGGCAAATGTAAGGATTTTTTTGCAACCAGTATTTATAAACAAAAATAAATTGTTAGTTTTTCAGAATTTTTAATCACTCAATATACATCAGCCTAACTGAAAAGTCAAGTTAAACTATAGAGGATTCTCATTAAAATAATTTAATGTCTAATAAACTATAGTAAGTAAATGTTAGTGTGGCCTTAATTTCTTTATTTTTATGACTATTATTTATATTATTTTAGTTTGAGATTAATTTATGTCGTTTATATTTCAAATAAGAGTTTTAGAATTTAACCGTTTCCTCTTAATTTAAATAAAACAATTATAGCCATGTACGTTGGCTTGCAAAAGAATTATTTCTTTTAGTAAAAGGAATATTTGAAAAAAAAATCCGAAGCTCTGATTTACATTTTGGCAAGATACGATAAAGGCAATTTCAAGAACTTTCTAAGTAAGTTACTTTGTCTTTTAATAAGTGTAGAATTCTTTGTAATGAAGTTTTGGTTAAATTTATTTCTATGTATGCATAATGCATTTACTAAATTGTCATGTATTTACGTTAAATATTTTCTGCACACACACAATATATATATATATATATATATATATATATATATATATATATATATATATATTGCGTTTAAATGTTATTTTTATTTCTATAAGGAAAATATATTAAAATAATTGTCGGGATTAATCAATTTCAATAGCAAAATAGTGTTATTAATGATCACGACAAATTTACAATCACGTAGTGTTAATTAAAAAACTCCTCTCACTGTAACGGAGACAGAACTACTGCACGAATTAAGAATTAAACGAATTATTCGGAAAACTAAGCGCGTCTGTCAGTTTCAGATTAAATAAGATTTAATAAGAATCTAATGTTATCGTCATACACGCTAATGAGTTTACGAAACTAAGTCTTCCATATGGAAAATTATTCTCTATTCACATTCAGACTTGGTCAATTAATATCGGCTTTGGAGATTTCTTTTTCCAAACATATTTTCTTCTTACGAGGATGTAAGAGACTAGGTATTATTTTCTCTCTCGGGTAGGTGCTTACATACTCCCCTGTCATCGTTTGACCCACGTGTGCGCATCCTAAGTGCAGCTAGGACAACCACCTGTTTACATGCCGACAGGAAGCTACTCACATCTTGCGAGGGATGAATCTGCACCTGGTTGCTACGAAGCTACCTTTTCAGGCCAACCCGCAGATGCACATGGCTTCTCGGGTACTCGGGTGTGACAATGAGTGATAAGTTTATTTTGGCATCATCTAGATTAAACCTAGTATATATTGTGGTCATCATAGATCAATTTCTCTTAAAACTAGGGTTGGGTTTAAACCATCTGATATCATCCGGCGTCTGTCACATACTGTATTTGGGTGCAGTTGGAAGATAAAGGAGGGAATACTTCGAGAGTGGAGTAGAAAGTGGCAAGAAAATGACAAAGCAGAATCGAGGAGCAGATTATGCGCATGGTTTCCGTTTTGCCAGATCTGTCGCTAACATTTTGCCAGTGCTAACGGCCAGCACTGAATATATCAAGCACTTGATATTAACGGCAAACTGGAGCTGTGGCTCTAGATATCTCGAAAGCATTTGACATGGTTTGGCACGCTAGTCTTCTACGTAAGCTCCAGGGCTACAGCATTACTGGACGTTTGTTTAATTTAATTCAATCGTTCCTATCAATGAATGAAAGCCGTTTGAACGGGCTCCCTTCCAGATCATTTCACACGAACGTGGGTGTGCACCAAGGATCTGTCCTGGGTACTACGCTATTTCTGATCTCCATCAATGATCTTCCAGATGTAATCAGATTTGACAAAGTTAACCTTGGCAGCTGTTCTTGAAAAGGACGTTCAGTCATTGGGTAACTGGGATAGGAAACAGCTTGTAAATTTTAATGCCTCCAAAACGAATCTGCACTCATTTAACCACGATAGAGAAACTTTACTGCCCGCCATCAGCATTTGGCTGATGCTAGACTTATGCTGAGCAACACACTGTGCCTTCCTGGCCACACGTTTTCAACTGATTGAAGTTGAATGACTACACCGAATCAATAGCTGCATCTACTGCAAGGAGTGTTGGGTCACCGTGTCGTCCCAGAAGGTTTTTCTTGTCAGAGTCCATCTTGCACGTTTACAAATTTACCATTCGTATGTGCATTGAATACTGTTGCCATATCAGGTCAGGTGCTCCTGCTACTCATCTGGTGGTTCTTGGCAAAATCCAAAAAAAGATCTACAATGTAATCGATCCTTACTCGGCATCTCAACTTCAGTCACTTTCTCATTGATGTATTGTGGCCTCGCTCTATCTTTTCTACAACTATTTTCATGGCTACTGCTCTGACGAACCTTTTTCCCTGGTGCCCCGACGACGTAAGTTTAAGCGTACTACTAGATTGGCATCTAGGTCCCTCCTTTTTTACTGTTGAATTAGATAAATGTAAACATCCACTTCTACCCCAACAGTTTCTTTCCTCGCCCTTCTCGCCTGTGGAACTCTCTTCCGTTTCTTTGCTTCTGTGATAACGGTAATCTTCAAAAATTTAAATGTAACGTCAATCGCCATCTTCTATCTTCTTGAACGTCTTTCAGCTTTTATCCTTTCCTCAGTCCCCAGTCTTTTCACTCTCTATAACATCCTGCGTACTAGTGGCATTCTTCCCTTGCTTGGGGTGAAATGATTAAAAAAAAAAAAGGAAAAAAAGAATGTGAAAAATTAATTGATTTAGAATTCACCTCTCCTCGAATAAGACACCCTTTTGAATAAGAAGACGGAATTACTTTTCAAGTATAGACATGACAATATTGACTTATTCTGTTACCTACCTATTGACTAAATGATCATAGACTCTTACGTATTTTTATGTCCAACTGGACATTACCTTGTCATTGAAGATATGCGTGTCACGTTTCAAGGTTGTTTTTTTTTTTCATTTTTCAGATATCGAGAGGCCGCCATTTTGTTGTCGGATATTTTCGCTTTATTTCATTGAAAGACATTTATAGGACGGCAAAAATACTTCACCATAAACTGTACAGCTGGAATTATCCAGACTGATACTGTCAACAACAATATTACTACTGAAAAGTTAGGAAAATTATGTTCTGTTTTTTTCTTCTTTTTTTTTAAAGCAAATGGTAATGACAATGGTAAGATTAGCCGCCTCCATACAGGAAACTCGTCTTGGGTATGACGATAAACTACATCCGCGTCCTGAGTAAGACGATAAACTACATCCAACAGCAAGGTATCTGATCAGGAGGTTTTGAGGAGCGTGGAACCACCTCTTAATTGCTGGCGTTCCCAGGTTCACACTGACCCGGGGTGGTAGCACCTGTTAGGGTCCAAGCTATGGGTAAATAGTTAACCCCTAAACAGGGGTAAAACACTATGAAAGTGTAAAAATAGGTTTTAATACCAGAAATACTTTAAAAATAAATTATTACCAGTAATAAATTTTTGAAGTAAAAACTATTACCAGCAATACATTTTTGAAAAAATATTACCAACAATGGTTTTAAAAAATAAATATTAATAGCAATACATTTTTGAAAAAAATATTACCAGCAATATATTTTTGACAAAACAATATATTACCAGCAATAAAAAATTTGTCGGCATTAAATAACCCATTGAGGTTGATATGCCGTAAAACAAAAGAAATCAGCCATAGAGGAAACACTGAACGTTCATTGTCTGAGCAGCCAAAGCTACTTAAGTTGCAATTTTATTCGCTCTCTGGCCATCGATTTGGGATCGAAGAATAGCCGTTTCCTTATAAGGAAACACTTGGCCTGCATTAACCGAACACCTAGCGTTACTGTGAGCGGAAATTAATAAAAAAAATTTTTTTTAAACAGTTTTTTCAGAAAAAATAGGCTTCTGGAGCCTAAAAACTGTTATCGCGATTTTTAGTGCTCATAGGAATAGCCTACCTAACTTTTTGGTTGAAGTAGTGTGGTAAGTCAACATCTTGCCTATGTCATTATTTTCTCTTCTCGTTATATATGCTCGCCATTTTTGGTGTTGGAAATGGTCTTTGTTATTTGGTAAATTCTTTAGTATCTGTCAATATTCGGAGATGAGGTATTATGTACACTATTTACATTATTCGGACTATTGTCCTCATCTTTGTCGCCATATTTATTACAACGTTTCGGTCGTTGTACTCTCCGGCCTTCTTCAGCATAGAAATGAATACAATATGGGAACCAGTAATAAGGAGTGCCTGAGAAAAGCGATAATAACATTCAAAAATTGCAAATTGCACTGGTAAAAAAATGAATGCTGAAGACATTAGGTTTATAATACCCAGAAATTCATACACAGTTGTCTTCAAGGACTCGTGGCACAGTGGATAAAGGCTTTAGTTAGATTCAGTGACAGGACCCAAAGTGTGTGAGTTCAATACCTGGTTAAGGCAGTGTAGAACATTCAGGGGGGAATTAACAGGAGATAACTGACATCTATTGGACATGGCATTGACCGAAATAAAGGGTTCAATTCGACCTGAAGAAATACAACGATGAACATGGCGACAAAGATGAGGACAATAGTCCGAATAATGTAAATAGGGCAAATTCTATATTTGACATTCTGTCGCGCCAGTCTGCAATATCTAAAGAAGGATATCTTACTTTTAGACCAGCCGACATAGATGCCGGTAAAGGCAGGAAGTCTTTATTCAGACCTGAACTCAGAAAATGTATCTTAATCAGGGCCCCCACAAAAAGTAGGAAAATACAAAGAGGCGCTGAAACTGGAACAAGATCAGGAGTCACTAATGGCATGTTGAGTTTATTCTCCAAATTAGTGGAATATGGAATTCATACAAACGACTAAACAGGGAACTCGTCTATTAAAGGGGGATGGGTTGTTGTTAGATTTGTTTCTGTTCTTTAATCACTTTCGAGGCAATAAATGCACTAAGACACAGGGTGGGGGAGTTAGAGCGTGAAAGAATATAAAAAAAAAAACCTTATTAAGGAGCGAGAACAATAAAAGAAGAGGAAATAAGAAAGCAGAAGATAATGGCTGACATTGCATTTTGAGATCAAAGTTGAATGGAATTCAAGAAGCCGGAAGAGAATTACAGAAGCGACAAGTGCGAAAAAAAGAAGCCGTCAGCATAGAATATATTTCTCACGTGAAAAAAAAAAAAAATAACGACATTTACATAGCTTGATGTAATCTTATTGCAAATTCTTTAAATAAACTAGAATAGTAGCGCTATCTTTTGTTTCATAAAAATATTCTTTTAGAAATACCATTATTTTACCATTTATTGCAAAACCAAATTAACATGTTTCAGTACAACTGTAATAAAAAGAACAGATTTTGATAACAGCATTATAACAATAAATCAATCAAAATAAATATGAGTTTGTCATATTGATATTTTAATTTATGAAACTATTTACAAGTTATAACATCTAGAAAATTAAAACTTTATAAAAATCTCGAAGATTTAAACATTCTGAACTAAAATCAAATATCTCCTTGAAACAAAATGGCACAAACTAAAACATTATTTTCCTTGCTTTACGTCCTGCAATCTCAAATAAATATTAGCTTATCATATTGATATAATTTTAGTTTATGAAACTACTTACTAGTTATAACATCTCGTAAATTAAAGTCATTGCTTTATAAAAGATTGATGGGCCTTAGGCTACAGCCTAAACTATCCCAAAAGACAATCCGGCCCTGTATATAACGAAAATAAGTTGGGATATTTTGAAAGGGTTTAATATCCCAGCTTCCTGATATTTTATCGCATTGCACTTCAAGGACAAACGTCTTCACGTAACAAAGCCACACGTCGATTTCATCGGTCATTAGCTATTTTTCTCTTCTTGCATTCATTCACCGAGAAGTCAGTGTTATTTTTTATTGAAATTTATAAAAAATCTTTCTGTTAAAATATTATTTTCAAGATAATTAGGTTTCTCAAGTCCAGTAGCTATTACTGCGACATTCGCTACACATTTTTGCTATTTCTGATCTTGCAAGTTTTTATGTGATGCAGTTTTTGTTAGAGTTCTTTTTGAGGGATTCTTTAGCAACAGTTCAAGAGGTTCAGAAAAGGATAGACCGACACGCTTCACTCGCTAGAAACCATTTTAGCATTGATCTGAGAAAGCGGTTGTATACAGCTGTATTTGGCGTCATGCGTGATATCAACATGAAAGTTTCGATCCAGCGAGACTATTTAAGAACATGACACGAGTTTCTAGGTTGCTGCTGCAGGAGAGTTATAACTCTGAGTAAATAATTACAAACTCCCTAACATTTATATATACAAAAATACTCGTAAAAATGAGAAACAACAGAACGTGGAAGCATCAAAGCGAGTATTAATTATTATCTGGTTGTTATGCGGTGTAAGAAACACGAGAGACAGTAATACGGAGTTAAATTGCGAGTTTGGGGTGAAATTTAGGTCAAATACGAATCAAAATCCGGCAGAATGATAAGATAAAGAATAAGTCTATAGTCTTTCTCATATGTTTTTTATCGACGTGTGTAATGTCCAGAAAATTTAGTTGGAAAATACAAGTGCCTGGAGTTTTCCTTACTCGAATGTTTATTGAGTGATAAAAATAAATGATACCTAAAAAAAGAAAAAAGAGCCGAAATTTTCGTTGACGTATGTGTTGACAGAATATCCGAGAGTGAGAATTTCACGGGTTTGTGTGTGTAGAGGAGAAAAGTCGGGTTGATTCTCATTGGTTTAGAAAGAGTGAATTAATGATAATTACAATTATTATAATTATTTTATTATAATTACTTTTCACGCCATAATTAATTATTATTTATTTACTTTTTTATGGATACGACAAAGTAACAGTATAATTCGTTCTTTATTTACGCATTTTTTATGGACACGACAGTGTTTTGGTTTGGCCTAGGATAGTGATTATCTAGTTAGTCTGACTCGCTCGTTAGTCAAATTAGCGATAATCTGCCTCATTCAAGTGCATTTTTTAAAAATACGAACAACTTCGGATTTTGACATAGACTTGAATTACTTGAATTTTATGCAAGATTTAGTAATTAAGTTGCTTAAATTTTTTGTGCTGTTTTGTAATAAATAAAAATCATTCTTGAATACGATGAAACAATGTAGTTAGAAACAATTTGCTTAATTTTACATTACTTTTTTTAGTTACTTAAGGTATAGTAAAATTTGAGCACAACTGCTTATAAAAAAATGTGTTTTATATTGAGTTTAAACATGTGAGCCCTGACTACCGCTTTACCGGTGGTAGAGAAAAATAACTTAATGCCGAACCACTTGTTGAACGTTGGGTAAACACTTGCGTCGTGCTTTGCTATTCTTGTGCATCAAGAAAGGCAGCATCTGCTGGGTAGACTGTCATACAAAGAAAGAATTCTGGCGATTAAGTGAAGGCATGCAATCATACTCTCTCTCCCTGATAAGTATATTGCTTATATTTCTTGTAACTATTTTTATATCTACCGTGAAACATTACATACCAATTATTTGCGAAATTTGACTCCAGGAGCTCAGGCGGAAGGGATAAAATTGTCCAGGAACGCAGGGCACAAAAGGGTTCCACATACTTGCATTTTTTAAAAACTAAGCTAACATAGCGTTGGAATTTGATCTATGTATTTGTCAGTACCACACAGTTCGATCTGCGACAAAAGTTGGGATTTTAAGAAATACTTTGAATACAATCTTGCTATCTTTATTTAACTTTCGACGACCATCAACATAAAGCTAGATTAATATCTTGGAAAGAAAATCTCAAATATAAACCGTTTGCCGCTTTGAAATCCATATATATATAATATATATATAATATATATATATATATATATATATATATATATATATATATATGAATAAATGAAAAAAAATAAGAATAATACTTAGTTTAGCTGACGCGTTTCTTCAGCTGACGGACTTTAAGAAGGAAAATATGACGGTTTTATTATTTAGTATATATTTTACAGTTACTCAAAATTTCCAAATTTAAGAATATTCTACGAATTAACTGAGAAGATTTAGGTGTTAGATCCTAGATTACGTAATATCGCATCTTTGGAAGGAAATTTTAAAATTTAAATCTTTTCAATTAACTTACTGAATATTTATGAGCATTCTTACATTTGGAGTAATTGCCAAATATATACATGTTGCAATATAAAACCGTCTTATTTGCCTTGATAAAGTCCGTCGAATGGCGAAACGCGTCGGCTAAATATTAAGTAAGATTTTCCTCTTCTCTTTACATTCATTTTGTCTCTTCTACAGATATATTTCATTTACATTATATATATATATATATATAAATATATATATATATATATATATATATGTATATATATATATGTATATATATATATATATGTGTGTGTATATAGTGTGTGTGTGTGCGTATTTAGACAGCATTTTTCATTGATGCATGTTTCATTAAATAATATAGACAAGTTTTGTCTATTTATTTAAGCAAATTCCTTTCATATTGTTTGATAAGTTTAATAACATTATCATTGAAAGATGAAAGAAAATCACCATATTGATACATGTTTTTTAATCCTATTTAAGCTTATGTAAGCCGCGTATATATATATATATATATATATATATATATATTTAAAATATATATATATATATTACAGATATATATATATATATATTTATATACAATATTGTGTGTATTTAGGCAGCATTTTTTCATTAATGCCTGTTTCGTTAAATAATATAGACAAATTTTGTTTATTTATTTTAAGTAAATTCCTTTCATATTGTCGAATAAGCTTTTTAGCATTATCACTGAAACACGAAAGAAAATTACTGTTGATATATGTTTTTATTGTTAATCCTATCTAAGCTTTCGGTTTACATAAGCCATCAACAGAGATTACAAGTACATTACAATAAATTAAATAATAAATTATATAACAAAGATGATATTTTTTTTTCTTTTAGAATGGCTATGCGGACATTGCAACAATGATAGTTTTCTTTGCATGGAAGATTGCTATGCAACGATAAGACATGTAGAAATTGTTAGATATCGGACCCAGTACTGAACCCATGGAGACACCATGACGTTGTATATATATATATATTATTATTATGATCAAAGAAAGGGACTTCAGTAATACAAGCTAATAGTAGTTTCCGTAATTATTAGGATTAAGTTTAAGTGGGGGTAAAGATGAGTTACTGTATATATTGCTTATAATTATGTCAATAGTTTCACTAACAGGGACATTGGTAAATGAGTTTTCAACATCAAGTGAAGCTATGATTTCATTGTCGGGTTTTTCACTTTTTAGGATTTGGATTACTTCTAATGTTGACTTAACACTATATTTACTAGGAAGATAGGGAGTAATAAGTTGGTTAATGTATTTTGTTAGCTGATATACAGGAGTTGGAATCTGCGATATGATAGGACGGAGAGGATAGTTAGGTTTAAGTGATTTTATAGCGCCGTATATGTAACCAGGTTTATAATCACCAACAATTTTAGGGAGTTTTAAAGATTTCTGTACAGCATTATTAGCATTAATGAGTTTATTAAGCTTTGATTTTAGTTGGTTAGTCGGGTTCTTGTTGAGTTTTTTAAAACTTTTTGTGATCATAGAGTATGTGGTCAAGTTTTTTGTTGTAATCCACTTTGTTTAGGATGACAGTTACTGAATAATAATGCTTAACATTATATATATATATATATATATATATATATATATATATATATATATAATATGATAAGATAAATTTAATTGGTAATCTGTATGGATAATTCCAGGGGGGATATAAATCCCGAGAGCTCAATGTAATAAACATTACTGGAAATTTTTTTTAATCCTTTCATTGTTTTGAAACCGCCAGTTGTTAATTATCTCTCTCTCTATATATATATATATATATATTGTCATCCACAGACAGACAGTTTCGCTGTATCACTGCTCATCAGACGTCCGGTTGCCTCTATCTAGGATCGAAATCCGACTGAATTGGCGTCACTCGGGGATTCTACCACTCAGCGGTTGGCGTACGGCAGGAATGAAGGTGAATCTAAGTGTATTTATTTTAGATAAACACACAGTGACTGAGAGAACACGATTCGATTTACCGAAGAGTCTTGCATTATTAGTCGTAATAGTCACTGATATATATATATAGTTTTAAGGTATCCTATATTTATAGGTTAAAGTGCTAAATATCAGATATAGAGCATATATGCATATGTACGTGTGTGTGTGTGTGTGTGTGTGTGTGTGTATGCGCGCGTGTGTGTCAATAAAGACAAAATGGAAATTTTCTTTACCGACTCGTTTCGTCCGCTCAGGATAAATGTTAGGATTTCAAATGTAAGAACGCTCAAAAATAGTTTCACCACTAAATGTGAATATCACGCTAAACTATGGAGGCTGTCAAGTGATGCAATTTATTTCCTCATAAACTTATGTAAATGTTGTATTCTTATATCTTATTTGTTATATAAATGCACACACACATATAGATAGATATATATATAGATAGATAGATAGAATAATTTATTTTTATTAATATAATTATCCTTAAATATTTTATTTTAATTTGACAAATTATCTATTTATTTATTTTAAATAATAGATAAATTAGATTTAACAGTCTTCTTTTCATTTTTTTAAATGATGATTTCGGAAAAGTTTGATTTGTGTTTTGTTTTGTTTTGTGGCATATCAACCTCAATAGGTTATTTAATGCCGACAAAGTTTTTATTGCTGTTAATATTTTGTTTTGTCAAAAATCTGTTTCTGTTAATAATTTTTTCCTTCAAAAATGTATTGCTCGTAATATTTTTTCCTCAAAAATCTATAGCTGATAATATATTTTTTTTTCCCAACCTGGTATTAAAACCCATTTTACCCCAGTGTCAGTGTTAACTATTTGCCCATAGCAGGGACCCTAACAGGTGCTACCACCCTAGGTGAGGGTGAACCTGGGAACACCAGCAATTAAAAGGTAGTTCCTCGCTCCTCAAAACCTTCTGATTAGAGGCCTTACTGCGGAACGTAGTTTATCGTCATAACCAGGACGGTGATTTCGGAAAGGAGTATTTCTTTTAGCTGTTGTTTTAGGAAAGGGGATATTACGTGAAAAAAAAAAAAAAAAAAAAAAAAAAAAAAAGAATCCATATAGCTGACACTTCGGACGTCCCGATTCAATCAATATAGATGATACGTCATGGTCGTATCATCTATATCTGGTCTGAAAATAGACTGTATTAGTTTCACTCGGCTTTTAGTTATTGTTTAATGCTTTTCAGTTTTTAACGACCTGATTCCTATAGCAATACGTAAGCACGTAAAAGTTACATATAAATTAATTTGGCACCGACAATCTGTTCCTCACTATTTAAATAATTTTTGATGCTTGCGCTTACAGTCATGCTTTATAGGTCACGACAAAAATAAGAGTATTGTCTACGAAATAATTGATAGCATTATGTGAACTTTAACATGGTGACATGAATAGTCATTTATACCGCAGCTGTCAGTGTTATTTAAGATAATCAAAAACCTGTTGAACACAAGTGAACTTAAGCCAACTTAACGCATTAAATTATCGGGTGATTGCCATTTTTTTTTTTTTTTTTTTTTTAATGAGGCTGACTCCCAACTACGAGTTATGTCGCACTTTCCTTGTATATTTTCAATTTTCATCTCCGAATGCCAACAAGTTTACTTGCAGTGTTATTTTTAGTGGGAAAACAATGTTGCGACTTCAGTTGAAACTATAAATCAACTCGTAAAAATATTTTATGGCCTAAGTTCGTTATTATAAAACCGGTGTTTGAAGTCAGGTTTTGTAATTGAAATCTGGAGGTTTATGTTATGCTGAGCATTTTAAATTGAATTATTTTTTTTCAGTATAGCTTTGATGAATTCTGAGAAGCCCGGACTGATGAAAATAAATTCCTAACCTTGGTTTGAATTTTGTTTTTGTTTAGCGGCATATCAACACCTCTATAGGTTATTTAACGTCGAAGTCTAAATATTTTGTACGCATTTTTTTATTTTCGGAGATAATAATGGTTTAGTGATTCGTATTAGTGATATTAATTAGTATTACTTATTACTTAGTATTAATAATATTAATTAGTATTATTAATTAACTCTTAGCCGAGGAGAGAAGTGGTGGATTCATAGCTTCCCCAAGGGTTTTTTGCGCGTAAGTAAATATAACAATTCTACCTGGAATTAAAATTCAAATCTCTGTTTAACAATTCCTAACCATTATTCATAATATAATTAGACTAATCAAGAACCTCTACTGGCAGCAAACGGCATTCATGCGCATAGAGAATGAGTTCAGCGAATATACAAAAATAGAAAAAGGTGTAAGGCAAGGATGCGTCTTCTCACCGGACTTATACATCAAGACAATTCTGTGAAAATTGAAGCTCTTACCAGGATTCATCATTGGCGGCCACAATCTTACCAACATAAGATACGCAGATGACACAGTACTGATAGCAGACACGGAAAAGAACCTAAAAAAACCTCCTATAGAAGGTAGCGACAGAGAGCGAGAAGAAGGGACTAAGCATAAACTACAAGAAGACAGAATGCATGATTATCAGTAAAAGGTTGAGCTCGAAATGCGATATGCAGGTCAATTAAATCAAGCAAGTGTGGAAGTTTGAATATCTGGGATGTGTTTTGACGGTGGATGGTCATTACGACAGCGAGATCTGAAGACCTATTCAAAAGCTGGGCAGAGTGCTGCGAGACAGGAGTATTTCATTAGTGACAAGGGAAAAAGTACTGAGCTGATACGTGATGTCTCCTAAACAGCAGCAAATGTTGGATGGTCTCCTCAAAGATGAAGAAGAGACTCGAGGCAACGGAGATATATTTCTACAGAAGGATGATAAGGATATCATGGGCTGAGCATACCAGCTACGATGAGGTTTTAGAGAGGATGCAAGCAAAGAGGAAGCTTATACTTAACATCAGGAAGAGGCAGATTAAATTTCTGGGACATATAATGAGAAATGAGGGCCTGGAGAATCTGATACTCACAGGTCAGATAGAGGGAAGTAGAGACAAGAGAAAGCAACGCATGACATACCTGGCGTGCGTAAACAAGTGGATGGCAGAACGTGGTCTGGAGGAGGTGGCAAAGGGACGAACCTTATTAAGAGCTACAAGGGATAGGGGAAAGTGAAGAGCCATGATCACCTACGTCCTGAAAGGACACGGTATATAAAAAGAAAGAAGAACGATTATCCATTACACCACTCTCACCTCCAAACTTACAGCACTCGATATTCCCAAGCAGTTACTCATCTAGGTACTAACGAAGCTTAACGTTGCTTAACTTCAGTGATCATACACGAACCTGTGTTTCAATATGATTTGACTGTAAGCCAGCTTATAATAGATTGTTTATTTCTCTACGGGTTATTTAACGCCGACATCTAAATATGAGGTTGGTGCAAAAATAATGACGTAATAATGTCGTTTTTTGACGTTAAAAAACGACATTATTACGTCATTATTTTTGCACCAACCTAATATTTGGTACGTAATTTTATTTTATTTTTGTGAGAAAAAAGTCGTCCCCCTCCTAGGTACTGACTAGACTCGACGTTGCTTAACGTACAGTTAACATTTTAACAGTTATTTCATACAATTTTGTGAAGTACTGGAGAACTAATACAATAGGTATAATCGATGTGGCACGAAGGAAAATGAGTCCAAATATAACGCAGCAAGTTTCTTCTTCACCATAAATGGACGATAGGGAAAAAGTATACATTGAAAGTCATCGTCACTGAAAAATAAGACAATATTAAGGGAGAATTTATTTTCGATTTGTAAACCCGAAGAACAGTTTCAATACGAAAACAAATTAATTAAGGACAGAGAACAATAAAAGAACAAGAATTAAGAACACATAAAATAACGATTGGCATTGCTTTTAAATATTTGAAGATCAAAGTTGACTGGGAAACAAGAAGCTGGAAGAGCATTTCACAAGCAAGAAGAAACTGTTAGCATAGAACTTACGGTTACATCTAACCATTTCAACTTCAAAATGAGGAGACCTTGCCGCCAATCTAGTACTGCGTTTAAATTCATAAAGTCTAGGCACCAAAGAGGAAAGTTAATTAGAACAAGTATTTATAGAAAAGCACAGGGATACAACATTACGGTAAATTTACTGGTGCCGAGATGCCAGGTCAGGACCAATAACATTGCAGATAACGTTTAAAACGAACATATATATTATAGGAGACACGGTGGAGTAATGGATGGCGGAATCGGAGAACCGAGTTGGAATTCCAGTCGAATCCATTACATTCACTTACGTGCTAATACCCCATAGCAAAGGCATGAATCCTCTTCTTCTCCCTCCAGCTATGGGTAAATAGCAGGACAGACTGGGTTCTATAGCCTTGGATGGCATACTGGTCTAGGAGAAAGACAGCTCTGAATTCAAAACCTGTGGAGAGTTGTTTGGGGCCTTGTGGCACGTTGTACCCCAAGTCTCTGTATTCGGCCCTTCAAAAAGTGTGGATGGTTCTGCACAAAACCTTCACCACTATAATCAAATCTTATGTGCTGCTGTCAGTTTCCTAGGAACTGATCTGCTTGACTCTCATACGTCGAATTTGACGGGTGTGTCGAGTGTGTGTTTATATATATATATATATATATATACTATTAGATTGGTGCAACAATAATGTCGTTTACTCACATATGTTACTATGTGAGAAAACGACATTATTTTTGCACCAACCTAATACTTCAAATTTTTTGAATTGACGCTCCGTTTATTTGAAACAGTACTTCGTCTACCAATCTGCAGACTCGAGGACACTTTTTCTTTGTTTTTTTTTTTTTCAAGAACGCATACTGGTAGAGGAAATAACGTTTCAAATAAAAGGAGCGTCTATTCAAATACGGGTATCCACTAAAATAACGTTTAAATTAATAAAAATGTAACATTAAAAAATAAAAACATGGTTATTCCTGTATTCATATGCAAATTTTCACCTTATAAATATCAGTTGATACAGCTGGAGGTTAAACAAACCCTAACCTTTTGGCTGGGATTTGCATATTAGGCTAAGCCCCAGAGGCTTTACCCCAGGCAGTACCTCTCCCTCAGGAGGGTACTAGATTTATGGTCTAACGCTTGTGGTGTTCTCAAAAGAGGACGTGCCGAAGAGGCTTGGAAATTTTTGTACGGCATATCCGTTAAAACAAGTTTAAACCTTGATTTTGTGTCACATCCAATTGCCACGTGGGAGCTCTGTATAATACTACATTGAAATCAAAGGTACTAGAGAAATAATAGTGAATAGTTTTAACTAATTATAGTTTAAAACCTGTTCACGACTAATTCTTGGTTCGGGTATCCAAAATCCTGGATCTAGTTAGTAAGACCCCTGGGACAGAAAAAAATATTGAATCATTGGTACCAAACACTTTTAAACTTCAAGCATACTGAGGGTGAGAAGATAGATAGAGATGCATTTATTTCTGGGTTATCTACACTTCTTATTCGACAGAGAGTTCTTGAAAACAAAACGCTCACCACCACTGAAGCTGAAAATCAAAAGTGAAGTGAGGAAAGGGTTATCCTAAATTCTGAAGCCTATTTTGCTGATACCCAAACAAGCTATCAAGTGGCGTCGATATCGGAACCTCGGACTAACGTCTTAACTTTTTTCAACAAGCGGTCAACGAAAAGGAGGAGGCCTTTCGGATATCCGCTACTAGTAAATCCCTTTTTAAGGAAAGGTACTTTTCCCGCTTAGGTCCTAGGCAGCCCAGAAGTGTCAGACTCGAGGAATTGCAAGAAGGAAAGTCATTTCGCTTAAGTGTTTTGTTTGAAAACTAATAAGTTTTCTGCTGCATTACCCGTCATGGCCACGGTTACTATTAAAATGCCTCGTGAATAAATAAATAAAAACTTACTTCGCTAGTAGATTCAGTAAGAAGACATAATTTTATTGACAGCAAGATAGCAGTCTATGCTATTGGACGATAGAGCAACTAACACTACCGTCAGCATGGCTTCTGACTTATTGAAATTGTAAATCTAATCTTACGGTGGGTACGGAAACTTACAAAAAAGTTAATTTATCTTTAATGGATGATTTATCGGCCGATTTGATCCTGGGACAAGATTTTCAAGGCCTGCACAGAAAATAGCTTTATATGAGGACGACAAATCACATCTAAAACTAGCTAGCATGAAGATTTCACCTCTTCATCTGTTTGAAAATCTATTACCTATCTGTAGACTCATATCTGTGAAATCCCGAAGATAATCTAGAGAAGAGGTATTTGTAAAGAAGGAAATAAAAAGCCAATTGGATTCAGATATCATAGAGCCCAGTAGATCTCCATGGAGAGCGCAAGTAGTGGTAAGTAAGGAAGAGAAATGAAATATAATGCTTAGTCAAAGAATATTAACAAACGATAAATCGCTTTGCCTTAAAAGATGCCTATCCTCTACCTAAAATTATAACTATGGTTCGGTAATAGCAAAGTATAAACTGTAAATTAGACCTAAAAAGTGTTTACCATCAAGTTTCCCTACGTAAAGCAGACCGTAAATTATACAATTTATCACCGGCTTCAAAAGCCGTGTAAGGCTTTTGAAGCCGGTGATAAATTGTATAATTTTAAAAGGATGCCTTTTGGGATGGAGTGGCTGTGTTTCAAAGAATTTTGGATGAAATAGTCGAAAAGGAAGGCCTAAAGGGCTCATTCGCGTATATAGATGGCCTGACCTTTAGTTATCTTGGCCATGATAGGTAATACAATGAATGGAAAGAGAAAACGGTACTAACTTGACAAGATTTAAAAGACGTACGGTCTCAACTTAAATGAGAATAAATGTGTCTACAGAGTAACGAAAATAAAATATCTTGGCAATGAAATAAGTAAACGGGCCATTAGACCAGACCCTGAAAGAGTGAGGCCTCTGCGAGAACTCCCTCCTCCACGTAATATAAAAACTTAGAGGAGAATCGTAGGAATATTCGCATCCTACAGCATTTGAATCCCAAAATATTCGCTAAAAATTCACGCACTAAATAACACTATATTCCACTTGGCTGCCAATATAAAATTCCTTTGAATATTTGAAATAATTAATCCCTTGAAATTGAAAACTGATGCTTGCTACGTGAGCATAGCTGCGACGCTAAATCAAGGAGACAGGCCTGTTGCATCCTAACTGTTTAGCTGGGGTTTGTGTTCTTTGAATATTAGCACAAGAGCCAGGGCCATTTCCCCTTAGGCAGTACCTCTCCCTCGTGAAGGGGCTGGATTTATTGACCAGTGCCTGAGGCGTTCCCAAAAGGGGGAACCGCTGAATGGGCTTGGGAATTTTTGCACCTTATGACCGTTAAACCCACTTTAAACCTTGACCTTGTGTCAGATAGAAGCTGGTAAATACAATAAATCCCAACATTGAAGACGAAACTACCTGAGAAAAAGTAGCGAATACTATATTATATATATATATATATATATATATATATATATATATATATATACGTAAATTCTGTAGCCGAATATAATTGTTCCGTAGGGACACCTCGAGGTGGTGTAATTGTTAACAAGCTTATCTCGCTAGAAAAATTACAACTGCGTAGTGAGTCCGATCCTCACTGCGTGCCCCTTACTTTCGGCTTTGTGCCCCATCTAAGCTACGTTTGGAAAATCACTAATTTGTTCTGTAGAGAAAGAACATTTTCTCGCATCAAAGTTCAGATTCTCACAGTGAGAAAAATCAATTGACACTAAAGTTGCCACCCCATCATATTTTAAAAAAATATAATTTGCTCAATAAAATGCTCGAGAGACACTCAACTCAGAGAGTACTGAAGTGGTTCTTTTCAGGCGCGTGATATATAGGTGGTAGGATGTGAAGATTAAAATTGTTTAGCTTTACACAAAGTGATTGTTCTCGCGAAAAAAAAAAAAAAAAAAAAAAATGCTGTGTGGAATTTTTTCCTTATATTTGGGATACGGAAGAGATAATGGTGAGTCAACTCCGTGGAAGCGACATCGCAGGTCCCAGATGACCTGACGAGTCATTTTCTTCCCTTATTCTTTGGGTGATGTCCTAACTGGACAGTGTAATAGATATGAGGATACAAAAGATTAACCAGTATTGGAAGTGTTGCTCTTCTTTCTCAGTCGATGGTTAGACGACTACAACTTTACCAGCCGATCTCTCCTCTGACCTAGTTCTAACAGCCCAGTGGGAGCAAAACTGGCTGATCACATTCAATGCTTCGAAAAGGAAACTAGCGACATTCCATCATCACCGATCGGACCCAGAACCTTCACCCATCGCGATGAACGATGTTGCTTCCGGGATGCTCCTAGCCTTGGACGCCTATTAGGGTTATTTTATTTTAATAGTGGCGTTCACTCATTACAAGGTTCTGGGGCCCACAGTGTAAGAGGTACAACTTATGGGGATATGTAGAAGTTAAGAGTGTAGCGATCGGAGAAGCAAGCTCTTGGTAGCGGTTCGCGGGAAGAAGCAGCTCGAGTAGAAATTACATCGCACTAGGGGGTGGGATATGAAGTGAATGAAGGTGGTTCTGTGTGAGAGATGGCCTGACTTAGTTCTACTAGTCCTAAACTTGCCGGCTAAGGAGTATAGTTCAGATGAACACTCACCATGGAAATAGCAATGGGGGCAGCGAAAGGATTACGTCTTTATAAGAAAAGGTGGCGGGGGGATGCAGGAACGTTTTTAAACTCGGCCCAGACCTCAAGTGCAGCTCGTACTTAGGATTAATCGCTAAAGATGGCAGGAAAAATGGTTGGTTCCCTGTATTGCTTCAGTAAGTACCCGGCTACTTCTAGCTATCCTGTACATGAGCCAGATCAGGACGAAAACGGGGTACGGCTGACATATGGGCAAGATGTACAGTCTTCGCTTTCTACTTTTGATACAGTTCAAAAGAATATCCGCGTCCTTGTGGATGACGAATGATCTACGCTAAAAACTCCTTTTCCCGCCCACCACCACCAAACGAGACGTTACATGCCTCTCCAGTTTTTTTTTCGCACTAGGCCTAATCTTTACAGCGAATTTCGTATATGCCATGCACATGGTAGCTAATCACCCTAATTCGCTTCGCCTTTCCCTAATGAGATTTGTTCTACTCAAACAGCTTTCTTCCACCTACTGTTCATGTACTCCCAAGAGGATGCTTCCCCGATCACTACAATCTTAACCTCTTCAAAATCTACAGTTAACCGTTACTTTCCACAAATATCTGCATAAGATGTGTGTCAGTTTGTAACCGTCTATCTCTAGTGTCTCCGGGCCATGGATAAGGAGAACATAGTTAAATGTTGTAGGATTATAGACTTGACCATGGCTATTTTGATCAGACCTATTTCTTTTTTTAATCGGTACAGGATTACCATTAATTAATAAATTAATCTTTTCTATAACAAAGCGCAGTGTATGTGTGCCCATCCATTTTTCGATCTCAGTGAATCAAATTAAACTGAATTAACTACTGTAGTTACAGGCGATTCAAAGTTAAATGATTAACTCATTTAAAGTTAAATATCGAACAGAGTAAAAATTGTTTTTGTTTTAAGTTATATATATATATATATATATATATATATATAAAGGTTCAACTTTTATTTCCCTTTTCATCACAATTGACAGTCTACTTAATTAAAAGTTGAACGAAGCACAGTACGATAGTCATGTTTTTCTAGGGTGCGTATGGTGACGTATTCGAAATATTACATTGTTAGTGTTCCCTAATGACATTTAAGAGGGGCTTTATGCCAAAAGATCATCAAGAAAGGCAATTTTAAAAGAAAATAAAAATTCGTACAATATAAATGATCGACTGCATATACGAAGAAAAATTAACGAATTAAGGCGTAAAAGTTTCCAAATTCTTAATTTGTATGTACATAGGACGCCGAAGGTAAAAAGCCGAAAGCCTTCTGCTAGGGCTAGCCTAGATTCAACCCAAATTACGACTTGCAGATTAGAATTTAATAACTGCCACTGATGCTATTCAATTAAATTGTTACTGGTTGCTAGGAATATGCAATTTTCATAAATCAACTCGTTCAAACTAGGAGTGACAATTGTAGATTATTTTCAGTATTGTGATACCGTTATCTGATCTCCATCCCACTTGTAGGTTCGAGATAGAAAACAGATCGATATTAGTCATATGTCGTTTTCATCTGCATTCAGAAAAGGCATTCTCTTGTTGCCATGTAATTTAATGAGATCCATATTTGAGTCCCAGCCTAAGGATCAATATAGTGTAATAAGTCATGCAGGCTATGATAATTGCATTTTGTCAGTCTAAAAAAAAAAAAAAAAAAAAAAAAAAAAAAAAGTGGGAATAAGAGATGAAGATATTGCGCATACATGTGATATGCGCAGGAATAAAGAGCAGAACCTGTTACAGTTATTCACTTTTAATGGCCGGACCTGGCTGAAAGATTTGACGAAATCAGAAGAAATAGAAATAATATTTTGTATTATATTATACAGGGTGTCCATAAAGTTCATGTGAACTTTAAAAAAATTTAAAGTGCACACGAACTTTGTGGATACCCAGTATTATATATATTATGCATTATATTGTATATAATATGTACATTATAAATTTTACTATACATCACATGTGCGCATTTTAGTCTTTTCCTTTTATATATTACAGATAAGAAAAAGAAAATAAAAACCCGTCCAGTATAAAAAAGAACGAACCTTAAGATATGTTCCACTACTGGGACAATGAGCACTAGAATGCTTAAAATGCATTCTTGTCTGTGCCAGATTTATCATTGTCCTTAAGCACAGGGCCCCGTGAGCCAGGTGGTCGGCATCTTCCTTCCATACCTGTGTAGGCATGCCTGGCTTACCTCCTTCAGGGCCCAAATAAGGGTCCTCATAAATCTTGCGTTGATTGGAGTTGTTAGTTAACCAAAAAGTTATTTCGGAATGTTTACGAGTTCATGGATCCCAGGTTAGACTTTAGTAAATATGAGCGAGTTTTTTAAATTGATTTGACATTCGGAACTCGAAAGTTTGTTACCGAGTTTAGCGCATCGTTTTACTTACAAATCATTGCCTCATAACGCAGACGACATTCTATGCCTTATTTAGGCAAATAAGTCGTAAATGATCAGTACCTTTTATAGCCACCCGACACTTCTATTGCCGATTAAGACAGGGACATCGGTAAATTTATCAATTATCAAAAAAAAAAAAAAAAAAAAAAAAAAAATTCGTTCCATTCAATTTTTCAACCGAGGAAAAGAAAAAAAAAAAAAAAAAAAAAAAAATTATCTTCAGCAGATGAACATCCAGCAGCGTGCACGAGGCACGCCAAAACCATTGCATTTTAATAAAAATATCCCTTATTGGCTAAAAGCAGCGAGGCAACGGCCGCTCAAATAGACTAAATTCTCATAAATGATGCAAGATGTTTATAATAAATTCTAAATTAAATTCATTTGACTTCATGAATAATGAATTCGTAACATTTCAAATTTGACATTGCTTTTAATGCTTTTGACCCACTCCTTTAAGAAATGAACTAATCAATTTTTCGTTTTGAATAAATTATGAAAAAGTAGCGAAGTAGTCGTTCTAAGTAACGTGATTAATTTAAATGTAACTAATTACGCAGCCCTTATGTTTGGGATTAATATTTGATCCGTGATACACGATTGTTATTGCTAAGAGGTACCAATCTACTTTCAGAGTCACATCACTCAAAACATAACTTTACAGAACAGACTCCCGAATGGATGCTTTCCCGAGCACTACAATCTTAACCTCTTCACGTCAAAAGCGTCAATCGTTATAGTTTTCCCTTTGTACCACTTATCATTCATGTCACGCATCTCATTCAAATATTTTAAGAGTAGCAATCTACCTTGAGTCGCCCTCAAGCCTTCTGCTGAGTGAAGTTTAGTAATTAAAAGGAATGTTTAAATAAATAATAAGTAAGGAAAGCATTGGATTTAAGTTTTATTCCAATTGTAAATTTTAATAGGAATGTGTCCCTGTAACATATCTGATCAACTGACTTTAGTCTTTGCATATTGTTGACTAGTAGAAATAATTAGATGTTGATAGAAAAGTGACCGTGAGTTTATGAAATGAACACAAGCCAAAATTAATGGCAACATAAGATTAAACCGTTTATATTTTCGTAACATTGCAGTGTCAGTTAAATCCGTCTCTTTTGTTCGGAGTGGGCGGGACAGGCCACTGACCCACAAGTTGGTCATCGAATACCTCCAGCTCTTAAAGTCTTTAAGTATGCAGCATTTCTTAGTTGAGATACAATCAGCAGATCAGTGGTGTATTTACGGGCGTTTACAAAACCAAAAAGCTAAACTCCGGTTGAAGATTATCACAAAGGTGGCGGATTTGTCTTACGGCATTAGTAGAAGAGTTTTTTTTTTTTTTTTTTTTTTTTTTTTTTAAATGACGATATTAACAGAAACATCTAATCAAGGATCATTCGAGTTTTTCCGAAATTCATTCCGGCTTGGGATGCTCCGGCATTAGATCCGTACTGGAGACTAATCACATTCTGTCCTGCCTTCAGCTGGTCTTCCGTGAAGTTTCGGATATTTGCCTCGGATTCTTTTGGTCCAAATCCAACGTGTCCCTTCGTACGAGCCTAAATGAAATAAATACAATATTGTTAGATTGTGAACATTAAGTGTCAAGAGACAGAATAGACTTAATATAAAGTGATGTTAGAAGATAACGCAAACAAATCAGACAAAATGTTTCAAAATATATTAAAATTACTTTAACAGTAAGACTTACTGTACAACAGTAGAGAGGCCAATCAAATTGTTTAAATTTAAAAATGAACAAAAAAAAAACTTATTGATTCGAGCCATTAGTTTGCTGTAGGTCAACCCTGTTCTCAAGATGCAAACAGTCTTGAGCGATGAGAGATTGCAAACAAAGAGTAGGCTTATGCTTGACAGAAAGAGGCAGCTGAAGTTTCTGGGACACACGAGAAAGGAGGGCCTGGAGAATCTGATATTCACGGGTCGAAGAGAGAGAAAGAGACAAGGGAAAACAACGAGTGACATACCTGGCGGGCTTAAGTGGATGACAATGTGGTAGAGGGAAATAACGTATTGAGAGCTGCAAGGGATAGAGGGAGGTGGAGAGCCATGATCGCCTACGTCCTTAGAGGACATGGAACATAAGCTTTATATTATCAATACAGAGCAACGGATTCAACTTATTGAATTCAACTATTAATGCATTTAATATTTTTAACATCCCTCTCCAGCTTTTTTAATGCTTTTAGGAACAAAAAGTAATCGAAATTACTTTACACTTTGAATTATATATATATATATATATATATATATATATATATATATGAGCCCAAATTAGTATAGCGATACAATTAATGGGAAAGAGAAAAATTACCTTTCTTGCTAAAGCTTGCAAACAGATTACAACTTGGTTGAGATCTTGGGATTCAGTGAGGTCGATGGTTGCAAACCGTTCGTGATCAGGTACTCCATAAGCTTTCATTTTTGCCAGAAAAAGGTCAATCAGTTCCATCTTTTTGAACTGCATTTTTGGTCGTGTCTTTAATTTCGACGAAGGAATACTATTCGGCTCGAGAGCATTGATTAAACTGAAAAGAAAAGAAAAAAAAAAAGTCATTATGTTATGTTTTCTGGTGGCGTTAACTTTTGTTTGATAAATACCGTTAAATAAGTACAACTGATATTTTAAAGAAGTAAAAAAGGTGGAAGGCGCAGCTCTGACGACATCGGACAAGTTTGGAAAAAAAAAAAAATCTCTACATTTGCCAAATCAAATAATCACATTACACAGTAACGGTTTAATAGGCCTAAAATGTCTAAGTGCTTTGCGATTTAAAAAATGAAATAAAAATAATTTCATGATGTGGATTTGTCAAAGTGGAAACTAAAACTAATCTCAAAACGTGTGCATATTTCTACAGCAGTGTAGATGCTACTCGTCTATTATCTCACCACTGGGAGAATAAAAAAAAAAAATCATGTTTCGGCCAACGAATCAAAGCTTTCACAAGCTGGGGAACATTTTCCTCAAAATTCTCCGATTTGGGGGTTAAAAAAAAAAAAAAAAAAAAAAAAAAAAAAATAATCAGGATTAAATTTTGCAGCAGGATTTCACTTAAAGTTTGAATGTTTTCTTCCTTGACATCTAAATGGTTTCTAATCTTATCTACTGACCTCGAAACCTTTCGAGAAACAGTTAACTCCCAGAGATATTAAAAAAAAATCTAATTTTACAAGAGACGTCTCTGGTCAGTAAATACGATAAGGTTTTTTTTTTTTTTTTTTTTCTCTCTCTCCAAACAAATCAAATGTATCTGTAGCAATTTGCAAAAGAAAAAAAAATTACATTACACCTTTTAACTAATGCTAATTTTAATTCACAGTATCAATATACTGATCGTTACTTACTTAGCAAGGACGTATCCATCTTCAAGGACAGCATTAAAGTTTTGGCGGTCACCATTTGTATCGAAGTCCATAGGTGGGTCGTTATTCGCCAAGATCGTCTGCACCCAGGTGAGACATTCTGAAGCCTGGTTGGTGTCATATTTGGCCACAATCTAATGAAAAAAAAAAAAAAAAAAAAAAAAAAAAAAAAAAATGTAGCTTTATTTATTGAAAATATAAAACTGCACATACTTGGCTCGAGAAAATATTCAGGCGGTGCTTTCACGTTAAGTTTTAAATAGTATCGTTTCCGATTCTCAAAAAAAAAAAAAAAAAAAAGTTTTAATCTATTATCCTACTGTAGGCACATTGACTTTCAATATCAAGTAAATGGTGCGAGGAGTAAATTGTCGCCATGTTACATTTTCAATTTCGTGCATGTGCGTCGTTTTTGATTTTGTCGTCTGCACAGTATAGTAGATTCAGTTGAGCAAGATTTGTAAAAAAAAAGTCACTATGACCCTATTCACTCCAGAAATTTGGAAACGATATGTCGTACTGCTTGGCATTCGTGCAGAGGATTCGGAAAGAGTTTGACGAGTCTAATGGTGATTACAGAGGCAGCTCGGAAAAGTGATTCTTGGAAAGAACTCCCGAATACGTTGGTGAAGGCTTCAGACTCAACACGGAGGTCTATATCAAGTACCTTGATGTAGTACTGCCCTGGGTCAACAGAGTGGCTGCTGGAAGACCCTATGTCTGGTAACAGAACTGCACCATGCCACACAAGCAGGCGAATACCCCAGACTGAAATGCCCTTGATTGTGTGTGGGTGCAGATGTGCGACAGATCAAAACTTCTCGATTGGTAAACGGTAGAATAGGGATTTGAAAGAAATAGCAAAGATTCAGCTTCAGAGCTACAAAGGACAGAAAAGTGTGGAGGGCCATGATCGCCTACGCCCTGAAGCTACTAGTCACAAATTTAGTGCGGTTACCATGAAGGCATCATCGATGAAATGAAGGCAAGGAATATGGCAGCATTCACAAACTTAAACAAGTAGACCGTCCAGAAGAGATGCAGGAGATTCTGAACTCGTCTGGAGGCCGTAGTTGAAGCCAATGCTGATTTTATTTAATTCTTCCGTATTTCAAGATATTTGTGTAATTCTGGTAAATATATTTGCTAAAATGTTAGTTTTATTTTAATTTTTGCGTAATTAAGACAATTATCTCTGCAATTTGCATGTTTTTAAACCATTTGTAATGACAAATTGATCATTACATCTTACGTTAGAGTTAATTTAAAAGGTAATAAGTAATCTTTTGCACGTCACCGATAGCGTACACCTTGCATTAAAAGAAAAAAAAATGTATTCCTCTTGACAATACAAGAGCTTATACAGCAAAAAGGTACCAGAGAGCTGCCACATGACCGACAAGTAATTGCAAAATAACTAAATATATAATATATAACTGAATAAAATTCGTTCTCTAAAACCATAATTTGATAAAACAGAAGTCATCCGGTACTTAGCCTAATACAATTTTGCTTTTCGTCTGTAGTTATTTTCCGGAAGTAGGCATATGGATATTTTCGAAAGACTTTTGCAAGCTGAAGTTTTATTTATTTGAAAATTAATGGCGGTAATATTAGAAATAATCATAAGAGAAGTGTCAGATTGGGGCCCAAGAGTACGAATTTAGTCCAGAGGTGTTTTTTTTAATTCACCCCGAATAATGTAAAGTTACTTTTCGCAAATATTAATTCACCAAGAAATAAGTTTTAAATCGAAATAGCAACTCCACCACCCCAAATGAAAAATACAAAAATAAAAATAAGATTCACACATTTATTACTATTGCTTAAGTGCGAATGATATTCAAGGCACATACAAGGAGCGCGACGGAGACACCACACCAGAGTCGCCCACATTTAGGGTGTTCGCACAGAACAACCCAACTAGAGTGCAATGTTGGGTTGGAGATTTAATATTTAATATTTATTTATTTTCTTTTAGAGGTGAATTAACAGAGGAGATCCTAGTCCTGTTTAACATCCAGTTTTAGTCAAGTGTTGGGAGGGTTATATGAAAGAACCGACTGTCATTGAGTGATAATGGGAAGGTACGGATTCCCAGCCCAGCATAAATATCAGTGACTGTCACATTTTAATGTTTGGAGAGTGGCTATTAAAACAAAAGACAAGTCAAGAAAACCCTACTGTTTTATCAGTAGTAAAGTTCTGTTAACGGGCGAAAGACTTTGGCAGAATTTGAACAGATTCACCAATTTCACTATCAATGATGATATCTTTAATGGTAACCTCACTACATTTATGTGACTAGTACCTTTAGGGCGTAGGCGATTATGGCCCTCCACATCTTTGTCTTTGGTAGCTCATAAGCTGAATCTTTGCTATTTCTCCCAAACCTATTCTATTAATACCATTTATCAATAGAGTATGCTACGCGCAGTTTTGTCTCTCAATCTGCCCTGTGAGCATCAGATTTTCCAAGCCCTCCTTCCTCATTACGTGCCCCAGAATTTTCAACTGATGCTTTATGTTAAGTAAAAGTTTCCTTTTGTTTCCCTTTACTCTAAAACCTCATCTTTTCTCCAGGGTTTTCTCAGCAGCTTTTTGTAGAACCACATTTGTTACTTCAATTTTCACCTTTGGAGATTCTCCCGCATTCACTTCTATATAGGACTGACATCACGTAACATTTCAGTACAGTTTCTAACGAAGATTTATCTCTCAGTACTCTTAGCTTTTGTAAATCATCTGGTCATTATGAGTCTTTGGTTCTCAATGTTGCGTTTTCCGCCCAGTTAGTACACTTTTCAGATATTTAAATTTTTGTACTCGTTTGATTTTAGTATCCAAGATTTGTAATTTAAATTAGTACAATAGTAGCAACTGTAATAGAGGAAAAAAGACTAAAACAAACGTCTTTTAACGTAGGGGGAAGCCCGGTAAATTGGTCTGGAAAATTTTAAAACTTTCCAGACGTATTGAGGAGAAAGCGGTAAGTGTCACCTAGCTAATGTCTTAGGGTTAATAGATGGCAGAGCGAGAAAAAAAAAAAATGGTTATCCTAAATCCCCCCCATGTATAATACGCCTTCATCCATAATACGCACCCCAAAATTTGTGCTGAAAATGTGGGAAAATTCTACTCACGCATAATACGCACCCCTTGTTTGGTAATTAAACCCTATAAATTGTACCTCTTCAATTTCATTACGGCCGACGTTTCCTACTATATATATATATATATATATATATTTTAATAGAATAATATACTAATTTAGTTTTATGATAATTCTTATTTTACATTTGTAAGTATTGTTAGATACATATTGTATTTGACATCCTTATGGGATCGCCATCACCGAATGTTAATGGTTAAATTGTCTGATATTCATTTCGCAACTGAAATCGACCTATGAAAATTTTTTAAGAGATTTTTGTAGCTGTACATAATACACATCTCCTAATGTTCCTTATGTATTTTTTTTTTTTTTTTTAAGAAAAAAAAAAAAAAAAAAAAAAAAAAACAAACAAACGTACTATACACGTGATTGTTAGAGCAAGGGACCGGCACCTAGCGTTATGACTACTTCCAGAAGGGACAAAAGACAAATGTCGAAAGGATCTGATTTTCTAAGCTCTTTATGTAAAACTTTTTTTTTTATTTCCTATTGAGACTGCTTTTTTCATTAACTATTTAGTAGTTGCTCAAATAGTCATGTGAAATTCTTTTAATTTATCTAGTTTGCGAAACTCGACCGGCTTTATAACATCCTCTCTGACTTGCTTGTGGGGGGGGGATGAAAAAAAATAGATTTCTATTCGTTAGAATAAGTGACGTTTATTAGCAACCTCTAAATATGCATTTTGTCGTTCCTCATTACGCTCGAATAAAGTATTTACTTCAAATAAAAAGTTATGTTTACGCACGAGTGGTATGTTTATACTTATGTACACGTTACAAGGCACACTGAAATAAGTAAAAAAATTAAATACCTTCCTTGCAAACAAAGTTTTTTTTTTTCTGTCGATATTTGCGTCTTGAATTGCCGAAGGTTTACATTTGATTGGAATAAAATTTTAGTCTTCATGAAGTCGAGTATGAAGTATTTATTCACCGAGCTTTTATTTTTATGTAGGGGATCGCTTAAGGACGTGGGCGATCATACAATAACTTCTTATCCCTTTATAACTTTAGAGGATCCCAATTCCTGTTCTGCCATTCATTTACCACACGATACTCTCTTTTTATCTCTTGTTTTCAGTCCCTGTAGGTGTTCAATTCTAACAAGCTTTCATTACGTGTACGCCACAAGTTTCAGATTTTAAGTACAAGTGTCCTTTGCTTCTACCCTTTTCTTTAACTTACTAGTTCTAGTGTTCCGTCCATGGTATTCTATGGATGCATTTCTTCGCCCGGGAACGTTGTGCAGCATCGACTGCCGTATAGGGGGACGTATAATACGTAACAGTTCAGCATTTCGTTCGTAACGAAGTTTGTTTCGCAAATAAAGGGAGAGTTCACTTCTAATGCGCCGACAAATTTCGGGCACGAACACATGTTTCCGAGTAAACTTTTACCCAGATAAGTGGCCAGTCAATAGCTCACATTACGGGCTGTTTCTCTACAGATAAAAAAAAAAAAAAAAAAAAAAAAAATTATGTCAGAAACGCTTGCAGTCATTTCTAACAAGCTGCTGTTGGCCACATACCCATTTCTCGTGCAATAATTACAGAGGCGACAAAATGTGTTCAAACATGTTAGGTCAAGAACATGAACATCTTGTATTGCAAGTATTTTCTTGAACTAATACCAGTAGTAGAATTGCAATAAGGAAGAGACTTAAAATGAAATCTTAATTTAGACAGTGATAATTGCTCTGAATTTATTTCAGTACCAGTTTTAAAAAAAAAAAATGATGACTACGCAAAAAATACAATGTCTATGTGTCACTCAAGGTAGAAGGATTATGAAGGAGATTATTATAAGGGCGTAACAAGGAAGTAAGTGTATATGATGATATGTAGGATAAATTATGATTAACCGTAGACTAAGTGGTTAAGATTACCGAAATTGGAGAAACATCTTGTGTGTCGGTTCCATGAACAATTCAGAAGCTTTTAGTGGAACTACCACATTGCCAAGAAAATATGAAAGAATTAGAATTAGCCGACCTAGTGTCCGTGGCATGGCGGTCAGAACAGGTGGGACAAACGAGTGGAACTAGTCTTAAAATAGCAATACAGTTTAGCAGAGTTACGAGTTTGGGAAGGTTTTATATTCTTCAAAAGTTACCGGATACTACAGACGAGCAGTAAATAATTCGCTAGTGCCAGTTTAGAATTCTTCCAGAACATACACAGAAGTAATGCTTGAGCGCCCTTGGGGGTAATCCCAGCGTAGGCTACATTTGGAATATGCCTGAAGGCCGCACCACGGGTTGGACGAAGCCTTTGGAGGGGGGGGGAGATGAAATTTAATAGATGAAACTGTTGGGTTGTCGATGGTGGTGTTAGCACCATGTCACAAGTCATTGGGAAAGGGGGCGGTGTGAGCGTACTGGACTCGTTTAAGCCGTTTTAAAACCGGACACCACATATACACTCTCCAAGAAACCAAGGAGAGTTTTTTATACTACCCCACCCTCCATCAGACAAGGGTGTTCGGAAAAAATAACCAGCCATTATACAGGATGCAACAGAAATACCTCCCGCATAAAAGGTAAAACAGTGAGAATAGTGTACAGCTAATGTTTTATATCGAGGTATTTCTGCCGCACTGTGATATTAAAAAAATTGTTAATTTACCGTTACTTTTCATTTTTATAAAGAAAACGTTATATTTAGTGGGTACACATGTTAGGACATATTTTTAATGAATTTCTACCGCCCAATAGAGAAAGTCAAAAATCCTCGCAATACGATATAAACAGACTTGGAAAAAAATTAAGTTATACAAGTATATACCCCGTTTGCATGTTAGTGCCAGACATAATTTAGTAAATTTTTTGCCAACCAATGATAAGTCTTTGATAGTCTCTAAGTTTTATTGAAATGAGATTATGTTTTGAACAAGAAATTAAGTTACTGTTTTTCCTTAAGCGGAAAAGAAATAAAAATAAAAATAAAAAAAAATTAACATTTGCGACAATCCTGTTACGAAACAACTGGCCTTGGTGTCGAAAGAATTTGTGACAATCTCACCATCCCTTATCGAGAAAAGAATTTTTGAGAAAAAAAAAAAAAAAAAAAAAAAAAAATCCTATCAATTTTGTAGTCCCACCAGGCCTATAGACACGAAGACAGACAAATAGTCGGCAGTGGGGGCACGTAGAGCTTGCGCCAGACATTCCTTTCCATAAATGGAAATAAAAAGTTCAACCACTTCCTCTTTTGGGCGAGAATAAGAAAGAGCGATCGTAGTTTCGGAATGAGGTGTCGGCGGTGGGGTAAGTTGATAGTCGTTGACTGTTGCAATGGTGTGACTGGTAGGTCAGCGGCCAGGCTTTATAAACAATTTCTACGACCGCGAGTAGTGATTTTGAGAGAGAGAAGAAAAACAAAAAAAAAACGCCCAAGCAACTCGTCCCGCCAAATTACGTCATCTAATAACAAGTCTAACGGCAAAGGAAGCAGATGTTACTTTCTTTGTTGCGTCAATGAGGCAGAAAGAAAAGCGCCACAATGAAATATTGTGACAGGGTCACAACCTATCACTGGCAGACAACGCCATCAATTAGACTTCATCCTTTAATGTACAGATGAGAAAAAATACTAGAGAGGAAGGACTCAAGAATTATACTAAGTGAAATATTAATAAGAGCTTACACTGATACCAACCACATATTTAAAATAGATTATTTGGGAAAAGTTAAAAATGAAGCCTGGTTAAATGTTGCCAGGTATCTGGTGCAGGGTCAGTCCAAAGGTCCCTACTAAAATTTTCATAAGTTAGTATTTATGAGAAAATTAATTCTGTGTACAATAATCTATTATACGCAATATATCTAAATACAAATATTAGACCTGTTATAATAGATTATACTATCAAAGTTTTGTAATTTTAATTTTCTTTAAAAATTTTGAAAATTTTAACTCATTCAACATTGTAAAAAAAAAAAAAAAAAAAAATTTTCCGAGATTTAGCATGATCAAGACAGGTTTGTGGTTGGGGTGGAGAATGACGTAAAAGAAAAAAAAAAAAAAAAAAGGAAAATTCTTTCATCCTTTCATACATGGGCTTAATTTAATTTGTAACGTAAATGTAGATAAAATATATACACGTTGTAGCCTGTGTGTTATCGAACTCATAGGATAATAGACATACCCTCTCTCTCATATATATATATATATATATATATATATATATATATATATATATATATACACACACACAACTACAATATCCAGGTTATTTTGATAAGTATATTTCATTTTGATCAAAGGGATCCATCTGGGTCACCACCTCCACACACCGTAATTTTCCTCCACCTTTGATTCAAGTTAAATTTAAATAATGGAATGACTTCTCTTCAAATTAGGAAAGCCAGTAGGTGGAGGTTACATCGGCAAGATCACTGCATCATTTTTCATTATAACAATGAAAAGAAAAAGAAAAAATAAATATTAAAAAAAAATAAAAAAAATTCGGCTAGTACGTTAAGATAGCTAGAATCAAAGTAATGCCTGAGGCTTCCAATCAGGCTTGGCACACCCAGTCGAAGGCAGGTAGTACGCACCGCCGCCAGTATTTTCATTTATCACACTCCCGAACACGATATTGGTAGTGAGGGTGCTGCACCAGACACAATTCAAATACAATTTTACTTGTACAAACAGATTCAAGAGTTTCAAGAGTGAGCAGTCTACATCAGATTTTAGTGTAAGTACCGAATTTAAGAAATTTCCAGGTAGCTTTAGGCAAGGTACATTCCTAAAAATAACTGGGACAGCTAAAGAGGCTTGAACTCAATGAATGTCGCCTAAACAAGATTCCAATTAAGTGCTTATCGTCTTTCTGTAGAAATACTGTTCAATTTAATAGTCTATACTTACAAAAAAAAAAAAAAAAAAAAAAAAAAAAAGAAAAAAAAAGTTGTCAGTCTTTCCTTAATATCGTAAATTAGATGAAGTTTGCTTGGAAAGCCACAGAGCACAATCCTGTGTCAATTACTGGAAGGTCAAGCGCCAGAGGAGGAAGGTGTGCTATTAATTTATTGCCAACCAAATTAGTTTTTGCGTTTTATTCTTTGGCAGATTTAAAAAAATAAATAAATATGACAGCATAAAACTGTTACGGAATACCAGTCCTATATGGCAGTGAATAATGGACAATCTTCTCACAGACGAAGAGTAGAGTGAAGACAGTAGAAATGCGATTCTACAGGAGGATGAGGATACCATGGACCAAACATGCGAGCAACAGTTTTAAAGAAAATGGAAAAAAAAAAAAAAAGAAAAAGAAAAGAAAGGAACTTATACTTATCAGGAAGATATATTTGAGGTTTCTATGGCACATAAGCAAAGAGGGTTTGGAAAATCTGATACGCAAAAGTCCAGATTGAATGCAATAGGGACGGAGGAAAACAAAAAATAACAGTGAGCTTGAGTAACTGGATGATGGGAAAAGGTTTAGGAGAGATAACGAAAGTAGCTAAGAGATACAATGGAGCGGAAATTAAAGAGTTGGTCGCCTGCGCACAAAAAAAAAAAAAAAAAAAAAAAAAAAAATTCCTTTGAGGACGTAGATTCCTGATAATCTGAAGACCTTAATAATTTCACCAAGAAAGGCGGATAGAACAAGGGGTGGTGACCGAGTGCGAAAGTGTTCGAGAAAAATCATTAAGGACAGAAGACAATAAAAAAGAACGAAGGATTGGTATTGGTCATTATTCTTGTAAACACCAAGTTTACTTTAATCAATTGAATAGCAGGGTACACGGATCACTAGACTTGGCTGGCAACTACTGATTACCGTGAATTCCAAAGCAGTGAGAAAGGCGACGTGAAACCACTAAGTATTAAGGAGGTCGGAGTGTACAACGACCGAAACTTCGTGAATACGGCAATAAAAGTTGAGGACAACAGGCTAAACAAGGCAAATAGTTGCAATACCTCATCTCGGAAATATAAAGAGAAAATGAAAATATAGGAAGTCACAGGGAACTCTTTATGGCGGTGGAAAAATAACTTAAGCAGAGATGTCAGGTCAGGACCAATAACATTGCAGATTCCTTGGATTTTGTCAAGAATGACTATATACAAAGAAGCACCAGGTGGCACCAATACTGAATGTACGAACGAATGGCAGACTTAAAAAAAAAGTCTAAGAAGTCCTGCTTTGAACAAACTTATAACAGTAAAAGCAGCATTTGATTCAATATAATCATTTCATTTACTGTTAGTGGAAAACTTTAGTCTGGGAAGTGAGACTAAGAGGTTAGCATCAGCCATGCTGACAAAGCATTATGTTCTTTAAGACGATTAAAAGAAACCAGTTTTGAAGGCATTGAAGTGAAATTTGCCATACTTAGTGGTTTCACGTCGCCTTTTACACTGCTTTGGAATTCACGGTAATCAGAGTAGTTGCCAGCCAAGTCTAGTGATCCATGTGTACCCTGCTATTCAACGCGTAAGTGAAAGGGGAAGAGATAGTTCATAACTCTTCCCCCAAGGTTATTTGTGCTAAAATGAATCGGCTACAATTTCAACGGCTCATCTATCCCACTTTCTGAGTTGATGACCTCTAGGCTGCTTGCTCATCTTATCCTTAGAAAGATCTCCCCCACAAAAACAATCCTGGAAGTTGAGCTACCAATAATTGGACAACGAAATTAATCTTTTTGCCAACCTACTATCTAAATGTATGCTGACGGTTTAATCTTATATTGTAAAGGCATCTAAGTCCCGTTATATAGCTAGTGAGAAAAAAAAATGTAGCTTAAAAGTAAGCGACATTGTTCCATTAGCTATATGACAAAAGTCTTAATCAGAAATTACGTTATAAACCTGAAAGGCACACGCAATAACTTGTCTCTACCAAGTCCAAGCTTAATTGGTGACAAGCATGCCGAGCTTTTAATGTTAGACAAACTTACGTAAAAGTCAATTTAGTTTTTTTTTTTTTTTATCTAAATAGTGAAACTTGAGTAATACGACATAAGGTCACAAATATAGGTTACCCAATTAGGATAGCAATTACGTTAGTGATCTTCGAAATCAGTTTGTTTCGCAACGAGGCGCTTAAAACTCGTGAATTCGTTTCTGAGTGACCGAATCTTTAGTGTATTCGCCAGATGGGGATTGGTATTGGTCATTATTCTCGTAACACAAAGTTAACTTTAATCAATTAGTTGCTGTAGCAACTAGTACTTTATTTGCTAATATTGAAAGACATCCTGGTTTTCTAGGCTGTTTTGACGCAGTTGTCAACCGCTACCAGTCCTGATACGGATACAGTGAAAAACAATAGGGAAATTGTGAACAATTAATCTTAAGTGGGTATTAAAATACAACAAACGCAAATAGACACTTGGGTGGGAGAAAACAAAAAAAAGTTTATATGTAGGAAGACTTTTCCGTGGGATGAGGGTGGAGGGGGTAGCATAAAACAAAATCTTACTAATTTTCTAATACAAGGTTTCAGAGCCACTCAAGATAGTATTAATGAATGACGCGTGTTATAAAAGTACGAGGCAGAATAAAAATGAAATAAAGCTAATGACCGGCCCTTGTCTTGAAGTTATGTTAGCATTTTCCTGACAAATATCCAAGCTGGAATGTTCCACAATGTAGCAGTTCGTGGCGAAAATATAGTTTAGTGGAACTCCCTTACAATTTCAACACGGAGGAAATGTGGACGATTCGACTCCGGACATAGCTTGGCAAGCCTTATGTTTAAACTGGTGGAACTTGAGTGGGGCGTCAGCAAACATTTGCTCTGAAAATAGAGCATCGACGTTGCGTCTATAGGAAAGACTAGTGTTCTAGCACACAGGAGTCAGAACGAGATATTTGACCTAGCAATAAACAACTTCTGCCAGTTCAATGACACTTGTTAAAACTAAGAGGAATTTAAGCGCCGTACTAGACTGGCAACAAGGTTTCAATGTACAGTTTAATTGGTTAGATGCAACCGTAAATCCTATGCTACGGTTTCTCTCGCTCGTAGAACTATCCCGGGTACACGTTTTCTAACCAAATTTGATCTAAAAATTTGGATGCAATATTAATCATTTTCTGTCTTCCCGATTATTCTATTGTTCTCGATATGTTTTATTTTTTATTTTTTATTTTTTTCACAGCACAGCACGACAGACACAGGCAGAGACCGGGGGGGGTAATTGAGAGAGACACACAGAGACGTGGGGGTGCAATTGAGAGACAGACAGACACACACCCGGGAGAGGGTAATTGAGAGAGAAAGACACACACACCGGGGGAGGGGTGGGTAATTGAGAGAGAGAGACACAGAAAGGGAAAACATCGTCAAAATTCAAAAATGTTTAATATATTTGTGCTTAGTTTCATAATTTGTAACGTACATAAAGGTAGAGAAAAACAATGTACAAATATTGATAAAATACCAAGGTCATTTTTCGGGATAGTACGCACCGACACTGACCTACGCAGGGAAAGAGACTAGCCAGGTATTTGAGTACCATCTCATTATATAAATTTTCCATTTGTGGTAGTTGGATGTAGTTAATTTTTGCAAGCCTAGGTTTGCAGTCACCTCATTTGGGTTATCTAACCAAAACTTAACGTTGCATAAGGCGCGGAGACAAAAAAAAAAAAAAAAAAACTTTAATGCGACAGTAAATAAACTCAGAACCAAATTCAGACAAAGTCTGACCATACGACGATTGAAGAAAATAGAATCCACGTTAATCGCCTAGTAAATATTAGGTTTCACACTTTCTAGAACAAGTTAATTCTCTTGTATTGACTGGAGCTGGGGTGAGAGTACACAATTCTGAAGAAAAAAAATTAGAATCCAAATATTTTTAACGAGTACACAGCTTCACAAGGAAGTACAACTGCAACAGCTGATGCTATTTTAGGCCAAAAACCTATCGATTCCTTTATTCTGCAATTTTCATCGATTGTAATATGAATCGGCACTTGCTTTCGTCACAGTGGACACGACCTAGAAAGATCACTGCATCACGTGAAAATTTATTAGATTTAATTACCGAAGCTTCAGTTGCCAAGCTTTCAAGTAAACAAACTTGAGAAATGGTAATTTTAAGTTAGCGAGTGGATGGAGAGGTTATTAAAACCTGTTTATGTGGCAAGTGATATGCCACAGACATTCGTAGAAAATTTTAAAGAATTTACAGAAAGCCCAGGAAAAATAGCACCTTTGAGTTTTAACGAGAGAGGACCGGGGGAACATCTAACTGGGCCCCAGGCCTCTTAAGTTCATCCCTGCTGCTCCAAGAGATCCCCAGCCTATGAAAGTCTTGAGACAACCTTTTAGAAAGTAGGATCGAAATGTACTGCAGATAATGAGGAATCTTCAAAGAGTTTGTGCTCGTAGGCATGAGCCACCTGCCAAAACACTTATCACTAGAATTATGCCCTGAATCAGTCAAGTGCCATACGCGATACACGCATCTTACAATATATGACTGACGAGGCAGTTATTTTCCAGCAGTAGGTCGTCATATCTTTCTGTGGTAGACTGGTTGCCAACCAAGTCTAAGCAAACCAGTCTGTCCTGCTATTTAACACATAGCTAGGGGAGAATAGATGATTCATATCTTTCCCAAGGTTATTAGCGCGTAAGTGAATATATCGAACTAGAGTGGAATTCGAACTCTAGTCTTCGAGTTCGCACTCGGAGCAGTGATCCATTACACCACAACAAACATTGTGCCTTGAATAAAAGATCTTTCATTAGGTTGAAAGTCGGACAGAAGAGCAAGTATTCCCGCCGCTAAGCCGTAACATTCATTACAGAAAGCTTAGCAACAGTCAAGCTAATGGCGTCTGTCATAACATTCGTAGCTGCAGATGCATGACGTTAAAGATATCTAAATATTTAACGGCGCTTTCTGAACGTTTGTGGAAAAAAAAAAAACAGGGAATGAAAGCATAGTTAGGCAATGTGGTACATTTCGCTACAATGGATGTTTTTAAGATCGCCTCTGCCGTTACAGAGCAGGTTTGTTTTTTTGGGTTTTTTTTTAAACCAATATAGCATTCAAGCTAGTGTTCAGTTTTGATTTTGTTAAAATCAAGTCACCCAAGCAAAGTAATAATGCCACCAAGACACAGTGAATGAATAAGACTTCAGGAACTGGAAACCCAATTATAAACAGGAAGCGAGTGTTAAATCCCTACTCGTATTAAAAAAAGATCAGAGAGGAATGTAAACCGGATGACAGGTAAACAAAAAATGCATACACGTATGTAACAAAAATAAAAAATAAAGATTGTAGATGTACATGCAACTGTGTTATAGTTTTCCTTGTAAGTTGCCATGGAAATAAGCATTTCGATGCAGACTCCATGAACATACACATCTCAGAGTTAACTCCGACTTAATTGTCCAAATATTTCATGAGGGCTCTCTACATTATAGATAATGGGCGACTTATCACCTTGTTCTCTACTTTAGATTTCAGCGTCGACATTTAAAAAAATGTGATTTCACAGAAATTCGGGTTTTCGTCCACTTGTGGGAAAACGCCATGGAACACATACATGTACACACGAACATTCACCAAATCAAATACAAACTTTGCGTTCACACACATTAATGTCTGTGTCCATTGTAAATCTTGTTTAAGACATTTGACACACACATAGGTCTTGTTTGTTTTCTTTACATTTCTTTATGGTGGATTCAAATTTCTAAATCCACAATGTTCTGTTTGGACCTTCTAGCAGGAATAAACAGCAAGCGTTTCTAATTCAACAACACGTAACCCCCCACCACCACTATAATATATATATATATATATTATACAATGTGCGCGTGCGCACACACTTTGCTGTAAAAAGAGTTATGTCATTGCCCTGGCGACGCTAACTAGCAGTGGCCATCATCACGTCGTCAGATGTTAATTGAACTAGACTCACAGAGCACAGCACATCCATTAGAAAATTCTTGAGTAAATATCAAGAGTTAAAAGCTTAAATTCCATATATGATGTCATGCTTGATACTGGTTCATAGGAAAGTAAGCAGAAGTTGTAAGATAAGATTTTTAGTTGATGCAACAATAGTCAGTCTATTCAGTTAAGACTACTGCTTTTAACAGGCATATTTCTAAAATCTAAACAAGTCAGGACTTCAGACTTCAATTCGCGTATCTTAAACAGTAGAAACTTCTGATAAAAGAAAAAAGTCAGAATAGCGGAGAAAAATATTACTCGATTTGAGATTTAAGAAAACCTTAAATTTTTTCGACATCCTGAAAAATTGCCTCAAACCTGTTCGAGTCAGCTTAGTACTTGGTTAAATTGGCGGTTCTGATTTAAGTCATTGTTTTACGCGACGCTGCATGCGATGTTTATAAATCGCAACTATTTTGATGCAGGGGACGACATAAATGCCAAAGTTTCACGGTATTTCAAGATTTAAGCAGAGAAATGAAGTCAGTAAGTGACGACAATCCTGCCTACTTCAGAAAACTTTTCGATTTATCTGATGACAAAGGAAACACCGAATATTAAGTAAACCAAATAGTCAGCATCACGTCGATCAAACAGTTAAATAAGCGTATCTGACTACCATTTTACAGGTTTAAACCAAGATACTTGGAAAGTTATACCAGCCTGTAGTAGCTGGTTTAATAGTTCAAATACGTTAATATATCAAGGAACATGTCGCCGTGGCTTTGAACTTTAGTTAGTACTATTATGGCCAGTGCGGAGATGTGACATGACGAAAACACGAATCTCAAAACCGTTCGCAGTAATGTGTAACTGACATAAGAGATTCGACAGCAAGCTTAATAGTTGAATGTGCACCCACAACATGCTCTCCGTCGAGTGTGACAGAGTTTCCACCGTAAATATTGAATAAGATTCCGATTGTGAGAGACATGGAATAATATACAGTGTGTTGAGCCATGAGAAAGTACAGATTAAAAAAATATCTTGTACCTGTACAAATATGCGATACAGGAAGCATTAAGTGTAGTTTGCCGCCAAAAAGACACGGACCACAATATTAAATAGGTTTCATTAAATAGTGTTATTCATGGCTTAGATACGGAGTTTAAAATCAGGTGGTACTGCATCTTTTGTTACAAGAGCCTTTAAGGTTAAACAGGTTAGAAATGTTTTCAGTCAAATATTGTATGGAATTAATGTCAAGGGTCGCGATGTATCAAACAATATTTATTTTGGAGGAGGTGGAGAATGGTACCAGACGTTTTTGCTGCTGTTGCAGTGTGCCAACAAAAATTAAAGTGTCGGTGATGTATGTGAATTTTTTTTTGTGTGAAAAAAAAAAGTGTAACAAGATGTATTAAGTTTTTTGATAACTAAATTTTAGAGTTAAAAAATAAGTAAAAACAGTAAAAGCTGATCCTTTCCCTCCAGTGCAACGGAGGTGCTGACGGGAGACATCCAGAAAGTACGCAGTTCCTTGTCAGGAAGTATCAACATCTGGTAAGTCCAAAGGGATAGTGTTAAAACTAAGTTGGACGTTTTCAAAAAGATTTATCTGATTGTGTTGCTCACAATGATTAAACGTGGTTTGTCACGTGGAATTTAAGCAAAATCCAAGCCGAGATAAAGTTACTTATTTTATTACCAACGTAAGTGCGCATCACGAAATTTAAGATATAGGTAGTTTAGATACCTCGCCTCGAGATTTTTAGCAATTATCGAAACGGGTAAAATAAAGACCACTGAAATATTGTAAAGACGTAATATTATTTAATTTAAGTGATATAACTGCGTACACACACACACACACACACACAAAAAAAAAAAAAAATAAGTTGAAATCTCCAACCAAACTAACTTTTTTTTACCGAAAATTTTAAAAATATTGCTTAAGCCTTAAATATTCATGGACACAGAAAAATAAGGTAAATTTTTATGTCTAGATAAATTTCCACTTACTTTAGCATGAGCTTCTGCTCCAAGTCCAGATTTCGTAGCTCGGTGCATTTTTTTATTTTCTTTCAATAGCTGTCCACAAAAAGAAACCGCTCAAAACTCAAACAGCAACAAAAGGCGACGTCTGAAGAAAATAAAAGTTTATATAGAAGTGACCACAGCGATAGGTAGCAGCAGCGGCGGCAGTTGTGGTTGTGGTGGGGGATGACGAATTAAAGTAAAACTGCCTCTCTCTCTCTCTCTCTCTCTCTCTCTCTCTCTCTCTCTCTCTCTCTCTCTCTCTCTCTCTCTCTCTCTCTCTCTCTCTCTCTCTCTCTCTCTCTCTCTCTCTCTCTCTCTCCTTCTCTTACACACGAACAGTTTTTTCTCTTCTTTCTTCCTCCCCTCTATTATCTTTCTCGCTTACTTTATTTTTTTATGCTTTATTATTACTTTTTTCTTTTTCTTTTTTTCTTTTTTTTTTTTTATAAAGAATTTATTTATACGTCCCTTTTTGGTGATGGAAGTAGTTTCTTTTTTTTTTTTCCTTTTTTCATGAGTCACCTCTCATTCACGTGACACCAAAACTCTAAGCTGGTTGGTCAGTTTTCAGGGTTGCTGTGAACAATACTAAAAAGAGAAATACTTCGTCTGCCCACGCGAAGAGTTTTTAAAACTTACTATTCCTTTTCGTTCTCCCCTTCTATCACTTTTTCCTCTTTAAAAGGCTCTTTCCTAGGCGTAAATTAAAGAAAAAAAATTAATTCTAAGTGTGGGTGTATTGCGCATGCGCGTGTTTATGGGTAAAAACGTTTAGTTGATTTTTTTTTCTTCTATTTCCAATTTGGGTGTCAACGCATTTTTTAGTTACTGACGTTCGTTACTTTATGGAAATTGAAATAAAAACTCGGAATGGGTCGGGTCGGAAAGCGTTAAAAATAAATGCGACTTGATACCATCTCCTCAGGCTCGCATTGGGTTGCAAAAATACCGTTAACAGCTAAACTCTAATAAAGTCAGTTAAACTAAAAAGACTAAAAGAAAGAGTCTAGAGAGGTAATGGGCAGGTCGAAGGTTGATGTTTGTCGTTGTTTTTTCTTACTAGAGCCATTAAGTCAGAAATTGTCAAACACACTACCAGCCCAAATATGGCAAAAAAAAAGACAACCATTACACATAAAAACATACATACATACATGTATTCTCCGCAGTGTTACCAGTTAAGTAAGATTGTTGATGGTTATAGGCCCAGATATATGTACAATATCTTTATTATGTACCGATTTGTATTTCATTCATAAATAAGACGGAGATAGTTAGATTATTAGATGTGTGAGTATTTTTTTTATTTTTTTATTTTATTATTATTTATGTCCGTAGGGGGAGGAACTGATGCGTTTGGAAGCCTTTATCACGATAATCGTTGTTGTCTCATAGGACAAACACTGTTTAGATTCCTATGAGACAGATCTTTTATAGTCCTGAAACCGAATAAGCTGAGTAATACACACATACATCTATCTATCTATCTATCTATCTATCTATCTATCTATCTATCTATATATATATATATATATATATATATATATAAATTTTTCTTTCTGTCTCGGGCTGTTTATGTCAGCCTATTTAAATACACAAACGTATATCTTTCTATCTCAGCCTGTTTATAAATAAATGTATATATATATATATATATATATATATATATATATAGCTATCGACCTACCTACCTATCTACCTACGTATCTACCTGCCTCAGTCTGTTTCTATCTCAGCCTGTTTATATTATTTCTATCTATCTATCTATCTATCTATCTATCTATCTCAGTATGTTTATATATATATATACATTTATATATATATATATATATATATATATATATATATATATATATAGCTATCGACCTACCTACCTACCTCAGTCTGTTTCTATCTCAGCCTGTTTATGTTAATTCTGTCTGTCTGTCTGTCTATCTACCTATCTATGTATTGCTAAAAAGGTACAAAGGTTAGGAAGTTGTGAAGATCCTTGATTTTATTTATCAAGATGGAACACGGTACATTGATGATCTATCTATCTGTCTGTCTGTCTGTGTAGATAGATAGATAGATAGATAGATAGATAGATAGATAGATAGATAGATAGATAATTGTTTACTATATTCTGTCTCGTCGTTTCACTATATTGATATTTTTTCATTGTCATTCAACGATGACTGACAGAAAACGTGTGACTGAATCCGTCAACAAACCGCTCCTCATTAATTACCTAGGCAGCAGTAAAAAAAAAGCTGTTACCATAATCAGTCAAACATGAGATAATTTCATCAGACAGGTTATGTCAGGTATTTGAGAACTTGTTTTTAGCGAACCATAAACTGAAGATGACCGAACGTAATGTTAGACTGCTTGCGCCAGAATTTTACATTTTCATTTCTTTGTCAAATGAAAGGAGATTCCAATCCGACACAGGAAAGGAAATGATGCTGACATCACGGTGGTAGCGAGCGTCTTTAAAGAGGGCAGACGAACAGGAGGAGTGATTGTTGGCTCTGTGGCGACCCGAAACCAATTAGGTATCAACGTAGATACTAACCAAGATAACGCGGACCCTGATGACCCAAGACGACCATGATCTATCTATCTATCTATCTATCTATCTATCTATCTATCTATCTATCTATCTATCTATTTTTTTTTTTTTTTACTCATTCCGCCTCAAGAAAGGCAATAAAGACAGTGGGACGCAAGAGGTTACTAAGAGTGAGAGGATATGAGAAAAACTATGATTAAAGAGAGACGAAAAATAACGATTGACGTTGCATTGAAATTTTTTATCAAATGTGACTGGCATGCTAGAAACCGGGAGAGAGTTCCACATGCGAGAAATGCGACAGAAGAAACTGTTAGCAGAAAACTTACGGTTGCATCAAGCCATTTCAGCTATAAATTAATGAGACCTTGCCGCCAACCTAGTACTGCTCTTATCTATCTATCTATCTATCTATCTATCTATCTATCTATCTATCTATCTATCTATCTATCTATCACTGCGATGTGGAACTTGAAAGGTTTTCAGCACACTTCCAAAAGTCAGACCAGATTTCTTATTTAATTTTGTTCAGGAAGAGATCTTTTCGTAATCCTTTCGCATAGAATCTGCTCAATCTTTCTTTTCAACCCCATATATATATATATATATATATATATATATATATATATATATATATATATATATATATAATATGAGTAAAATTTTGTCACTTAACTAATTAATGTTACCTTCAGTATACCAACTCCAGAGTTTCGTACGCATATCTGTTCGTCAATTCTTCAGGAGTATCAGCAATTTATTGCTTATATTTTTCGATTTTATACATATATATATATATATATATATATATATATATATATATATATATTCCCACAAGCAAGGTGTTAAATACAGTAAGATGCAAGGGGTTACTATTTCACGCTCATAATATGTCTACATTATTTAAAAAATTAAATGAAGATATACTGCCTAAATATACATACATACGCACATACATACACAAGCGCGCCCCTCATACATATATATATATATATATATATATATATATATATATGATGAGCATCTAATTCATTCGATAACATTTCACCATTCATGACAGATCTATTATCATACACACAGAAATATATAAGGCTAATACAGAAATAAAAATCACTCTAATCTCGTCTACTCAGTAATAGGTTATTCCTTTACAGTGTCAATTACCATAACGCAATATATCATTACTAAAAAGGGGATATCAGGTGACGTAACCGATAAATATAATCATACACCATTTTATATTACAGAATAGATTCTCATGCATCATAAGATCTCTCTGTTTTCCCCCCCTCTCTCTCTATCTATATGTATATACATATATATATATATATATATATATATATATATATATATATATATATATATATATATATTAAGATATTTTGTATGTTTATACGTTTTTTTATAGATACAAATAATTGAGTAAATGCTCAGTTTATAATAAACAGTATTAACGACATTTACCGACCTTTATGTCGTTAATACTGTTTATTATAAACAGAGAATTTACTTAAATATTTGTATGTATAAACAGTGCGTATAAACATAAAAATGTCATAAAATACTTGTCGGATTTTGTCCCTTTCATAATATACATATACATACACACACACACACACACACACATATATATATATATATATATATATATATATATATATATATATTTATATAAATATAAAAATGAACATCGAAGTCAACACTTAGAGGCGACTGTTTCATGCTCGATGCAAACGTCAGGTGGCCTGACGATTGCATCTAGCATGAAACAGACTGTCGCCTCTAAGTGTTGACTTCCATGTTCACTTTCATATTTACACTCGCTCTATCCTTCATATTGAGCACTTTATCCCATAAATATAGCACATCTTTAGACTATATTTCTTCATATATATATATATATATATATATATATATACCGAACTGCTATTTTCCCACTTTGAGAAAGGCCAGTCCACTCTAACACTCGCTCACGATGACAGGCAAAATTGTACCACAGTTATCGACGGCTTACGAATATCATAGTTAAAGAGTTTTATTCACAATGGTATCATTTGTCTAAACGCTTGGACACTGTCTCCTCAGGCTGATATAATCAAGAAGTCACTTCTGTCACAAATTGATCATGATAAGATTGGAACCCAGGTTTCTGAGTCAGGGAGCTAATTTTTTCATGCGAAAAAATTTAAAAATTCAAAAAGCTTTAGAATGGGATAATATTCAACTGAAATTTTATTCTTGATTCAGAAATTTTTTAAATAATTTGGCCGTTGTTATTGTCGCACCTAAGATTGGTTTCTGGAACTTGGAGTTGATCATAAAATAAGAGTAATTCATTTCAAACTTTTCTTTACCTTGTTGTTCTCGCGTGACACTTTTCGCTCTTTAAGACTTCATTATGGTGTTATATAGCTTTTACTCATCCCGCAATGTTATGTCAGGTATGCAGATATTTATCTAATTGCTATTCTGTTTCTGAGATTTCCATATTATTCATAAACGCGGCATCTTTTCAATTCACATAAGGACATATTAGGTAATTCATATATATATATATATATATATATATATATATATATATATATATATATATATATATATATATATATACCTAGAAATAATTAGTCAAAACTTAGATAAGTAGACTTTTAAAAGGGAAACAAAACAGATGGATTGCGTTCGGTGCTTTTAATTCTTTCTCCCTTTCTCTCTATCTCTCTCTCTCTCTCTTTCTTATATATATATATATATATATATATATATATATATATATATATATATATAGTGTATATTTAGGCAGCAATTTTTCATTAATGCATGTTTCATTCAATAATATAGACAAGATTTGTCTATTTATTTTAAGTAAGTTCCTTTCATATTGTTTGATAAGCTTAATCACATTATCGTTGAAAGACGAAAGGAAAACACCATATTGAATCATGTTTAAATCCAATCTAAGCTTTCGGCTTACACAAGCCATTATCAAAGATGACAATTTCAATAAATCAAACAACACACTGACGAAACAACAATGATCTCCTGTGTAAATAATCCATGCTGTATGGTTTTAAGTAGAATCTGATGAATATGTCGGATTTTATTTTGTTGTTATAATAAAACCTAAAGGAATTTAAGTAAAAGATTATATGAACATAAAAGGGACATTTTACAAGACAATACGTCAAATAAGTTGGTTGCCAACGGTAACAAAACTGACGACAGTGTTGACATAAAAATGCTACTCTGATCAAAGGAGAAAACAGTTCACTATGACATAAATGTCAAGAATGTGCCTTGATTGCAAGGTCATCTATAGTAAATTTGCGCCCTGGTTCTTGCAACATTTCGCCATTACTGACAGATCTCCTATTATCACAGTATGGGATACCGACTAACAAAAGTGATTGGAAAAAGAAAGAAAACGACTGTAAATGAATTCTCTAAAATAAAAATAATAAAATAAATAACTACTAAATTACTAATTAATAGTTACTAATTACCAGTTACTAATAGTTGTTGAAATACAGAACGAATTCGATCAAGACTGAGGATATTCCTTCTTTACTTTATGTTCTGTGAATTAGCATTTCTTAGGAAATGTAATGCAATTGTTTCCCGTTGCCTTTTGCATGGTAATATTTATATACGTATATAGAAAGTGGTATGGAATTTAAGGTTATGCGTTGATATATGGTAGGCACGTGCATGTTGACATAAAAACAATTAACCTAGAATAAAAAAATAAAATAAATTAAAAAAAAACAAACTTGTATTTCGACTTTATTTTTTACATACAGAAACCGTAAAGAAAAACGTTCTAAATGTCTCTTGGGTATGTTCTTTTCTCTTTTCTGATCGAAAGTAAGTTAAGTAATGATATGAATGATTATAATGGTCAAGCTTAAGTGAGCTTTGCATTGATTTGGAACGACCTAAGTCAAGTTTGTACTTTCTTCATGAGTAAAGAGTTTCGACAAAACACGCTCGAATGCATTGCGTTGGGAAGTGGAAAGAGAGGTTTTTTTTTCTGGTCTAGGAGCAAGTTCGGGTAAGAATAAGAATGGTTATAATGTTCGTGCTCAACTCAGCCCTCCGCTGAGCTGGAACGACTAAAGTACAGGTTGTACTTCTTCGGTGGAAATTCTGCAAAATCCGTGCGAACGCTACGCGATGGAAAGGGCAAAGAGAGTTCAGTTGTCAGTCGAGCGGAGTAAAAAAAGATTTCCCAGAAGGGACATCCTCACCGGATAACTTATACATCTTAGAGTAAGAGGAAGAAATTGCTTGATTTTTACAGAACTTAACAGCGACACCTCACGGACGTTTGTCGAAACCAAGTCGAGTAATAGAATGTCCGGTTCTTTTATTACTAGCATCATGGAAAATGTATTTCTCTTTTCTTTATTCATTCCTTTATTTCTTTATTATTATTATTATTATTATTATTATTATTATTATTATTATTATTATTATTTCCTTTGATTTCTGGTGTGTACACATTTCTTTCCGGGTTCCTCCAAGAGACCTAAGATTAAAAATGGCATCATGTTATTTTCTACTGACCAATTAAAAAAAACCAAAAAAAAAAAAAAAACAAACATATTTTACATAGATAAAGCCTTTCGTAAGGTGTGGCTGTACTCGTGAGAATAATTTTTTTGTATTTCTTTAAGACATGGGCCTCCAGGAATCCCTTCAATTAGTCTACTGAAATCTTTTCCAACCAATTAGAAGTCTCCAACTACAACAGGGATTGTTGATGTTCCCATGTGCATCATTTTTGAGATTTCGATTTCAAGGTCCTTGTATTTTTATAGCTTTTTGAAGATCTTCAAAGATATATTGCAGTCAGCAGGAACTGCCATATCAATAAGAATGCACTTTTTTTTGTTTGCGATCTCTAATAACAATGTCTGGCCGGTTAGTCTTGATTGTTCTGTTTGTGTGCATTGTGTAGTTTCATAAATTTGTTACAGTTCCTATCTCCGTAATCGGGTCTTGTTGGTGTTCATATCAATTTCTTTCAGTTCTTTTCCCGTAGATGTTGCAGATTTTCCAGTGCAGATATTGGCCTACTCTGTCATGGCGGGTTTTATATTCAGTGGGTGTCAATACCGTGCAACCTAATAAAAGATGATCAATTGTTTCTGGATATTTATCACAGAATCTGCATTTTGGGTCACACAATATTTTAGTATGTGTGCTTGATAATTTCTAGTTAACAAGCATTGGTCCTGTGCAGCAAGGATGAAACCTTCAGTTTCAGCTTTTAACCCTGCACTACGTAGGCACTGATGGGTCTATATCAGCTTGTTTGGTACGGGCAGAGTATTGGCCATGACGCGGTTTATCTTGCCATTGTTTCTGTATCTGGTCGGTTGCATTTGTCTTTGTTTTCTTTTTTAAATATTTTGCAGCTTCAGGCGGTGTATTGTGCTGAACTTGTATTTCTGCACTCATTTGAAACTCCATTTTGAACTTATTGGCTTCCATTATTACGGAATAAAGGCGCTTACCACTTTCATATTCTTTGACACATACCATCATCCAGTCTTCTGTAGTTTTCAGGTATCTTTGAAGGCCAATTGTTGTAGTTTTGTAGGACAGTTCTAGCTGAACTAATCCTCTGCCTCCTTCGGATCTGGGTGCATACAGACGATCAATATCAGCTTTGGGATGATGAATGCGGTAGCAAATGAAAAACTTTCTCGTTTTGGCGTCCATTCGCTTAATTTCAGCTATGGTCCAGTTAAGGACATTAAAGCTGTATTATACCACAGGGACAGCCAAGGTGTTTATGGCTGATATTCTGTTTTTTGAGTTCAGCTCGGTATTTTGTACCAGACGCAGTTTTGTATAAATAGGTAATGCTGGTAATTTTTTATATAAAAATATATTGCTCGTATCTTACTATAAAAATGTATTTTTATACATTGATAGTCTTTTGTCTTGTTTGGAGTTTTACTAATTGCCCATAGCTGGGGCCGCAACAGGTGCTACCACCCCTGGTCAGGGTGGATCTGGGAACAACAGCAGTTAAGAGGTGGTTCCCCGCTCTCCAAAACCTCCAATATTGCCGGTTGTAGCACATTTTCTTTAGAGCACGTATACATACATATATAAATATACATTTTCACAAAATCTTTAATTGAATATTTTTACCATATGCTTTTTTTTTTTAATTTTATTTATTCTTCATGAAAATTAAATGATAGCATCGTAGTTGTGGGTGGGCTCGCTTTGTCTCATGGGGACAATAATTTTAGAACTAGTCCGCCACTTCTCACTTGTTATCTCATCGAAGCCTTCTTCCTAGCAGTGCAGGTACTAACAAAAGAATAGCCTCTCGTACCCTGAGTCGTAGGTGCTGCAGTGTGCCGCATTTCTATGTTATCCTCCTAAATAATAGTGTATACTAGACCATTTAGATGAAAAAGAGACTCGAAGCGACATATATGTGGTTCTACAGAAGAATGGTGAGAATACAGTGGACAGAACGTGATCACCGCATCCTCTAAAGAAAATGTGCTACAACCGGCAATATTGGAGGTTTTGTGGAGCGGGGAACCACCTCTTAACTGCTGTAGTTCCCAGGTCCTCCCTGACCAGGGGTGGTAGCACATGTTGCTGCCCCAGCTATGGGCAATTAGGGAGCCCCCGAACACGACAAAAGACTATCAATGTATAAAAATACACTTTTATAATAAAATACAAGCACTATATATTTATATAAAAAATTACCAGAATTACCTATTTATAAAAAACTACCAAGAACACAATTTTAAAGCAAAATGACCAGCAATACATTTTATAGTAGAATTACCAACAATACATTTTATAGCAAAATGACTAACAGTACAATTTTATCTGTAGTTGAAGCCATAAAATTGTGTTCAAAATATTTAGATTTCGGCATTAAGTGACCCATAGAGGTTGATATGCCGCTAAACAAAATAGCTCTTTTATTATATTAGTCCACATAATATACTACAATTTCTTAAGAAATTAAAATGTATTCTAAAATATAACTTCAACAAAACTACAAAAATAAAAATAAAATAAAACAAACAAACAATCACCGCCTTCAGTAATTATATCCACACAAACATGTATAGGTACAAAAGCTGAGTATCGTCTACCATTTATTCAACTGTGAAAGCAGAATAATATAAAGAAAATTAAGTTACGGCATTAGCTGAAGTTTCTGGGACACATAATGAGAAAGGAGTGCCTGGAGATTCTGATACTCACCGGTCGAATAGAGGGAAAGAGTGACAAGGGAAAGCAGTGCGGGACATACCTGACGAGCTTGAGCAGGTGGATGACAGAATGTTGTTTGGGGGAGGAAGCAGAGGGAAGGAAGTTGTTGAGAGCTGCAAGGGATAGAGGGAGGTGGAGAGCCATGATCGCCTACGTCCTGAAAGAACATGGTACATCAAAAAAAATATTGATATACCGTTAAACAAATCAAATTAAATAAAAAAAAATGGGAAGATGAAGGACACTCATACTTAAAATCAGAAACGGGCAGGTAAAATGTCTGGGATACATTATGAGGAGGGATGGCTTGTAGAATTTAACGCACACATGAGATACTGAAGGATGAATCGGCAGAAGGGAAACAGCGAGTGAAGATTTGGTGAATGGACGATAGGGCGTGGACAGAGAAGGATGGTAAAGAGTCAAACATTGCTGAGAGCAAAAAAGATCATGAATTTGTGGAGAGCAATGGTGGTCCACGCCTTGTAGGAATAAGGCTCACAAAGGAAATAAAGAAAGCCAGCCTCACTTTAAAGACTGACGCAGCACAATCTTCCTACTCACTTCGCTTATATTTACTTTACTAATCAAAGTTTACTAGGTATGGTAACGGTTATTGCTAGTTTTGTGAAACGCCAGCCCATCTTCCGGTCCATCGATAGCGGATTAAATTCTATTTGGACGGGATATAAACACAAATCCAATGTCAGCTTTTTATTGTTGGCGAGGGGGGACATAAACCAGTGAATAGAATTAGTTATTATTAAAAGTTGTTATTTATAATCTCTTCAGAGCGTCCTCCCTAACAACAGGCTAACATCGCTGTACCGTTCTTGAATGGGGCTAGCATATTAATAAGGAAAGAAGGTCTGGAGAATCTAATACTCACTGGGCATATTGAAGGCAAGAGAAGCAGGAGGAAGCAAAGAGTAACCTACTTAACTAGTTTATTTTTTCTGAATGGTTGGCAGATCAAAGACTGATAGTAAATTGCCAAAAGTTACTTGAGCAATAAATGGCAGGAATTTGTGAAGAGCCATGATCGCCATTATCCTGATAATGGTCTCATCAGGATTTGGGCGATCATGACTCTTCATTGCAATAATACGAGGAGGAGAGTCAAGTCTTTGTTACTTGATATTTTAAACTAAAGGTTAAATTCCTTAATTATTAATAAAGAGGGGATAAACATTTCCTCAGTGATGTAATATATAAGCGGTATATTATTAAAAAAATTACCAAGACATCATCAAGCACATGTTTCACACAAGCGTCCTTAAATATACAACGAATTGTTTTAAAAATAAATGCTTATTTCAGAAGACTTTTTTTAGTATTAGGTTGGTGCAAAAATAATGACGTAATAATGTCGTTTTTTGAAGTATTTTTTCACGTCAAAAACGACATTATTACGTCATAATTTTTGCACCAAACTAATATTTTCAAATTTCATGACTATTTTTCCTTATTCACATTTTAAATGTTAATAAGCCCCAGTTTTTTAGTTATTCTACACGAATGCCCTCAATCAAAAAAGGTTCATAAACACTGGCCTAAAACGTTACGATTTATAAGTACGTGTAATCTTCTTGAATATTCCTTGAACTGCTTTCATTATTATTGGGTTTTCAAAAAATGGATGATTCTTCGTTGTGTATTGGAAAAGTTGTGCTAAAAAGTAAAGTCTCAAATTTTTGTTTCTATTTTTTTCTTTCTGTTGAAAATATCGACTGGAATTTAGCTTTTTTCTTTTTTTAGCTTTATTCATTTTTTTTTTTTTTTTATGAGAACTCATTCTGAAAGAAAAAAAAAACGTAGATTTACTCTCGTATGTTTTATTTGTGTGAAAGTATTGGGTTTCCTTACGCAAAATATTCAATGAATGTCCTAAACAGAATGGCCTTTTTAAATAGGTCTTTTCTTCAATAAAGAGAAAAAAAATGAGTTAGGCCTTCTTGAAAGTGTACGAATTTTTTTTTTCTTATCGGCCTCTGCCCCAAATCTGTGAGCTTTTTCTTCATTTCGACATTCATAAAAGAACAAAAAACGTGTTTTTACCTTAAAAAATTATTATAAAGCCGTGTTCTCTGTGCGTGGAAACTCGACGTGGTGTAATGCTTAGCCAGCTTGTCTCGCTAGATCATTTACTACTGAATAGTGTGTTCGATCGTCATTGGGTGCTCCATACTTTCAGCCTTGTGCCACATCGAAATTATGCAAAGTAAATCATTATATGGGCACCTCGACGTGGTGTAATGGTTAGCCAGCTTGTTTCACCAGATCAATTATGATCGATTTTCATTGGGTGTTCTGTATTTTCGGCCTCGTGCTAAAATTAAGCTACGCTTAGAAAAGATCCAGGCTACTTCGATGTGGCGTAATAGCTAGCAAGTGTGTCTCTCTAGATCAATTACGACTGAGTAGTAAATTCGATCCTCAGTGGGCGTTCCATATTTTCAGTGTTGTGCCACATCTAAGTTACACTTAGAAAATAATTAGGGCACCTTGACGTGATGTAATGCTTAGAAAACTTGTTTCAATACACTGCGACTGACAAGCGAATTCATTCCTTATTGGGTACTCCATACTTGCGACCTTGTGTCACGTCTATACTACGGTTAGTCAATTATGTTCTTGATGTAGTTCAGTAGAATAACGAGACAATTAAAATCGTGAAATGTTAGCCAAACTTGTAACCATTTGTTTTGCTGAAAAGAAATAAACATTTTTATCTCAAGTAAAATCAGTTTTGTGGCTCAAATGTCCTCAATATCCAGAAAGCATATATTATACTAACTCCGTTTGCCATCTCGACAAATAAATAAACAATGACTTGATCATATTAAAATATTAGAGAGAAATAAAGTTGAATTTACAAATTCAGACAACAGGGGTCCTCGACTTACGTCTGAGATCCGTTCCTACGGCGCGACGTAACCTGATTTTCGACGTAAGTCGGAACTCATCTACATAAGCACCCATGAGTCTGTTTTACGCTTGCGAGCCATAATGCAGGGCAAGAAATTTCCCAAAGAAACGACAAAAACGGGAGATAGCGAATGTAGTACAATCCAATATGGCGTACAGCCGATGAAGAAACAAAAACGTATTGCTCATATAGCGCCGCCTGTCGACATATTATATTATGGGAAATGGCGCCGTAACCATGAAACGTCGTACGTCAGGTCCGACGTAACCCGAGGATCTTCTGTATAGGTAATTATAGAAAAACATAGAACAACTTTTATATGCAGTATCGCGAGCCTCTCGCTGATCTGTCGAGATTTCCATGGAAATTGTTCAGATGAACGACAATCCTTAATTCCTTCAGGACTAAGACCCACCATGCCACGCACGTTGTAGCGAACCACCCTATTTTTCTTCGTGTTCTTTTGATGAAATGTATCTTCCATTCAAGCAGCTTCTTCCCATGAACCGACTCCCAAGTGAATGCTTCCCTGTTCAAGTCTACATATAACCGTTTATTTATTTTTGCCAAACATATTCACATAAGCTGTAGCTATTATTCTTTAATCTTCTATCTTGAGTGACCTCCGGGCCTTGTACAGAATGAACGCCATTGTAAAAGAAAAAAGTGTTACCTCAGGATGTGGGCGATAATGGCTCTCAACCTATTATTCTTTGTATTCTTTTGTTTGTCTCCAAAGAGTCTTGTGCGATCAATTTACACAAACTCGTTGTGTAGTTTACTTTCTAATTCTCTCTGCTTATCCTATCTTCCATATGTCGTATGATTGTCAAATTCTTTTAGCCGTCTTTCCTCATTATATGACAAACTATTTTTCACCCTCCAACCACTCTCATACGGACAAGATATGGCAAGCCTCTTACTGTTCTATCGCTACTTCCATGGAAAGTGCTCGGATGAACTACATTCCTTAGTTCCGTCAGTTTTAAATTTCACGACTAGGACCTGCCATGCCACTTACATTGTAGCAAACTACCCACATTCCCCCCGTATTCCATTGGTAAGAAATAACTATCACTTGAATAGCTCCTTCCTTCGAACCTGTGGAACCAACACCCAAGAGTATGTTTCCCCGATGTTTCTATAATCTTAACCTCTTCAACCATTAACTTCGCCTCATATCCGTATACACTGCCTACCTCTATCTCGAGTTGCCATTGGGCCTTGTATAGGGTGAACTGTAAAAAATTAAAATTAAAATTAGAGCACGAAATATGCCGTGAACTTACATTTATAAATTAAACAGAAAAATAGAATTCTCATGAATAATGAAATAGTTTCATATAGCCATTAATTTTAAGAAACATTTAAATCATTTCAAGTGTTTTTTTTTTTGTTTTATTTTATTTTATTTTTTTTTTGTCGTTTAATATTACTTCAAGGTCACATATAATGGTGTCTGGCAAATGATTTTGACGTCGATTTAGAACGCTGAAGAAAATACTGTAACATTACTGTATTATTTGCCATTTCCGGTTTTACCTTCAGTGTTCTTAGATACACATCCACGGATGATATTACATACTGATCCCAGGTGCAATTTCAAACATTTCAGTTTTCTTTCCACCTTTGATATGTTCGATTTAAGATCCATACATTATTTAAAAAAAAAAAAAATACTACTAGGCTCAGATTTAAGCCGAATAATACAAAGTACCTCGACTTCATGAATTTAAGCGCAGTACTGGATTGGCAGCGATGTCTCATGATTTTAATGCTGAAATCACTAGATGTAACCATAAATTCTATTCTAATAATTATTTCTCTTGCAATTTTCGCATATCTACTGGTTTCTTGATTTCGAGTAAATAACAATTTTCAAAAGTTTCAATGCAACGTCAATCATCATCGTTTGTCATTTTGAACACTATTCTTTTATTGTCCTTTTCACTCAATAAATTTTTCTCGATTTCTTTTTATCACAGTTGGGTGTTATTTGCTTTATCGCCTTCCTTGGGTTGACATGATTAACATATATATATATATATATATATATATATATATATATATATATATATATATATTTGTTTGAATAAAAAGAGACCACTTTAAGGTTCCATGTAATAAGTTATTTCACCACAACCCCTTTAACAGGGCACTGGATCATCAGACTTTACTTCCAAAGGTTGAAATGAAAAATGAAAAGAAATTCATACGTTTTTGATGGACCTCATCGAGCATCTGTAAAATTAACGAAGTGGGGAAGTAAGGTGGGATAGAAGATAAGATATATATATATATATATATATATATATATATATATATATATATATATATATATATATATATAAATAATTATACACATATATATATATATTTATTTATATTTATATACACACACTTTTCACACACACACACATATATACATATACATATATATATATATATATATATATATATATATATATATATATATATATATATATGTATGTATGTATGTATTTCTTGAACAGTGACCGACCATAACTAAATGTCTCATGCGTTTTCACGCTACCTGATGATTTGGTTTTTTTTTTGGTGACAAACCGGCATTTTACACACCCTCGGCAAGTTCAAGATGCTACAATGAGGTTAGCTAATATGTATATTGTACGTACTATGCACGCACCAACTAAGCTTACCGACGGGGGCAATGCCCATACAGCCAACATTGAAATGTCGAAGAATACCCATTACAGGGGGTGAGGACGTCCGAAATAAAATCAAAAACGTTCCGAGAAAGTGCTCGATACCATGGGATATATATATATATATATATATATATATATATATATATATGAGAATCCTTGAACCGCTTGAATATTTTAAAGAAAATTGAGAGTTCACATGAACGCAACTGCATTTGAGTATCGTTTTTTATCTTCGTTTTGTGGGTATATATATATATATATATATATATATATATATATATATATATATATATATATATATATATATATATGTGGACATAGAAATTAAAACTTAGAGGCGACAGTCTCTTTCATGCTAGATGCAATCTAGGTACTTTGTATTATTCGGCATATTTTTAATCTTTTTTTGCAGGTGGATGCAGTTAATATATTTGACGTTACACATTATCTGATCACAGCTCCATTAGAAACCATTTAAACAAACACAAATTTACCAGACTCCATTAGAAACATACTTGTAGAAAACACAAATATATTAACTGCATCCACCCTCAAAAAAAGACTAAAAATAATGGAAGCTTTAATAATAAAAAAGAAAAAGCCAACTCTTAACAATATTAACTACGAACAAAGCCACAATGTACTAACCGTATTCAGAAATTAAATAAAAATTAAATAAAAAGCTTAACTGTAGTACCTTGTCTGTCGTTTTTCATGAAACTTGCATAAACGAAGGATTGCTGCCTAAATATACAAATATATATATATATATATATATATATATATATATATATATATATATATATATATGGCGTTCCCAACAAAATTGACATTATTTTGTTGTTGAAAACATCGTCAATTATCGCTCAAATGATCTCAAATTTGAACAAAATATTTAAAAACTAAGAAAGATAACTAGTAGGACTTATCTCAGTTAGAATCTACCAGAAAGATTGATCAGGTGTGTCAGTGATGATGACAATGTGCTGTTGAAATGTTCACCTGACTTGACACCTTTTGATTTTTTTCCGATGGGGCTATGTGAAAGGGCAGGCCTATATCTCCCCTCTTCCTACAGGCCTAGAGGAACTTAAGCAGAGTATCACTGAGTCGCAGGAGAATGCTACGTAAGACATACTACAGCGTGTTTGACAGGAGCTGGATTACCCACTTCACGTGTTTCGTGTCACAGGTGGTGTGCATACTAAACAAATCGCTATTTATTAGTAATGTTAATGTTTTGGCTGAAGATTTTTAATTTTTACTCCTCATCAAATATGTGTTTTTTTCTTAGCAAAATGAAATATAAATGAATGTCTTTTCCAAAGGTTTTTATATAAAATTACAACAGATTCTGAAAACAGTTGGTTTCAATTCTCTCCGAATTATACTAGTTAAAGATCGACTAATGTCTTCATCTTTGATGTTAATATCCGACGTTGTTCATGAAACCTTTGGCGAATTCGATCTGAATCCGTGTTTTATTGTAACTGGGTAGATTGTTCCCTTTCCATTGTTAATGTCTCGGGATATATCATCTTAAACAGCTTTTTAAAAACAGTGCTCAGCTTTTGTTAGTCCAATTTCCACTGATTTTCAATATCGGTTCCAGGGATTGAACCCATAAATACTATGTTACACTCAGAAAACCGGTGAGGGGGGTTTACAGTTACTAGATACATGATAGCAATAACAAAGATGAGGATATTCATCGGACTGCATATAACGTAAAAAAATAGTTTATTCAAATTCTTAATTCCTATTAATCTTTTCTATTATCCAATTTTAAGGTTAGTCAAGAATATATTTTTAATTGGAGGACCAATTTCTGAGACATTCTATAGATCTGTATTCTCGCAGATAGATATATCTATATTAATATATTCTAAATAAGCAAAAGGGTAATATTAAACTTAACAATAATTAAAGACAGGATTAGAAGGAATATAAGAAAAATGTTCTACCCAAAAATGTCTAAGATCTTCTGAATCAGAAATAAACGAAAATGCTAGGTTTTCTGGAAAAAAAAAAGAAGGATTCTATTCCTTTAAACTGAGTATATTCATCGCTTAATTTATGTGCCTGCAATGCCAGGATAAGGCTGTTCCTCTCATTCACTACACCTTCTCCGTTACTGACAAGTAGTCAGCAAAATTTCCCTACTGGGGATAATTAAATAAATGCAGGCCATACGCGTTGCTATTTATTACTACAAGAAAGCATTTCTCCTCGAGAAAAGACGGATGATTCTACTTTCAGTAAGAAACAGAAATAATGCGACTTTATTGCACTGGCTTTAAGACAACCGTGGGGATTAACGCAGCGGCTCACCCGAGACGGCAGATTATGGAAGGACGACCGTAGTTGCCAAATAATAGTTCGAACCTCATATCAAGCTTGATCAATATCACAGTTTGCTTCCAGTTCTTCACAAACAACTCTCAGCGTTCATCACTGTTACTGTCTAATCCAAAAATTTAAGCATAACCAAATTTGCTTTAGTTCAGCCATCTTTGAATATAAAGCACTGGATTTTAAATTTATTCTACATCAACAGATCCTAATCGCCTATTAATCCTGATAACGAATAGATGGGAGTATTCGGAATATAAAATCTTTGGCTCTGGGGTTTGAACATTTGAAAATGTAACTGTATTAGCTATTACACGTTGATTGGTCAGATGTGCACGTTCTAAAAAACTTCTTAGCAGTAATAACCCTTTTTAGCCTTTGAGCACGCGTAAAAATTGGAAGCATGCGTAGCGTGAATTTCAAGAGACTAGTCTTCTTACAGTTTGTATCGTAGACGAGTCAGGATGCGAATCTCTAGACTTCTAGGATTCGCGGATGGCATAGACACGACGACTCACTAAGCTTTTCACAGAGTAAATTCTGTGGAAGGTTACTCTCATCAAAGCTGCAGAAATTAGTCTCGTGTTCACGGAAATAAAAAAAACATACATCACAGGAAATAAAACATACAGAAATAACAGGAAAGCATAACAAATTTTATGTTAATTTCATACAATTTATTTATTTTTATGTGTACTGGTGTGTGTTTTTTTGGTTCTAAATGTTTCATGGTACATATAATGAGAGGAAGAAATTACTTCGTATTATTACACTCCATGTTACAGCGAGAGGTTGGATACGTGTTGACTGTCCAAGGGTTCGTGGTGAAGAGGCTGAACTAACCGAATTTTGGCGGAATATCCGTATTTCTGGCAGGAAAAGTTTTTTGTTGCATGGTGGAAGTATTTTATTATTTAATTTAATTTATTTTATACAACGGCTTTTATGTTTTTATTTTATTTTGCTTATAATTTTCATCATTATTATTCTATTTTTTTTTTATAATAATAATGTTCTAACTATTCAAGCACATTCATTTCTCTTTTTTACAGGGTCTGTTGTAAGAAGATTTCTTGCATTTTCACCCACTTTCGGGAACTATCCTTGAGCAATCTCTATACACAATATTCCAGATAAAACAGCATTTTGCATTTCGTTTTATTTGTTCTTTTGTTTCTTTATCCCTTTCAGTCAGTTGAGCACGTGTAATTTTTGTTCGTCAACCTACGACACCTTTTCAACCTCAAAGTCTACTCAAAAACAACAATGGTGACCCCGACGTGATCCTAACGCGCAGATGAAAAACCGAATGAAAACAGAAGCCTTTCAAAAAAGAGATTTTACCATTATGATATATATTTTTATCTTGATGTCACAAGGTTATGACAAACGAGCATGGATTGTGGCTAAAAGCTACAAAGAAGTGGGAAAGCATTATTTTGATATTGTTTGGTTTTATGCTTGATATTTTATTCGGAGAGGCTTTAAATATTAATTGATATTTAAATAATCTATGAATATAATATCATACATCAGACAAAAATATGTAAAAGTATAACTCTTAACCTAGGGCAAAGATCTCGTGCCCCCCAATCTATGATATAGGACCCCCACTCTACTATATCTCAATTTTCATAAGGTAGTATTCATATAATATAAGAATTTTATTCTAACATAATTATGTACAAAAATGGATCATATGCAATTCCACGAGAAAAATTGAAAATAAATACAGTGTATGTAAATACAAATAAAATACAGCGACATGTCATAATAGATTGTTCTATCTTACATAAATATTTTGCGGCAGTCTTTAACATCTACATGAGACTTTTCTTATTAAATAACTGAATAATTTTAACAACTTCAACATTATGGATAAAAAAATAGTATATTTTACATTGTGTTTTTGAAAACTTAGAACGTGCAAAAAGAGATAACATCATGCGTATTATTTAATGGAACAATATTGAAAAAAAACAATTATGCGTATTATTTAATGGAACAATATTGGAAAAAAAACAATTATGCGTATTATTTAATGGAACAATATTGAAAAAAACAATTATGCGTATTATTTAATGGAACAATATTGAAAAAAAACAATTATGCATATTATTTAATGGAACAATATGGAAAAAAAAACAATTATGCGTATTATTTAATGGAACAATATTGAAAAAAAACAATTATGCGTATTATTTAATGGAACAATATTGAAAAAAAACAATTATGCGTATTATTTAATGGAAAAATATTAAAAAAAAACAATTATGCGTATTATTTAATGAAAAATATTGAAAAAAAAACAATTATGCGTATTATTTAATGGAACAATATTGAAAAAAAAACAATTATGCGTATTATTTAATGGAACAATATTGAAAAAAAAACAATTATACGTATTATACATATAACATATCTTTAAAAGTTTGGTCGAAAAGTTTCCTGTGCTCGTTAATAGGTAAAATGTGGCTATCCGCCATGATGACGAAAGGCAGCATAAAACAAACTACGGGTAAAAAAAATTAAATTGGGTTGATCTGTTCTAGCTCATTCGCCATATTCACCTGATCTTGCAACTGTTTATTATCTTTGTCGATCGCCGCAAAACGATAAAGAAAACTTTCTTTAATCAAAATCAGATTCAAGCGTTGATCGAATTTTTTTCCCATCAGAACTTGTTAGATTTTTTTACTCAAAAAGTATCAAAGTGCTCTCTGGTTTGTGTCAACACGCCATTGCAAATAATGTTGAATAACTTTAAAAAAAGGTTTTGTAAAATTCGCTATTTTGTACTTATTTAATACTTCTGGCTTTGAGACATTTTAAAATGGATTGACTATAAAAAGGATTTCATATTTTACGAAATTCTTTTTATAGTTATCCCCTTGTATAATGTTGAAAAATGTCAGAAACATTAAGTAATGTTGAAAATATAATTGAATAAAATGTACTTATAATTTATTTTTTTTTAATAATAAAGTTGATAAACAAAAACTATTTATAACGCAATTCAATATTTTTATCGCATTTAACATAATAGGAGGGTGTCGTACTGTGTAGAGACGGAATTCTAATAAAAAAAAAAAACTATCGCTGTGTTCAGGTTTTCAGTTTTGATTCCTGTACAACCTGTTTTTATTGTTTTGCAGTTTTGTCCTGATTTAACCTCGTTTGAAATCATTTGTCTTCAAATAAGATGTGGCCTGACTTTCATGCTGTGACACGAACTTCAAAATTTTAACATAAAATCAAAACATTTATTGTCGCCACTATTAGTAGCAGCAGACATGTTTAAGAGAAAAGTAAAAACGCAATTGTTAAACATAATAAAAATGGTGCAGCCGTCTAGATTTAATAAACCAGAATTCCTTTTTTATTCGGTTATCTAGTAACATTTAAAATTTAAATTAGAGTTATACAATGCTAAGTATTCCATTAATATTTATTCGACTAAAAAAATGTTTAATGTGTTTATTTCGTTTATAATTATTTTCATATTGAGTTGTAGGAGAAAAACAATGTTAATATTTTAGCCTGATGTTGATTACAGAATTAGATGAAATTAATTAAATTAATTTCATTCACGAGAAAAGAATTTAAAACTGCAGAAATATTTTCTGCAGTGTCCTCTCTTTTATCTTTCCCTTGCTCTATCACGCAATAAAATAATGTTAATGGTGTTAATCCCCCAGAAGGCCTAAGAGAAACTTGAGATAGAGGGTTACAAAGTAAGATGCACAGTTTATGAAGATATGTAGGGAAGGTAACAGTTAATTCTAGACTTGAACAGGTCAAGATTGTAGTGATTAGGGAAACACCCTCTTGGGAGTCGGTTCCACAGGGCTGGAAAACAATTCATCACCAACAAGGCCGCGCAAACGCTTTTGAACTTTGCTGACCTAGGAAAGTGAGGATTAGGCAGCTCCAGCCCAGATGTGGCAGAGGTATTCCATCTGTCTCTTATTTGTTCTTGATATTCAGCCAAAAAGTGTATTTTGTTTTTGTTTATGACAAAATAAAAATAAGTAGGAAAGGTATGTCACTCTAACATGTTTCAAATTTTATTAATTCTTCGTCAGAGATTGAAAGAATTCCTGTCGTATTCCGATCCATTTTTGATTTGCATTTGATCTTTAACTCACACACATACACACACACACACAGACATATATATATATATATATATATATATATATATATATATATATATATATATATATATATATATATATATGTGTGTGTGTGTGTGTGTGTGTGTGTATGTATGTATCTATATATAATAATATCAATAATAATAATAATAATCAAGCAAATCCTTTTACCACATATGGGGAATACAGGATACTAGGAGCCATTTGGATTATATACCAACGGATTTTTTTTACCTTACTATATATATATATATATATATATATATATATATATATATATATATATATATATATATATTCGAAGATACCCTATCTACTAGGGCGGATAGCCAATCTCTATTGCAGACTCTCGTTCAACACCCACAGAGCCAAATTATACTTCAACCATGCTGAGCAGACCTTATTTACAGTTTCTGGGCGAGAGCGTGTTATCTAGAATGATCAACAAACTAAATAACACCAGCACACTCAAACCCTCGGTCACGATGATTTGTGACTTCGTCCTAGCACAACTATCGACGGCCCCAAGTGTTCCATCTACCCAAATTCACTCACCAGCCTTTGATCAACCCGTGGTATGGTTTTCAGGCATTTTCCGAAGGTACTCACGCTGGGATCGTCCAGACCGATAACATCATATATATATATATATATATATATATATATATATATATATATATATATATATATATGAGCTTTCGATCAAAAAGTATCGGGACTGTTGATATGGTAACAGAGCTAAAGTACCCAGTAAAAAAGTTTGGCATAGATTAACATACACACTGTTATAACGTTCTCTCTTACATCCGTTGTTTATAGCAGTGTTTGGAATGAAAGTGTGTAGAGTGCTGCCGTCTCATCACACAGCAGAGGCTACATCTGTGACCATGACTTGTGCAGCAGTTTTTGGCCCATAACATCATTCCCCGAGTCCGACAAGCACCATATTCACTAGATCTCACTCGCCAGTAAAATTTTCTTCTTCAAAAATCAACTTGAGAGGAAAAAGATTTGAAGACATCGTGTAAATCCAAGGGATCGACGTGGCAGCTGCTCGCTATCTCAAAAAAAAAGGAGTTCCAGGAAAGCTTCCATCAAGCTGGGTAAAGTGTGTGGCTTCAGAAGGGCAGAACTTCGAAGGAGATTAAATACCGAATTGATATGCGTCGTAGTTTTCTTTTTTTAGCATCAGCAACGATACTGAAGAAAGATGGGCTCTGTCAGGCCTCCTTGCCTTAGACACAACTCTATTGCTATGGATGTGCTGACTCTACGACGCTCCAGGGTTACAAGATTTGACCTGACATAACCTTATCCTTTTCTTTCTAATTAGACTCTTTCGCCTTTTTTTTCCTCTTTTTTCCAGACAGGCCGAGGATCAGAAACTTATACTACACTCTTATCCTCAAAAGAAAGCGAAATGCTCGCCCATGAGTCAATGGCAAACAATAATACAGGTCATTATTGTCAAATAATGGGTGGGCAGTTACCCGTTAAGTGAACCTAAAACAGAACCAAAGAAACGGACTTTTCTTAATATTAAGGATAAACGATGATATGTAGAGCGTAAGTTTATTTACACTATTTACATTATTCGGACTATTGTCCTCATCTTTGTCGCCATATTTATTACAACGTTTAGGTCGTTGTACGCTGCAGCCTTCTTTATGGGGTTGGAATGTCGAACTGAACTCTTTATTTCGCTCACTGGAGTAGACTGTTTTAGTTCCACGTGCCATGTTTAATGGATGCCAGTTATCTCCTGTTAATTCCCCTCTCCAAGTTCTCCACTGCCTTACCCGGGTATTGAGTTCACACTTTTTGATTCCTATCACTGGATCTAACTAACGACTTTATCCACTGTGTCATACGTCCTTGAGGTTTATTGTTTTGGATTCGTAATTTAGTGCATTTTACTTTTTCTTTGTTAGATATTACGTTGTAGAGCAAAATTTGATGGTGTTTATTGCGTTCAATAAGTTCTATATATTGCGTAGCTTGACAACATAGGTGATCATGGCTCTCCACAGCTTTCTATCTTTCGCAGCTCTTAGCTATATTTGCGTCGTCGGGCATAATGTTTCAGAGCACAATTGTGATTGTGTGTATTGCTGTCAACAATTTCTATGTGTTGTGTCCTTTCAGGATATGGACGGTCATGGTTCTCCATAACGTCCTATCCTTCGTAGAAATTTTTTTTTTCTTTTTTACTATCGTCCATACCTTTTCTAGGAGTTCCTGCACTTTTCTGACCGTGTCTGCCACCGACACCGAGTTTTCTGGATATCTTATATTGTTAAGATTATGCTCACCGATAATAAAGCCTGAAAGGATCTCCAACTCCTTTGGGACATCCTCGCTGTAAAGATTGAATAAATCAGATTTCATGTCCTTTTTTTTAATAGAGGGTGTTTTACAATTTTTGAAACAAAATGATGGGGCACAAATCAAGGACCACAAATGATAGCGTAATTGAAATTACTTTTATTAAAAGGTAAAAGGACAACATTTTAGAATCTGCAACCATTTAATCTCAAACCAGAAAATGTCAAAAGGATCCCTAGAGTACATTCTATGGATATCCGCTGTTCATTTGAAGACAATGTTGTTGATAACGCGTGCACATAGTCCTCCTGTGTGATCGCTTGAATCTTCTCACTGATGGTTGCCTCCAATGCAGCAATGGTGCGATGTTTTCCCTGGTAGACGTTGTTCTTGGGAAACACCAATGGGAGAAATCTGGGCGGTTCATGTCAGGCGAGTGAGTTGCCAATTCCAATTCAGTTTTGTGACTGATGAGACGCTCTCCAAAATTTTCACGGAGCTATACCACGGTAACATTAGCAGTGTGAGGAGGAGCACCATCCTGCTGAAACCCCTGTTCGTTCTTATCAAGCTCCTAACACTCGTCAAACTCACTCCATCTGAGAGTCCATTGTTTTTTTTTCAACAATTGCGAAACATCCAGTTCATACTCATTTCATTTTCTATCTGTATACAGGCGGTTTTCTCGTAGTATAAATTCTCGATTATTCTAAATGCCCGGAAAACTTTATTTGTGTGTGTGTGTGTTTTTTTTTCTAGTAGTTCAAACAGATCTTTCTGTCGTACCTTATCAAATACTTTTACATAGTCTATAAAAAATACGCATACGTCTTTCTGCACTTAACTAACGCATTTAATTTGTTATTTTTCAAGAGATATCTTTTGTGTTGGTTTAAAATATGACTGATATTTCTTGATCTATACTAAGAGACACTGTTTGAATTTGGGCTCATATATGTCAGTCTCAGTTTTAATATTGTTGCCATTATATTTGTTGATGTTTATAAAACTTTTAATTGTCTTTAGAGGCACACGTGATAACATTTCAAGTTGTTATTGTTTAGATTAAATTTTATGGCGGTGCTTATAGTGTTCGTGGGGACGATACTTTTCATTCTTTTTATGTGCCATGTCCTTTCAGGACGTAGACGATCATGGCTCTCCACCTCCTTCTATCCCTTGCAGCTCTCAATAAGTTCCTTCCCCCTGCTTCCTCCATCAGCCCACGTTTTGTCATCAACTTGCTTAAGTCTTCCAGGTATGTCACGCGTTGTTTTCCATTGTCTCTCTTTCCCTCTATTCGACCCGTGAGTATCACATTCTCCAGACCTTCTTTCCTTCCTCGTTATGTGTCCCAGAAACTTCATCTGCGTCTTCCTGATAGTAAGTATAAGCCTCCTCCTTGTTTTAAACTTCTCGAAAATCTTATCGTTGCTCATACGCTAGGTCCATTTTGATTTTGTCGCTGATTTTAATGTTAATATTTTGTATGCTGCTGTAGATTTTTTTAGACTTTCCTTTCTTTAATATCAAATATGTCGCATGATACAATTTATCGAAATTTTTTTTCTGTATACTTTTCCTAATTGGGGGCTACATATTGTGAGGTTTTACAAATAAAGACCTGTCGTCGTGTTTGTATTTGCTCTGTTGTTTAATTTTAAATGGAGCGTCTAGCAGCCTGCGCACTCGAGAAAAACATTAAAGAAAATGTGTCCTGCGACAGGTTTCAAACCTCCCACTCCTTTGTAAGACATACTACCGTCTGCCTCGGCATGATTTAACCGCCCGGCTATGAAGTGCTCCCCTAGCAAGCAGGTTTCTGTTTTACCTTTAACGCACACCCACTCGTTCAGATTTTCTCTAAAGGCGTATCTGCCCAGTTTCGCATCTGTGATCAAAGCAATTTCAAAAAAATTAATGGATTTTAATTTTTTTTAATCTGACATAGTTTTATTGTTTAATTTTAGTGGATGTCTGTATTGAAGTATTGCTCTAAAAGCAAATAGAACATTGCTTGATTGTGAAGCACTTCGTAGCCGAACGCTTAAATTACGTCGGATAGGGCAGTGGTTTCTACCGGAACGAGAGACGCGGGTTCGAATCCTGTTGAGTATGTCGGACTCTAGACAAAATAAATATGTATAAAACGAAACTGAGCGTCTAGTCAAATATGGTATACATCAAAATAACGTTTGAAGTAATAAAAATATGTTGGATTAAAAAAAATAAAATCCATTCTTTACACCAAATCAGTTGGGTTTCGATCCGGGCTTGAGGCATTCGGTTGTCGCACTGAGGAGCTGTGATACAGAGAAACACTACTGACTGCGAATGACATAATTTAACATTTGAAAATATATTTTCAATTTTGCATCGTTGAATGACAAGCTAATTCTAAAAACAACAACCACCTGCATAAAGGCGAAGCTCTTCAGTAAAATGGATGGAGCACTATGGCTGTTTGACGTTTGTTTACGTTTGTAAAAACAATACGCTAGATATGTCCGACTCATTATGTCGAGTGAAATAACTCAGTGGTAGAAACTCTGACTGACACCAAATCGGTTGGGTTTCCATCCGGGCTGTCTAGTCGCACCGAGGAGCTGTGTTACAGCGAAACAGTACCGTCTGCGAATGACATAAATAAATATATTTTAGGATATTAAAAATCGCTACATAATGGCAATTATATTTCAGCACAATGAATGTGTCTCCTCGCCCGAGGAGACATATTTATGGTGTTGAAACAAGTGGAGCTAAATAATATGTATATAATATGTCTGCATTGAGCACTCTTTTAAATTATACGTTACGTACAGTGGAATTATACTCCATTTTTTTCTCATTTTACCTATATATATATATATATATATATATATATATATATATATATATATATATATATATATATATACTCACAAGTATACACACACACACATATATATATACTCACAAGTATACACACGCAGACACACACACATATATATATATATATATATATATATATATATATACACTCACAAGTATGCACACACACACATACACACACACAAACACACACACACACACACACACACACACACACACACATATATATATATATATATTAGGTTATTACTTTCGAAAATACATATTTCCGCTACATAAATACATTAATGTTTCGATACACATCATAGCATCTCATCAGGTGGTGGTAAAATGATCCATCCATTTTACTACTGCCTGATGAGATTCTGTGATGTGAATCGAAACATTGATGCATTTATGTAACGGAAATATGGATCTTCGAATGTAATAACCTAAATGCTCGCTCTACTTTTGTATAGAGCTCTATTTTAAATTAATGATATAAATGTTTAAATTCATATTTGACTCGTTCTCATTGCATTTGTGTATATGTATATGTGTATATATATATATATATATATATATATATATATATATATATATATGCGCGCGCGTGTGTGTGTGTATACAACACTGACCTGACGATTGCGTCTAACATGAAACAGCCTGTCGCCTCTTAGTGTTGACTTCAATGTTCTCTTTTATATTTATATTTACCTACGCTCTATTTCTGATATTGAGCACCCTATCGTATAAATATAGCACACTTTAAAACTATATTTCTGCATGTATATATATATATATATATATATATATAGGCTACGCATTGTGTATATGTATATATTATTATTATTATTTATACTTTATATTCAGTTGCTTTTAAACGGTAAAATTTTAGTTTATTCCCTGGGTTATGCATTTTCATAGTAAAATTATTTTTAGTTCATTTTCATAGTAAAATCATTTTCAGGCGTTTCGTCGTGGGATATGAGTTAGCGATGTTAGTCTTCCTGAAAATTAATACTGCATCGACAGGTTGTTTCTCACTGGGTACCCCATACAATAATTTGATATTAAATAATTAAAAAAGGTTTAATGTGCCACAAAAGTTTCCTAAAAATTTTACATTGTTTTATTACACATTTGTTTGTAGCTATAAAATTGATTTTTTTTCATACAGTATTGATTATTATTTTTCTGTCATCATTATTAACTCAGTAATTCTGCTATTACTACTCGTAACTAGATGTGAATGTTTTGCTTTCTTATCGATTACATTTCAACAAAGATTATTGCAAAAGCCGACGTATTGTTTAAAGCTGCATTATTGTGTCAGTATGACAAATGATTTACTGTAGAGTAAAACAAAAGATCATAATTCATACCTTCCAATATGGTGGAAGTTAATGTAATTTCAACAATGATGGAGTACTATTTAATGATTCCCTTGGTTTCATAATATTTTAATAAAAATGTCTGTTCTTATTATACCCAAGAGCGAAACAAAAATCTAAACAATACAAAACAGTTCATTCCTTTATATCAACATTGTGAAATCAATCTCATTTTCATGTTTTAAATTTGACGGTAGCAACTCGTATATAACCGACTGCACTTTGCCCAAACTGTAAATACATTTATTTTTCGTGTTCATTCAATCTTCTTTTTTCTTTTCTTTTTTTTTTTTTTTTGCAGAATCCTGATAGATACTTAAGCCTGTTCAGGATTCAAGGTGACAACGGTAGTGCAACCTGCATGTAGGAAGTTATTCTCAATACCTTACAAAACTAACATAATAATCAGACACTTCGCGTCACACATTCACAAAGGTTTCATCCAAATGGGTCAATCTTATTATTGGTGTTAACATATTTTCACGCCATTTCTCTAAACAAATTGACCAGTTAGCCTTGACACATTCAGCAACTTTCTTGACTTTAAAATTTACATGTGATTTAAAGAACATTTAATTAACATATGCCTTAAAATATACTTTTGTGTGAATGCGCTTTTCGTGTTAGGTTCTTGAGTACGACCTAGTTTTCTTTTTACGTTGTTTTTTCTGTTCGCATATATCTACAGACCATAATTTTAAATTTTGAATTATAATAAATTGTATAAAAATGTTATTCATTCTTCCATGATATCTCGAGTAGACGACATACTTTTTGATTATTTATAGTCAACAGCTGTTCGATAAAGGCTCGGCATTATATAACAGCTTTAAGTTTTCACGTAGTCCTCATTGTAAAATGATTAATGTTTATAGCAATATTTGCCCTTTCCATTAAAACAATTTTCAGAAAAATACGTTTCTCAAGTCTACTGTTATCGCTCATTCCAGTACTTATGGAGGTTTCCTTCCTAACTTTTTGCTTGAGGTACTATGGAAAAGCAACATCTTGTCATTATTTTTTCTTCGAGTTACATGTGCTATCAATTTTAGTTCTTGCCGTTCTTGAAATTTCTCTTGTGGTGTCGTTACAATTGTCTCGTAAGGTTCATTGTGATTCTGAAACGCCAGTTTATTAGGCACGAAGAAGGATGGCTTTTGCTAAGAGATACAGGCTTCATTCACTGGAAGCTATTTTTAATCATTAATCTGAGAAAAGCTGTTTTATACACCTGACAGTTTAGATATTGCTGAACGAGTTTGGAGCAATGCATGAAAGTCTCGATCTGACGAGATTATTTAAGAACATTATACGTGTTTTAGTTAATCTTTTGGTTGTGTGGCAATTTGTGCGAAACTACCCCTAGAGCAGACTATTTTGAATTCAATTCCTTCGCTCCTATATTAAACGTATTATAACTGATTTATATACCGAGGTATTTGAATGGTTTAGAATTTATTAATTCAACACTCAGTATAAGTGTCATCAATGCTTTCATTCACTACTTACATTATTCGGACTATTGTCCTCACCTTTGTCGCCATATTTATTACAACGCTTCGGCCGTTGTACGCTCCGGCCTTCTTCAGGTGATTGGAATGTCGAACTAAACCTTTTATTTCGCTCACTGGAGTAGACTGTTCTACCTCCACGTGCCATGTTTAATGGATGTCAGTTGTCAGTTAATCCCCCCTCCAAGTTCTCTACTGCCTTAACCGGGTATTGAACTCAAACTCTTTGGGTCCTGTCGCTGGATCTAACTAACGCCTTTATCCACTGTGGCATGTGTCCGCAAGGAAACTTGGTAATAAATATAGTCCGAATAATGTAAATAGTGTACATAATACCTCATCTCAGAAATAGAGACAGATGCTTTTATTCCTATTTCAGATTACAGTTTTTGTCTCTAGAGGATTGCCTTGAGTCCTAGTTGGAAAAGAGAAGAAATATGTTGGTCCTCTCCCTGTCACACCACAGGCTTTTGTATATCCGTGATCTATTAAGACGTTAACACAACGGAAGAAAGGATTAGAATAACCCAAATAAATTCCATACATTAAAACATTTTATACACAACACTGAAATATACAAATTTCATGATAAATTTCACTATATATATATATATATATATATATATATATATATATATATATATATATATATATATATATCCCGGGTGCAACAGCAAAATTATCGAAATCATATAACAGCATGAGATAATTGTCCATCCCACAAAATGTTGAGCAATCTTCACACTATTTTTCGTAAAAATAACAGAAAATCTCTTTGAGTTATTCAGCTAGAAAGAGAACAGCTTAAAATCGTTTTGTGTCAGCCCCACTACCAACATTCATATTCTGGCTTCCATCTTCAAAGCCCATTCAAGAACCATCAATAGAACGGTGAATGTTTTAAAAAGAGGGAACATTAGAATGGAAAACTAGATCAGGAAGTCACAACAGCAAGGAAGATCATCATTTCAACTTAGAACTAAATACATTCTTACTGTTCAAAGTACAGACCAATTGTTTTTTAAACCATGGAGAATTTCAGTAAGATATTTTTAATCATTTCTAAGATACAACCGTTCAATACTTAATCTAAAAATTTTACGATTTTGCTGTTGCATGATTTGGTCAATTTTGCTTTGCACCCGGCGTATACACACCGGGTGCAAAGCAAAATTGACCAAATCATATATATATATATATATATATATATATATATATATATATATATATATATATATATATATATATATATATATATATATATAATATAAAATAAATCCTAATGAACCAGGTACTATCTACGTAGGTTTCACCACACGGGATCATTTTACTTTTGCTCTACTTAGTGTATTGAGCAATCTACGATTTTTAACTTATTACTTGCAGTTTTTTCTTTCTTTTTTCCATTATTCGACAAATGCCAATTTATTTGAAAATTATTATTTGTGAGTGAATATGTTTTTATAGCGTACGCCTGAACCGGGGTCGGACCGCGATTTCTTATAGAGCTACATTTTCGTAAGCGATAGAAATCAAAAAGAAGGAAGAATGAACTTGTGTCTGATATTTATAATCAACGTTGTCACGTGATAGGCCCTGGAAAATGAAGCGGGAAATTTTGACTTGGTCACGCGCTGGAAAAAGACTTGTGCGTGGGTGGATTGCAACGGTCACTTGTGTGTTTATTGACCAATTAGAAGTTGAGGTTTTCTGAAAATATGTATGAAGCTGGGTAAACTCTGTGATCTGCTTCAACTCTTCTGAAGCATTAAAAGTAAATCAACACATATACGAACACATATTCTTTCACAGTTTGACAAAAGAAATGTCAACCAGATACATCGCTGCAACACTAAAGAAATTTAACTTGGATATTACAGTTTTGTTTTTTTTTTCCAATTCTTCACCAGCAAGAAATTAAAAAAGGTTATCTGAAGCTACTTACCGAACATATTTTTAGCTATTCCGGACATAATTCAAAAAGTTTCTCACTCAGTTCTATTCAACAGAATTTGCTTTTTGGTGAACATTTTCTTTTAGCGGTAAGATTTAGTGTAATTATTTTCAGAAGTACAAAAAACAAATTTTATTTAGTACCAAACAGAAACTAAAGTAATAATTCAAAGTTTCCTTTCACTAAACACATTCTTACAGTGAACATTTTGAGCAGCAAGTAACTCCTATTAATTACACTTATAAATCATTGACATACATAAAAATGAATAGTCTTTTTGTTATAAAACCGTTTTGTGTTCCTTTTTATTGTTTCATATTTTGTGGTATTAGGTTCGTGCAAAAATAATGACGGTTTTTGACGTATCTTTTAACGTCAAAAATCGTGATTATTTTTGCACCAGCCTAATATTTTGCGTTTAATATAAATATGGGAGGTAATTTAATGCCGGAATTAAATTTTATTGTGAACTGCACCTCAACAGTTTCAACTCCGTCCACCCTGTGATATACATTGTCTGAAATACATTCCAGAAATGAGCCAACATTTCAAATTCAAATTTTATCAGTGATGAGGGGTTATTTTTTATTTCATTTTTATTTTTATTTATTTTTTTTTTTGACGGAACCCGTTTGGAATGCAAGCATAGGTCGCTGTTATTTTTTATTATTTTTAGTGCGCAATTTATTTTCTAAACTAAGGCAAGTGTTATCAAAACAATTCTGGAATTTTAAGAAAACTGACAATCTGACCATTAGAAATTGTTATTCATATACAATTAACTATGTCGTCCCAGTTTTGTTATATGAAAAATTACTTGACATTTTCTACAGGATTACAAGAGAAAACTGTCGGTCAAGTTGCCGAAAAAGTCCCGGGTGGACTACTTTCTTTTGCCTTTTTGTACGGAGGATTTCACTTGCGGATTCTGGATTTTAACAAGCTGGACAAAATGTGTTCTGGATTTAAGTAATTTTGATATAGTCGATCATTTTTTTTAATCATTTCACTCTGAGCAAAGCAGTAAAGCCACTAAGATACAAGTAGTTACTAAGTGAGAAAGAATAAGAAAAATGTGAAACATAATTAAAGAGAGATAGGAATAAAAGAACCTGAATTAAGAACAGAGTAGATAACGATTGACATTGCATTTAAATTTTTGAACAGTACGGAGAGTACGAGAGAAGTAATTGTTACCAGAGAATTTACAGCTACATTCCGTCAATTCGACTATAAATTGATCAAATCTTGTTGCTAATTTATTACTCAGCTTAAATTAATAAATTGTAGGTACCATAATGCAAAGCTCATCAGAACAATTTCCATGAAAATATCTATGTATAAAACTGTGACTTCCGTTATAATTGACCGATCGAAACCAAATATTGGGGAGAATTGCAAACAGGTAAGGGAGTACAAAGTACAGTAAGTTTTATTAGTATGCCTAAAAACCGCGAAGTAGAGATTTTGTCAAAGTATTTTTCCAAACAATTCAGCTTATTCGATTTTCATCGATTGGTTTACGAAATTGACCGCAAAGTAAAGTTTGTAAATCTCGATAAAAAAATGTCGGCGATAAATTCAATAATACTAAATACTGTGAGGACTTCAACATGCATCAGCGTGTTGCAGAAAAAATAATTCAAGTTTATAGAAAAGTCACAGGGAAGCTACAGTACGGCGCGAGGAAAAAGTGACTGAAGCCGAGATGCCACTTCCGGACTAATAATATTGCTGATTCTTCTTTGGATTTTATCAAGAATCTCTAAATATAAAGCATAAACAGGAGCATTTTATATCCTCTTCATAAACTGGACAAGCCTGTTAAATTGTCTAAGGTCCATTTTTATCTTTATCAAAATAAATAAAAACATAATATACTGAAAATATTGCTTTTTTGCTTTCTTTAATGCTAGAATCTATAAATCAAAATACACCAATTTTAACAATTTAAAAATGAGATATCTAAGCAGTTTATTTTTTTACTAAATTTCTTCCAATAAAAGGCATGCGGTTCACTCAAGGCAGAGTTTTACTGAATGAGGTGTGATATCAATTTAAAAAATGGTGGTAGAAAGTAAAGAAGATAAGGGGGATAAACAACGATTAACTCTTGAGTTGAAGTAGTTAAGCTTGTAATATTCAGGGAAGTATCCACGCTGGAGTCTGTCCGACAAAGGAGAAGGAAAGGCTATTTGAGTGGAATTTCCTCCTTACAATAGGAATTCAGAGAAACGTGCGGGATTAAAAAAAAGTGGAGCTTATCTGAACATTTGTCATGAAAATAGAAATAGTGTTGCAAAATGGTTGCAACTTTGCGTTTTGGGGAAAGAGGTTGCAGAATGGAAAGTACGTCAAACTCTACAAGAGCACGTAAAAGATTCTGAAATCAATCAAGGCTGGAAAGTGAGAATTAAGCAGATCCAGCTCTGATATCACAGTAATAATCTTTTTTTTTTCGTTTAATATAACTCTTATATTTTATGGCTTTTATGAAAATACAATTGAAAGTGATAACTTTCAATGAATTAAAACTAAACGCTCCTGATGCTATCTTTTGATAAAATTAGAACAAATTTTTCAGCTAACATAATTTATATATTGTTATATACTGTACCTACAAACACTAACGGGTATGTCCCAATCCTCACAAATACGTTGGATTCTATTATAAGTGGGGGTAATATGTTGTCGAGGTAGTTCACCACTAGCATAGTTTACCTACTTCACGCCGCTGGTGAGTATTGTATTTTGTTGATGTTATAAAGAATACCATTTCGGGTGAAAAGGTAATTTTTGCTTTAGGTCAATGTTTGGATTTTTGGAGTGAACATTGGCAGCCCAATCCTAAATAGGGTAGTTTAGGCTTGTTTTTTCCTTAGTTTCTTTGCTTAAAGTTAACTTGGCTAGGGAATGTATGCTTATCTGACCCCTTTTATTTTTGTCTTCACTTTCTTTAGTTTAATTCTCCTTTCCCGTTAAGTGACAGAGGTGTCAGTTCTTTAGTGGACGCGAGACGCTTTTCGTATTTCAAAAGAGACGCTTTTCGTATTTGTTGTTGTGTCTGGTTGAGTGCGTTTTTGGTACAATGACTATTTATTTTATTTAGTCCCGTGTTAATTTCAACTAGTTAACTGATATTTGTGCCACAATTTAGGGTCGCGGGACGCTTTTATTACTAACAATATTTTGTCAAGTTTCGTTCTAATATACGAGCATGATACAATTGTATTCATTGTAAATATGCATTGGGCTTTAGTTTCTAAAAGTTGTTTTTTTTTTATTCCCTACCCAATGATACATTTTATATGGGATAAGTTAGCGCTGCATATAAACATCGTTGTATTATGGTGACTGTATGAAAAATGGTAAGTATCAATGTGTTGTTTTAGTGTAATGAATATTATATATTATTTAGGTTAGTGATTATCGTTATTTAAATTAAAACATCAGCCTTCCAGATACTCCTTTTGGCCTTGTGCCATGTTTCTGGTATTTAACAGAATAAATATTGCTTTGAGCCAAAGGGAACACATATGGTACCCAACGTAAAAACTGATATATTTCACATTCTACCACTGCGAGGATATATAAACTCTGAACCAGAGTGAATTAGCTACACTTCTTTAAACTCTTGATTCGCTAGACATAGGATAGTCAGTGTAGATCAGCTTCAACCCAATCCCCCTTTTCGGCCTTGTGTCATAATCGTATTTTTTTTATACATTAAATATACACTTCTTTAAACTTGATTAGCTAGACATAGGATATTCAGTGTCGATCAGCCTCAACCCATTCCCCCTTTTCGGCCTTGTTCCATAATTGTATTTTTTTTATACAATATATATTCACTTCTTTAAACTCTTGATTAGCTAGACATAGGATATTCAGTGTCGATCAGCCTCAACCCATTCCCCCTTTTCGGCCTTGTTCCATAATTGTATTTTTTTTATACAATAAATATTCACTTCTTTAAACTCTTGATTAGCTAGACACAGGATAGTCAGTGTGGATCAGCCTCAACCCATTCCCCCTTTTTGGCCTTGTGCCATAATTGTATTTTTTTTATACAATATATATTCACTTCTTTAAACTCTTGATTAGCTAGACATAGGATATTCAGTGTGGATCAGCCTCAACCCATTCCCCCTTTTTGGCCTTGTGCCATAATTGTATTTTTTTTATACAATAAATATTCACTTCTTTAAACTCTTGATTAGCTAGACATAGGATATTCAGTGTGGATCAGCCTCAACCCATTCCCCCTTTTTGGCCTTGTGCCATAATTGTATTTTTTTTATACAATAAATATTCACTTCTTTAAACTCTTGATTAGCTAGACATAGGATAGTCAGTGTGGATCAGCCTCAACCCATTCCCCCTTTTCGGCCTTGGGCCATAATTGTATTTTTTTATAAAATAAATATACACTTCTTTAAACTCTTGATTAGCTAGACATAGGATAGTCAGTGTGGATCAGCCTCAACCCATTCCCCCTTTTTGGCCTTGTGCCATAATTGTATTTTTTTTATACAATATATATTCACTTCTTTAAACTCTTGATAAGCTAGACATAGGATAGTCAGTGTGGAGCAGCATCAACCCATTCCCCCTTTTTGGCCTTGTGCCATAATTGTATTTTTTTATACAATATATATTCACTTCTTTAAACTCTTGATTAGCTAGACATAGGATAGTCAGTGTGGATCAGCCTCAACCCATTCCCCCTTTTTGGCCTTGTGCCATAATTGTATTTTTTTATACAATATATATTCACTTCTTTAAACTCTTGATTAGCTAGACATAGGATAGTCAGTGTGGATCAGCCTCAAGCCATTCCCCCTTTTTGGCCTTGTGCCATAATTGTATTTTTTTATACAATATATATTCACTTCTTTAAACACTTGATTAGCTAGACATAGGATAGTCAGTGTGGATCAGCCTCAACCCATTCCCCCTTTTTGGCCTTGTGCCATAATTGTATTTTTTTATACAATATATATTCACTTCTTTAAACTCTTGATTAGCTAGACATAGGATAGTCAGTGTGGATCAGCCTCAACCCATTCCCACTTTTCGGCCTTGGGCCATAATTGTATTTTTTTATAAAATAAATATACACTTCTTTAAACTCTTGATTAGCTAGACATAGGATATTCAGTGTGGATCAGCCTCAACCCATTCCCCCTTTTTGGCCTTGTGCCATAATTGTATTTTTTTTATACAATAAATATTCACTTCTTTAAACTCTTGATTAGCTAGACATAGGATAGTCAGTGTGGATCAGCCTCAACCCATTCCCCCTTTTCGGCCATGGGCCATAATTGTATTTTTTTATAAAATAAATATACACTTCTTTAAACTCTTGATTAGCTAGACATAGGATAGTCAGTGTGGATCAGCCTCAACCCATTCCCCCTTTTTGGCCTTGTGCCATAATTGTATTTTTTTTATACAATATATATTCACTTCTTTAAACTCTTGATAAGCTAGACATAGGATAGTCAGTGTGGAGCAGCATCAACCCATTCCCCCTTTTTGGCCTTGTGCCATAATTGTATTTTTTTATACAATATATATTCACTTCTTTAAACTCTTGATTAGCTAGAAATAGGATAGTCAGTGTGGATCAGCCTCAACCCATTCCCCCTTTTTGGCCTTGTGCCATAATTGTATTTTTTTATACAATATATATTCACTTCTTTAAACTCTTGATTAGCTAGACATAGGATAGTCAGTGTGGATCAGCCTCAACCCATTCCCCCTTTTTGGCCTTGTGCCATAATTGTATTTTTTTATACAATATATATTCACTTCTTTAAACACTTGATTAGCTAGACATAGGATAGTCAGTGTGGATCAGCCTCAACCCATTCCCCCTTTTTGGCCTTGTGCCATAATTGTATTTTTTTATACAATATATATTCACTTCTTTAAACTCTTGATTAGCTAGACATAGGATAGTCAGTGTGGATCAGCCTCAACCCATTCCCCCTTTTCGGCCTTGGGCCATAATTGTATTTTTTTATAAAATAAATATACACTTCTTTAAACTCTTGATTAGCTAGACATAGGATATTCAGTGTGGATCAGCCTCAACCCATTCCCCCTTTTTGGCCTTGTGCCATAATTGTATTTTTTTTATACAATAAATATTCACTTCTTTAAACTCTTGATTAGCTAGACATAGGATAGTCAGTGTGGATCAGCCTCAACCCATTCCCCCTTTTCGGCCTTGGGCCATAATTGTATTTTTTTATAAAATAAATATACACTTCTTTAAATTCTTGATTAGCTAGACATAGGATAGTCAGTGTGGATCAGCCTCAACCCATTCCCCCTTTTTGGCCTTGTGCCATAATTGTATTTTTTTTATACAATATATATTCACTTCTTTAAACTCTTGATAAGCTAGACATAGGATAGTCAGTGTGGAGCAGCATCAACCCATTCCCCCTTTTTGGCCTTGTGCCATAATTGTATTTTTTTATACAATATATATTCACTTCTTTAAACTCTTGATTAGCTAGACATAGGATAGTCAGTGTGGATCAGCCTCAACCCATTCCCCCTTTTTGGCCTTGTGCCATAATTGTATTTTTTTATACAATATATATTCACTTCTTTAAACTCTTGATTAGCTAGACATAGGATAGTCAGTGTGGATCAGCCTCAACCCATTCCCCCTTTTTGGCCTTGTGCCATAATTGTATTTTTTTATACAATATATATTCACTTCTTTAAACACTTGATTAGCTAGACATAGGATAGTCAGTGTGGATCAGCCTCAACCCATTCCCCCTTTTTGGCCTTGTGCCATAATTGTATTTTTTTATACAATATATATTCACTTCTTTAAACTCTTGATTAGCTAGACATAGGATAGTCAGTGTGGATCAGCCTCAACCCATTCCCCCTTTTCGGCCTTGGGCCATAATTGTATTTTTTTATAAAATAAATATACACTTCTTTAAACTCTTGATTAGCTAGACATAGGATATTCAGTGTGGATCAGCCTCAACCCATTCCCCCTTTTTGGCCTTGTGCCATAATTGTATTTTTTTTATACAATAAATATTCACTTCTTTAAACTCTTGATTAGCTAGACATAGGATAGTCAGTGTGGATCAGCCTCAACCCATTCCCCCTTTTCGGCCTTGGGCCATAATTGTATTTTTTTATAAAATAAATATACACTTCTTTAAACTCTTGATTAGCTAGACATAGGATAGTCAGTGTGGATCAGCCTCAACCCATTCCCCCTTTTTGGCCTTGTGCCATAATTGTATTTTTTTTATACAATATATATTCACTTCTTTAAACTCTTGATAAGCTAGACATAGGATAGTCAGTGTGGAGCAGCATCAACCCATTCCCCCTTTTTGGCCTTGTGCCATAATTGTATTTTTTTATACAATATATATTCACTTCTTTAAACTCTTGATTAGCTAGACATAGGATAGTCAGTGTGGATCAGCCTCAACCCATTCCCCCTTTTTGGCCTTGTGCCATAATTGTATTTTTTTATACAATATATATTCACTTCTTTAAACTCTTGATTAGCTAGACATAGGATAGTCAGTGTGGATCAGCCTCAACCCATTCCCCCTTTTTGGCCTTGTGCCATAATTGTATTTTTTTATAGAATATATATTCACTTCTTTAAACACTTGATTAGCTAGACATAGGATAGTCAGTGTGGATCAGCCTCAACCCATTCCCCCTTTTTGGCCTTGTGCCATAATTGTATTTTTTTATACAATATATATTCACTTCTTTAAACTCTTGATTAGCTAGACATAGGATAGTCAGTGTGGATCAGCCTCAACCCATTCCCACTTTTTGGCCTTGTGCCATAATTGTATTTTTTTATACAATATATATTCACTTCTTTAAACTCTTGATTAGCTAGACATAGGATAGTCAGTGTGGATCAGCCTCAACCCATTCCCCCTTTTTGGCCTTGTGCCATAATTGTATTTTTTTTATACAATATATATTCACTTCTTTAAACTCTTGATTAGCTAGACATAGGATAGTCAGTGTGGATCAGCCTCAACCCATTCCCCCTTTTTGGCCTTGTGCCATAATTGTATTTTTTTTATACAATATATATTCACTTCTTTAAACTCTTGATTAGCTAGACATAGGATAGTCAGTGTGGATCAGCCTCAACCCATTCCCCCTTTTTGGCCTTGTGCCATAATTGTATTTTTTTATACAATATATATTCACTTCTTTAAACTCTTGATTAGCTAGACATAGGATAGTCAGTGTGGATCAGCCTCAACCCATTCCCCCTTTTCGGCCTTGGGCCATAATTGTATTTTTTTATAAAATAAATATACACTTCTTTAAACTCTTGATTAGCTAGACATAGGATATTCAGTGTGGATCAGCCTCAACCCATTCCCCCTTTTTGGCCTTGTGCCATAATTGTATTTTTTTTATACAATAAATATTCACTTCTTTAAACTCTTGATTAGCTAGACATAGGATAGTCAGTGTGGATCAGCCTCAACCCATTCCCCCTTTTCGGCCTTGGGCCATAATTGTATTTTTTTATAAAATAAATATACACTTCTTTAAATTCTTGATTAGCTAGACATAGGATAGTCAGTGTGGATCAGCCTCAACCCATTCCCCCTTTTTGGCCTTGTGCCATAATTGTATTTTTTTTATACAATATATATTCACTTCTTTAAACTCTTGATAAGCTAGACATAGGATAGTCAGTGTGGAGCAGCATCAACCCATTCCCCCTTTTTGGCCTTGTGCCATAATTGTATTTTTTTATACAATATATATTCACTTCTTTAAACTCTTGATTAGCTAGACATAGGATAGTCAGTGTGGATCAGCCTCAACCCATTCCCCCTTTTTGGCCTTGTGCCATAATTGTATTTTTTTATACAATATATATTCACTTCTTTAAACTCTTGATTAGCTAGACATAGGATAGTCAGTGTGGATCAGCCTCAACCCATTCCCCCTTTTTGGCCTTGTGCCATAATTGTATTTTTTTATACAATATATATTCACTTCTTTAAACACTTGATTAGCTAGACATAGGATAGTCAGTGTGGATCAGCCTCAACCCATTCCCCCTTTTTGGCCTTGTGCCATAATTGTATTTTTTTATACAATATATATTCACTTCTTTAAACTCTTGATTAGCTAGACATAGGATAGTCAGTGTGGATCAGCCTCAACCCATTCCCCCTTTTCGGCCTTGGGCCATAATTGTATTTTTTTATAAAATAAATATACACTTCTTTAAACTCTTGATTAGCTAGACATAGGATATTCAGTGTGGATCAGCCTCAACCCATTCCCCCTTTTTGGCCTTGTGCCATAATTGTATTTTTTTTATACAATAAATATTCACTTCTTTAAACTCTTGATTAGCTAGACATAGGATAGTCAGTGTGGATCAGCCTCAACCCATTCCCCCTTTTCGGCCTTGGGCCATAATTGTATTTTTTTATAAAATAAATATACACTTCTTTAAACTCTTGATTAGCTAGACATAGGATAGTCAGTGTGGATCAGCCTCAACCCATTCCCCCTTTTTGGCCTTGTGCCATAATTGTATTTTTTTTATACAATATATATTCACTTCTTTAAACTCTTGATAAGCTAGACATAGGATAGTCAGTGTGGAGCAGCATCAACCCATTCCCCCTTTTTGGCCTTGTGCCATAATTGTATTTTTTTATACAATATATATTCACTTCTTTAAACTCTTGATTAGCTAGACATAGGATAGTCAGTGTGGATCAGCCTCAACCCATTCCCCCTTTTTGGCCTTGTGCCATAATTGTATTTTTTTATACAATATATATTCACTTCTTTAAACTCTTGATTAGCTAGACATAGGATAGTCAGTGTGGATCAGCCTCAACCCATTCCCCCTTTTTGGCCTTGTGCCATAATTGTATTTTTTTATAGAATATATATTCACTTCTTTAAACACTTGATTAGCTAGACATAGGATAGTCAGTGTGGATCAGCCTCAACCCATTCCCCCTTTTTGGCCTTGTGCCATAATTGTATTTTTTTATACAATATATATTCACTTCTTTAAACTCTTGATTAGCTAGACATAGGATAGTCAGTGTGGATCAGCCTCAACCCATTCCCACTTTTTGGCCTTGTGCCATAATTGTATTTTTTTATACAATATATATTCACTTCTTTAAACTCTTGATTAGCTAGACATAGGATAGTCAGTGTGGATCAGCCTCAACCCATTCCCCCTTTTTGGCCTTGTGCGATAATTGTATTTTTTTTATACAATATATATTCACTTCTTTAAACTCTTGATTAGCTAGACATAGGATAGTCAGTGTGGATCAGCCTCAACCCATTCCCCCTTTTTGGCCTTGTGCCATAATTGTATTTTTTTTATACAATATATATTCACTTCTTTAAACTCTTGATTAGCTAGACATAGGATAGTCAGTGTGGATCAGCCTCAACCCATTCCCCCTTTTTGGCCTTGTGCCATAATTGTATTTTTTTTATACAATATATATTCACTTCTTTAAACTCTTGATTAGCTAGACATAGGATAGTCAGTGTGGATCAGCCTCAACCCATTCCCCCTTTTTGGCCTTGGGCCATAATTGTATTTTTTTTATACAATATATATTCACTTCTTTAAACTCTTGATTAGCTAGACATAGGATAGTCAGTGTGGATCAGCCTCAACCCATTCCCCCTTTTTGGCCTTGTGCCATAATTGTATTTTTTTTATACAATATATATTCACTTCTTTAAACTCTTGATTAGCTAGACATAGGATAGTCAGTGTGGATCAGCCTCAACCCATTCCCCCTTTTCGGCTTTGTTCCATAATTGTATTTTTTTTATACAATAAATATACACTTCTTTAAACTCTTGATTAGCTAGACATAGGATAGTCAGTGTGGAACAGCTTCAACCCATTCCCACTTTTCGGCCTTGTGCCATAATTGTATTTTTTATACAATAAATATACACTTCTTTAAACTCTCTGATCATTATTAATTCCGTCACATTGACTGAAGACATTGGAAGAATTTAAAAGCTAACAGCAAAATCCTCAAGATTTCAAAAGACATGAAGGTCATGCGCGCCAAGTTACAACGACGTTCTGCAGGCAAAAATCAAAGATCGGCTATCATTTAAAAAAGATTTTACTGTTCGGTGTCATGGATCAGCGAGATACAGATACGTTAAATGGTAGAAGGACTTTTTAAAACGTTACCCATTACATTTTTATGTCATTGCTGCCTTGCTGTGTTGGTCTTTTTTTCTCTTTTTTTTTTTTGAAAAATGCCATTTACTAGAAATAAATGACTGCGAATTCTAATAGACAGTGTCATTTCTGTTTTGTTCAGATACTCTGCAAGATGGGCATTCCCAGCACACAATTTACTAAAAAATACGCCACAAAACTGGCCGTATTGTAGGGTATTATATTACTTTTATGACAACAGCGTTAAGCACTACTTAGTTTACAATACAGACTGTCCCCAAAACTAAATATCTCTAAGGAACTACATAAGGAACTAAGATATAAATTTCTCTAAAGAAATAAGATATAAATATCTCTACAGATCTACCTAAAGAACTAAGATATAAATATCTCTAAGAACTAACATATAAATATCTCTAAGCAACTAAGATATAAATATATCTAAGGAACTATCTGAGGTACTAACATATAAATATCTCTAAATAACTAACATATAAATATCTCTAAGGAACTAAGATAAAAATATCTCCAAGGAACTATGGTATAAATATCTCTAAGGAACTACATAAGGAACTAAGATATACATATCTTTAATGAACTATCTAAGGTACATATTAATATTTTTAAGGAACTAAAATGTAAATATCTCTAAAGAACTAACGTATAAATATCTCTAAGGAACTAAGATAAAAAATATTTCCAAGGAATTGTCTAAGAAACTAATGAATGTAATTCGTGTGAACATTTGCCGTAGAAATAGCAATATTTAGCGATAGGCTTGCAAAGTTTCGCATAAGGAAAAGTGAGTGTAAATTTGAAAATAATTCATCGCCTATAAGGCCGCATAAAAACTTTTGAATTTTGTTGTTTGTGAATTCAGGATTGTGCAAAGTCAAAGCAAACAAATAATTTATTTGTGCTGAGAAAAAGTTTATAAAATGTTAGAAGAGAAGGAAATCTGATAAAAAATTAAATAGAAGACAGTTAAAAAAAAAAAAAAAAAATTAGAAGCTTACTGTTCAAACAGCCTTGCAGAACACCGGACGTTGTCGTATTTTTTTGCCACACCCTGAATAAGAGTTGTGGGGGAAAGGGAACAAAACATGACAGTGCAGATTCTGGCGCGATGGGAAAAGGACAAAAAACTGCACGAAAAAAAAAAAATGCAGTTCGTTTGTTTATCAAACAAAAAATAAAAGAAATGTAGGTTGCAAAATAACCAGCGTGTGAAGAAGTTTAAAAGTGGGAGTTGGGAAAAGGATTTGGCGGGAAGCGCCGAGTTGAACGTTATCCTTTAAAGCATCTGCTGAAAATGCGATGGTCGCCATATTTGATAAACAAGTCATACATTTTTTTTTTTTTTTTTTTAGATTTTGTACATTTTTTTTTTTTTTTAAATATTTAGGGTCAGACACATACAAGGAAAAGGGTGGGAAAAAAACTGGGTAGACTGAGACGTAGTTATCAGCTAAAGTGTATTCTGAAATTTTGAACGTTCAATGCTGGATCTATGTAATTAATATTTAAATTTGAATTAAGTGCATTGTCAAGAAAGAAGAATATGAAAAACAAATAATCCCTAGATCGAAACAATTTTTGTCTATATTTCTGAGATGAAGTATTGTAATTATTTACATTGTTCAGACTATTGTCCTCATCTTTATTGCCATATTCACGACGTTTCGGCCGTTGTATGCTCCGGCATTCTTCAGGTGATTGTAAGTTTGAACTGAACCCTTTATTTCGTCCACCGGGGTAAATGGTTCTAGTTCCACTTGCCTTGCTTCTTCCGGGTATCTCAGTATCAGTTACCTCTCGTCCACCGGAGTTGTGAGTTCAATACCTGGCTACTGCAGTGGTGAACAAAAACTAATAGGGTTAAGTTAAAGAGAGATAACTAAAACATCTAGAGGTGGAATGTCACATGGAACTACCAAGGTGGATAAAATAAAGGGTTCAATTCGAAATTCTAATCACTTGAAAAAGGCTGAAATGTATAACTGCTGAAATGTTGTGAATATGGTAACAAAGATGAGGACAGCAGTCCGAACAATGTAAATAATCGAAACAATTGTTTGCTGAATTTTGATGAGAAAGTGTCACTGTATAATGCTCACTCAATGTCTTTACTGTTGAATTAAGTGCATTGACAAGGAAGAGTACCCTGAAAAATAAATAGCTTCAAACATTTGTTGTTTTTGTTTAGCGGCACATCAACCTATTGGCTATTTAATACTGAAATCTAAATATTTTCTACGCAATTTTATTTATTTATTTATTTATTTGACATAATAATGCTTTTAGTGATTTAGTGTCTTGTGCCATACTGTGCAACAGACCTCTATATTCGGCTATTCCAAAAAGTGTGGTTGGTTCTGAACAACCTTTCACCAATTTAAGCAAAGGATATGAGCAGATAGTCTGGCTGTTGGTTTTAAGAACTTAGCTGTTTGAATATAATACGTCGAAAACGACGGGAGACTACAGTATATATATATATATATATCCACAGACGGACTGTTTCGCTGTATCACAGTTCATCAATGTGGATAGACAGACATCCGATCACTTCAAGCCGTGATCGAAATTCGACCTATTTGGCATCAGGCAGATACTATACTACATAAGTTATCGGCACACGGCAGAGAAAGGGAATCTTTTAAAGTATTACATATGCGATGCACATAAATGCTAAATCAGCAGCCAGAGCGCTCAAATTCATAACTGAAAAGCGATGCGTTAATAACAGGAGCAGCCACTGTTAAAAAATTCCTTTCTACACAGTGCTCAATCAGCGAACGATATATATATATATATATATATATATATATATATATATATATATATATTGAACAATAAAAAAATATTAAAATATTAAAATCTTCAGACACACTGGGTTGTAGATTATATTCTTTTGTTTTGTTTTTTATTATTACTTCATTTAGATTCCTCGACTAGTTTCGGCCAAAATGGCCATAATCGGCAGAAGAAATATTTCTGGTTGCTGGTAGCAGTAAACTACAGAAAAAACATATATATATATATATATATATATATATATATATATATATATTAAAGAAAAACAGACCACTTTAAGGTACCATTATAATAATCTATTTCACCAGAGCCCTTTCAATGGACGCCTGATCATCAGATAGCACTTCCAAAAATGAAATGAAACAAAAAATGAAATTAAAATTGATGGGTAGTGTAAGTTTTTGTAATTTAACAGAGTGTAAAAGGGGTAGTTAAACAGACATGGTAGAGTATAGGGAGGGATTATATATATATATATATATATATATATATATATATATATATATATATATATATATATATATATATATGATAATGTTTTAGTACCACAGAATAAATAAATCGATTTGAATAAACACAATTTTGTGCTAATTTTTTTTTTCCTTCAATGAATCTCGTACATTCATAACTGCTCATGGTGTATCGAATGTAAACAAATGACGTCATGCATTAAGAAATGGACAAAGTTCGACAATTTATTTATTAAAGACATTTTTATGTTTAACGTAAATGCTCTGTTTCAGAAACAGAGCATTTACTTAAATACTTGTATCTATAAAAAGAACGTTAAACATAAAAATGTCTTTAATAAATAAATTGTCGGACTTTGTCCATTTCTTAATGCATATATATATATATATAGCGCTTGCTTATAATTTTTTGTAAAATTAACCGACCATATCTATTTTAATATTTTATGACATTTTTCCAGTTTTCTTATATGTTGTCGTATAAAATTTAATTTTTGGAAAAACTGGCCAAAGTTCATAAAATGTTTGTCCGAAATTGCAAGTAGATATACAGGTATGAAGGGTGGTTCAGTAAATCTGTAGCTTCACACAACTTAATTTTGATCATAAATTTTCGCGATAAAATGTTAAATCAATGAAATCCCAGGAGGTTATGTGCATTGACAAAAATAAATATTTTTTTTTATGTAAAATAAATGTTTTTTTATCATTAAACTACGGACTTCTTGGCGAGCATATGTTTTGTGTGGAAACATTCACTTTCTAGCTGTGTCCACGAATGATGACGTAAATCGATAAGAGTTTTAAACGCCATGTATTTCCATGTGCCATGATTATTACTACGACGAAGTAGATTATCCAGTTACCCGATAATACATATTTTTATTTTATTTTTAAACATTCGTTTATAATATCGTTCAGAATCAGATAATCCTTATCTGTTTGTTTTTTTAATTTTTTTTTTCTTAAATACAAGATAGGGTTTGTCCTAAAAGGAAGTCAGAAACCCAATTAAATCTTCAGTGTAAATACGATAAAAGCCAGTAATCAATCGATGGTTGGTCCAGGATGCCTATTTAGAAACAAGCTCTTTTTACCTGACAGAATTTGGTTTTATCACGTGATATTGGTTACTGATTAAAGGACGCTGATCTAGCTGACGCACAAAAATCCTCGTTTTTAAATGTTCATTTTTTCAGATAAGAAGGCCACTGGCCAAGTTGGAATCATTAGAGCTGTTTCAACTTGAATGCACACTGCAAATAAGTTTTATTTCTGATCTTCAGCATGGTTGCCCGTTTCCAAGTATGGCCGTCTGTTCAGACTCATTTCTGCTTCCTGAACATCCACAGAGCCAATTTTTTTTTTCTGCAATTATGTCTAAGGGTATTTATGTAAAAGCGAATATAATGATCTTGATCAGAAGTCTATCCGCTAACTATTAAACTTCCTGCATATCCGCCAACTTGGAAAACGAGCGGGAAACAACCTTTCTACCTTCCCAGCATGCTTTCTGCAATACGAAATTGTAGTATTTTTATTTAATCTTTTCAGTCCAAGCAAGGCAATAATACCACTAGGACGCAAGGGGTTACCGGAAGCGAAACATAATGTGAAGACTTTAATTAGGAAAAGTGAGCAGAAAAGGCAATAAAAAATAAAGTTTAGAAAGGCAGAATTCAATTCAAGCAGTCGAGGTACTAAAGAGAAAAGTTTTCAGAACAGATCCCATGAAAATATTTCTAGAAAACACAAAGCAACTAAAGTCGAAATACCAGATCAGTATCGATTACATTACAGACTATTTCTTACATTTTGTCAAGAAACTCGAGATATAAAGAAGGAACACCAGACTAGACATGCCAGCGGTATTACATGCAAGGAAAAATCGACTAAGCTTAATACGTGAAGTGAAGAGGTCGAAAACACATAAAAAACAAATCACTCACTTGTGTGTATGAAAAATAATCTCTTTTCTTATGTGGCGCTTTATTAACGGGCAAAGCTTTCTAGGAAGAGATTTCACAAAATTGTTTTCCCTAGGGCTCCATAAGTGATGTCCACGCACTCAGGAAACTTTTCTATAATTAGTTTTATTCCATAGTTAGGGTCGGGCGAAAAAAAAAAAAATGAAAAGAAAACGAAAAACAAAATAAAAATTTCAACGCAAAACCTGTCGTGATAAAAAAAAAAGGCATATTCATCAATTAAAACAGACTTAGAAATAGGCTTTAATGCAGATGAGGCTGCAAGTTACGTAGATTATAAATGAATTTGAAATGAATTGAACCTGAAAACGAAAGCTGCATTTTAGTTATTAAATTTTAAGTCATGTTTTATAAGTAGTCATTTATGTGCCATGCGTGATACATGCTTAGGCGATCATGTATCTTTCGATACATGACTGACTAGGCAGATTTTTTTTCCCGCAGTAGGTTGCCATTTCTTTCACCGGTAGACCAGTTGACATCCAAGGCTATAGAATTCGGTCTGTCCTTAGCTGGGAGAGGAGAAGAAGAGGATTCATACCTTTTCCAAGGGTATTAGCATATAAGTGCTAATTTCTTTTTTCATGTCTAATTTCAAAGATTAAATTGTTAAGGTTCTGTAAAAGAAATCTTTATCCTTTTCAAGGAATGAGTAGTTTTCATTATTTACACTATTTATATTCGGACTATTGTCCTCAACTTTGTTGTTGTTACCACAACGTTTCGACCGTTGTGCCCTCCGGCCTTCCTCAGGTGTATATCGAGCTGGGTAACCTAAAGTAAATTGTCCTACGAGACAATAACCTTGTGGATAAAAGCGTTGCTTTGTCAATTTGTTGACATAGTGGTTGGGAATTCAATTACTGTGTCATGCAGTGTGTACTTGAACTCAGTGGAAACGGTCAAGCAATAACTGAACAGTACTAAAAAAATAAGAATTAGACGATATCCCTAGACATGAGCAGTGAAACGAGAACTTTTTACCTTCATCGATTAAATAACGGGTTCAGTTTAGAATTCCCTGTAGGTTATCCAGGTTGATATTCTCCTGAGGAAGTGTGGAGAGCACAACGCTCGAAACGTTACGATAACAACAACAAAGATGAGGGCAATAGCCCGAATATAAATAGTGTAAATGATAAAAATGATAATTATTATGGCAATGCACAGAGCTCGTATAAGAATTAGACCGAAAGTCTGATAAGAAACAGAACTTTTATGTTCTGAATGCTGTCAGAACGAGCAGCAGAAATACTGAAAGACCAATCCGGCAATCAGTAATCCGGACCAATCAGTGAACCGCGAGTAATTTCACCAACAGCCATCTCAAATTCAACTAGATCGTTTTTTTTTTTTGGGGGGGGGGAGGCTACTTCCCGCAGCTGCTGATTTTGACCACTTTCAAACACTTAGACATTTCTACTTTTGTACATGTTTATTATAACCTGACGTTTAGCTGCATTCATGGCTCCAATGATTACAGGAAGTTCTTATCGTCGTCTGAAGCCTAGACATCATACGCTGTGCATAATAGAGAAAGTAGAATATTTGAAGAAACTTGACAGCATCTTGTTTGATTTTTACTTGTATCTCATTTAAATTTCACTTGACTTTCATTTAATATTTCACTTTGGAAGTGGCAGTGATGAAGTTTTTTGAGTAAGTAAATAGATTTACTTGTAAAGTTTAACGTACGAATATTCCATTTTACCACGTTATCATTTTATTCTTCCATTTCCATTATTAATCAGCAATTGTTTACAGGGTTTTGTTAAGCTAGGATAAAGTGCTTAAACTTCGGTTTAATTATATTTTAACAAAACTATTAAGAAATATTACTAATCCGACACCGTTCAGGTCCCGATGGTCAACATTATGATGTCGAATTATCAGGTCATCCGATAAGTTCTGTCCGAATTTTGAATAAAGAAAACAAGTGACCAAATATTACATCTAATTACAGATTCAATCAACAATGTATTTTTCCTCATTATCTATGACTTCCTTCCATCTATTAGCTTACTAATTCCATTACTGTAATATTCTTTTGGCTTTGATTCGAAGAACTCACAAATGTCAGTTTTAATCTCTTCCTGTGTTACAAAAGCTGTTTCTTCCAAATGATTCTGTAAGCTACGAAACAAACGGTAGTCTGAAGGAGCAAGATCGGGAGAATAAGGTGGATGAGGAATTTTCTCCCAACCAAGTTCTTCGATCTTTTGTGACTTGATTCGTGCTGTGTGGGGTCGCGCATTGTCCTGATGAAACATCACCCCTTTTTGATTCACTAGAGTAGGTCTTTTTTCCTCAAAGCTTGTTTCAAACGCTCTAATTGTTGACAGTATATTTCAGCATTAATTGTTGCATTAGGTGGTAATAATTTAAAGTGGATTATTCATTGGCGATCCCACCAGATTAAAAGAAGAACCTTTTGCCCATGAAGTTCCCTTCTCGGCTGTGGCTGGGGTCCTTCCTCTTTACCAAGCCACTTTCTACGACGCTTAACATTTCAATAAAACATCCATTTTTCGTCGCCGGTCACAAGTCTATCCAAAAAAGGTGAAACAAGTTGGCGAGAATGGAGAGAAGATCAAATGTCAATTCGGGATTTGATGTTGTTTTCAGACAATTCATGAGGCACCCATTTTCCAAGTTTAGGAATTTTTCCAAGTTGTTGAAGATGACGATGAACAGTTGTATGGTTTGAACTGAGAACCACTGCCAATTCCTGAACTGATAAAGCAGGATTTTCTTATGGGGCTGTTTCAAGAAGCTTTTCATCAAACTCAACTGCACGTCCGGTTCATTTCAAGGGTGAAATCTCCACCTCTGAATTTTGCAAACCATCTTCTGCAAGTTCTTTCATTCACACATTCCTCTCCATAAACTGAGTGAATGTTTCTAGCCGCTTCGGCTGCTGAGTTTCCTTTCTTGAACTCATAAAGCATTATGTGCCTCAAATGATTGCTGAGTATTTCCATGTTAGAAGGGTTTTAATCAAAGAAAATTTAATTTTATTGTTCGCTGAAATAAAATTTGATCAGTTTAAATGCATCTAAACATAAAAATAATGTTCAGCACCATTAGACATTACAAAATAGTCTTTAAATTTCGTTCATTTTAGAAAAAGTTAAAATTCGGACAGAACTTATGGGATAACCTGATAGATATGATGAACTTTATGATGTCGAATAAGTTATGGTCATTTTTAAGATGTCAAATTAGTTATGGTGAACTTTATGATGTCGATTTAGATATGGTCAACTTTATGATGGCAAATGAGATATGGTCAACTTTATGAAGCCACGAATAAAATATGATCACATTTTTGATGGCGAATTAGATATGGTCAACTTCATGAATACGAATAAGATATGGTCAAATTTATGATGTCTGATAAGATATGGTCAACTTTATGATGGCGAATTAGATATGGTCAAATTTATGATGTCAAATAAGTTATGGTCAACTTTATGATGTCGATTTAGATCTGGTCAATTTCGTGATGGCAAATTAGATATGGTAAACTTTATGATGACGAATTACATATCGTCAACTTAATGATGGCGAATTTCAGATGGTTAACTTTATGATGGTGAATGATATATGGTCAGTCTTATGATGCCACGAATAAAATATGATCAAATTTATGATGCTGAATTAGATATGATCAACTTGATGATGGCGAATTAGATATGGTCAACTTTACTGATGTCGAATTAGACAACCGCATTTCTATGCAACGCAGGATCAGGCTCCTGCATGCACCAGTCATTCTCTATATTCCTGCATGCATACGAGACATGGATGTTCACAGCTGAGCTACAAAGAAAGATACAGGCACTGGAAAAGAGATGCTATCACGCCATCCTTGTATCTCATACCTTGCCCACATCATCAACGATCAGGTGCACAGTAAAAGCCAGCAGCACAGTGGCCCACATGCAGATCTTTTTACTACAGTGATGAAAAGGAAGCTGAGATGGTATGGCCGCGTATCACGATTGTATAGCCTTGTAGAAGTAGTTCTACAAAGAACCGTGGTGCGACGTATATGGAGGGAAAGATCGAAGAAAAATTCGGATGACAATATCGAATAATGGGTAGAGAAACATTCCAGGAGACTCAGATTCTGGCACACCTCTGCGACAGATGGAGGTGAGTGGTGGGCAACTCAGCACGTCGGTGCACCAACGACTCCTTCCGTGGTTAAGAAGAAGAAGAAGAAGAATAGAAGACGGTGGCCCGGCTATAAACAAAAACTCCTTCCTTATATAAATTTGCGAAAGTTTTTCAGTGCAAATATTATTGGTAACGCCTCTCTTTTGATTTGGCTCTATTTTTTTTTTCTGCTGGTAGTAGCGAACGCAAGGCATGTGTGATGTCTTTCATGTTACCATCATCATATTTATGTAGAATTACTGCTCCTGTACAATAGTCACATGCATTTGAAGTCAGTACGATTTCTGCTTTTGGATTGTAGTGCACTAATGATAAGTTTGACAATGATAAGTATTTTCTTAATTTCTTCAAACGCCTTGTGAAAATTATCAATCCAGTTCCACTTTACGCCTTTATTAAGCAAATTGTTCCGTGGAGATCTAAACTTCTTCGAATTAGTTATACGGATTTGATAATAGTTTACTCATCCTGGAAATGCTTGTAACCTAGTAATGTTTGTTGGAGGAAGGATATTCTTAATTGCACTTGCCCTCGACGGATCTGGTTGACGACCATTTTTGTCAATGATTTGTCCGGAGTACTTGATTTTAGACAAAAACAATTCGTACTGAGTTTGAACCCATATTCTCATGTTTTCATATACCCGATATGGCGTTCCTTAGATACACTTTTAATATATATATCATCCAGATAAACAACTGCGAAATCACAATCTGCAAGCATAATATCCATAGCTTGTTGAAACATAGCTGGAACCACTTTTATCCTAAAAGGAAGTCGACTGAATGTATTTATAGTCACTAAATCTAAACATTCTTTTTCAACATGTATTTGCAAATGCGCTTAAAAATGATATGGCTACAAAAAAAATTTTCCAACGTTTAAATTCGCAAAAATTTCATTTGGACTTGGTAATGTGTAATTATGGTATTCTAATATTTTGGAACCATATGATATTCTTTGTAGCATTACATGCACAATCAAATTGTGCAATCTTTTCGTAAAGTCATCAGAAAAATCTTTGAAGCTATAATCAACAAGAAGATTGTTGATCACCTCAATAGTAGCGATAAACAGTACTGATTTCAATTTGCACGGGCCACTGCTGATATTCTGCGGTTAATCGCAGAATTAGTGAGGACTGTGACAATAAATACATGTCAAGTACGAACAGATTAGATATTCTGACGAGCTTATTCGAACGGATGGCGGAACAGCGAGCGGCAGCTTTAGTAAAGGGAGAAAAGCTTCTAAAAGCTGCAAGAGTTAGGTAGTTGTGGAGAGCTATGCTCGCCTATATCCCCAAGGGAAACGGTACATAGAAGAAGAAAATAGTGGACCTTGTAAAGTGGAGAAGAGGAGCATATCAAGAGGATGATACAATCTTAATCTGTTCAAGTCTAGGGTTAACCGGTATCTTCCCTACATATCCCCATAATCTTAGCCACTTATTCGGTAACACTCTGCCTCATGTGGCTCTTGTGCCTTGTACAGGGCGAACCTTTTTGCAATATATATTTTTCACTCTTTCGACGCACCGCATTACCACAGACAATCATAGTTGTATATATATATATATATATATATATATATATATATATATATATATATATATATATATATATATAAAATGAAATGGACAAAGTCCGACAATTATTTTAAGACATTTTTGTGTGTATACAGTCTTTTTATAGATACAAAAATTTAAGTAAATGGTCTGTTTATAATAAACAGCATGAAACAACATTCAGGCCGGTAAATGTTGTTTAATACTGTTTATTATAAACAGACCATTTAGTTAAATATTTGTATCTATAAAAACAATGTATAAACATAAAAATCTCTTAATATATACATATATATATATATATATATATATATATATATATATATATATATATATATATATATATATATATATATATATATGGCTCTGTATGCGTATATTGACCTTATTGTTTTGATTGTAGTAAAATTATCTGATCACAATAAACTTTGTGCTTCATTTTAGGTTTTGTTCTTTTAGGGCAATTACGGCCAACAGGAAACCCAAGACAAG
>OZ010579.1:112058849-112096349 GCA_963932145.1 Acanthosepion lycidas
TATTTTTCGCGTGTGCTGGGTGCGATTGAAAGATAGAACAATTCGTCAAATATTAAAACAAAGCCATTCATTTTAATAAAATAAAGAAAATTCAATCTGAATGTAACAGATGAGACAAAAGTCTATAACTGCGACACAACAGAATAAAAAAAAGAAACATCTGCTCATCGTCGTTATTGGATTACTCCACGGTGTCCATCGGTGCACCAAATCACAACAGTTGAGTCATATCTGGCTCATCACAATCACGTGATTGGTATCATTAGAAGGTTTACTTTTTTTCAAAAAAAGTTGAAATGAAACGAAGACATTCCTATTCGTTGATTTGTCTTTTTAATCATTTCACTCCAAGCAAGGAGCTAATGCCACTAATACGCAATGGGTTACTGAGAGCAAAAGAAAATGAGATGTTAGTGAGGAGAAACGACAATAAAGGAACAGTCCTCAGGGAGACAGAAGATGGTGATTGATGTTGCATTTAAATATTTTGAAGATCGTAGTTAACAAGAAACCGGAAGTGACTTTTACGAGAATGTCGGGAAAAGAAACTCTCAGAATAGAACATACAGTTACATGTAGCTAGTTTAACATTAAAACGATGAGATCTATTTGGCAATGTAGTACCACTTTTAAATTCATGCGGCCAAGACATTGGGTAGGGCTCATTAAAATAACTATCATGAAAGTATTTATAGAAAAGACATAGGGAAGCCACACTAGGGACGGTTGTAAAGTTATTGAAGACGCGATGAAAAGTCCGGATCGATAATATTACAGGCCCTTGTTTGTCGAGAATCTTGTGTTATGTATCTGGAACATAAAACTAAATATGGCTACATTATTTAATGTACAGACTAATGGTAGATTTATAAACGTGTAAGATGGATTCTGGTATGAAAGATTATCTGGATCGACATAATAACAGACCTAGAAATTCATTCAATTTAATGCACACCTAGCAATTCATTCACATTAATCATTCCACTTCATGTCAGTGGAAGGCGTGAGACTGGAGGTTAGCATCAGCCCTGCTGATAGAAGACAAAAATTGTACAGTAAGATGACTAAGTGATAGCGGTTTGGTTAAAAGAAAAAAAGCCATTTCTTGCCATTGAAGATCATTTTTGAGATCAGCTGTTATTTTTATTTTATCGGACCTATCGGGCTTTCCTATTAAGACAGAAGAAATTATTTGAGTCATCAGCACAAATAACTAGTTGGGAACTGATAACATCGAGCAGGTATTTGATGAAGATAAAAAAACAATTGAGAAAGTTAAGATCTTTGATGAAGATAAGAAACAATATAGCTTTGGGTGGTACCTGCGTTAAAATGAAATGATCTGGGAGCGTGAACGTTCAATAACGTATGTATATATATATATATATATATATATATATATATATATATATGTGTGTGTGTGTGTGTGAGCGTGTGTGAGCGTGTGTATATAAACATATATATATATATGTGTGTATATATATATATATATATATATATATATATATATATAGATGTTTATATACATGTTTATATATATATATGTTTATATACATGTTTATATATATATATATATATATATATATATATATATATATATATATATATATATCGTATCTATGAACACTAATGGGTATTCCCAGTTCTCATAAATACGTTGGACACTATTGTAAGTGGGGGTAATATGCTGTGTAAGTAGTCCCCCAACAGCAGTGGTTTACCTACTTCACGCCGCTAACGAGTAATTTATTTTGTTAATGTTATAAGGATTGTCATTTCATTTCCAACATCTTTTTGGTTATTTCCCATTCAGTAACCCTTCCTAGGTTACAACAACAATATATATATATATATATATATATATATATATATATATATATTATTCGGATTGATATCCTCATTTTGTTGCCATATTCACAACGTTTCGGCCGTGGTACACTCCGACCTTTTTATTTCGTCCACCGGGGTAGTTTGTTCTAGTTCCACATGCCATGACTATGATGTTTAAAAGATAGTAGATTCGTTTTGAAGGCATTAAAAGGTACAAGCTATTTCTTGCCATAATTAACAACTGATTGGGTATCATTTTTGTGAGAAGGTGAAATTTTTACTTTATCAGACATGTCGGACTTACAATTTAGACAGGAGTAAATAGTTGTGTCAACATCACAAATAACTAATTGAAAACTGATAACATCGGGCAGGTATATGATGAAGATAAGAAACAACATACGTACACCGAAAGAGCCGTAGGGGACTTCCGCTTTAATGTGAAAGGATCTAGAAGTGTTATTGTTCAATCTGAATTTCATTACACTCTTATTTCTTAAGAAATACTGGATCGAATCAAAAATTCAGCCAGTGTCCCCATAGCCTTTCAGTATGTGAAGATAGCTGGTGTTTCAAAATGGCAAAGGCCTTCGAGAAATCTAGAACCACAACCGATACGGTACTTCCTGTCTGAATAATAGCTGAAACATTACTTCCGTTTATTTAGTTCACGATTACAACACTGGGTTTTATATAGATTAACTCATAAAGCTAGTGTGGAATAGGCTACTACCTCAACCACTCAGCAGAAATTCGTTATATTTGTCATCCTATCTATATATAAGCCGGGGAGATGCCATGATTAAATTCTTATATCAGGGGCAGTCATCCCCCCCGGACTCCGGGCCACATCGGGGCCTGCGAAGGATTTTCGTTAAGGCCCCTGCCAACTTAATCGTGAATCAACTTAACTCTTTTACCATACACTTTCTTTTGTTCCGTTTCAGAAGTTTTCTTTTTTTTTGTCTGAACAAAAACAAATCCATGGAAACTAAGAAAATAAAGTGGATTTTCAGTGCCGAAAATTTAACGAAACTGGATACTCACCTATTTTTTTCTTTGAGCACTTTTGAAAATGTGTTGGCTTAATTTGTCAAAAAACATTGCTGTAAAAATGTTTCTTCAGACCAAGGTAGCCTTCTGGACAGGACGGTCTGAGGTCGAGACAATTTACATAAGATGAGGGAATAAATATCGTGCCCAAGACACACCACAGCTATTACGATTGTACATCTGGTGCTCCGACGTCACTGAAGGATTAAGCGATTCATGATTATGATCGAACTACGAGTGGTCAGTGTTTCAGGTATCTCGACTTCACTCACTTTCACACCGACGACGTGATGTGGCTTTCTTTATGTTTTTCTGCAAATATTTTCATGGCAATTCTTCCTTAGCGCATCAATTGCATGAATTTGAGCTAGCTACTTGATTGGTGTTGTAACCTAGAAAAGGTTACTGAATGAGGGGTAACCAAAACAGAGGTTGGAAATGAAATGGTAATCTGTATAGCATCAACAAAATAGCGGCGTGAAGTAGGTAAACCACAGTTAGTGGTGGACTATTTAGACAACATATTACTCTCACTTACAATAGTGTCCAACGTATTTATGAAGATTGGGACATACCTTTTAGTGTTCATAGGTAAGGTATATAACAGTAGCAAATGCCTTTCCTCCGTAGCCGAATTTAAGGTTTCAGTCTCTATAAGAGCTTTTCTTCGTGATTCTAATTTCAATTTTAGTAGATTTCTAGCATACCCTTTTTAATGGAGCACCTAATTCAGCAATAATGACATACCAGTTTAGCTGCTGAGGCATCCGTCTTAATACTTGATACACCTAGGTGGATTGTCTTCCCGCAATCCGCACAAGGATCATTATTCAGCGAAGTAGCGAGTACATTAGTTCTTCGAGATTGACGGGCTAACATCATTTAGTAAACGTTCAGTTTACTTGTCTACCTTTTCCAAGCTGACGACTCGGTCGAACTTTTGCTTGAGTGTGCTGAGGTTGGCAGCCTCGACCAAAACTCGACTCTGGTATTCCTTGTTGGCGAGTCCCGCAATCATCTGCCCAGTTATCATATCGCACGAAAAGTTGACTCAGCTTTCTGTGTTGGGACCATCAACTGTGAATGAATAAAATTTGGCTTGAAATGATTGACTCACCTTCCGCCTGACGTGTGGAATGAAAGGTCTGCCGGTGAACTTCCTTGTGCAAGCCCTTTATCGCAACGAATCGGATGTGTGAATGTTGAAACCTAGAAAAGGTTACTGAATGAGGGGTAACCAAAACAGAGGTTGGAAATGAAATGGTAATCTTTATAGCATCAACAAAATAGCGGCGTGAAGAAGGTAAACCACTGCTAGTGCTGGACTACTTAGACAACATATTACTCTCACTTACAATAGTGTCCAACGTATTTATGAAGATTGGGACAAACCTTTTAGTGTTCATAGGTACAATATATAACAATTGGCTACTAAGTTTCAACGCTTTAGTGTTAAACTAACTAGAAAAATCCACCACTTCTACTCCAAAACTCTCTTTTCTCGTACTTTCAACCTGTGGAGATCCTTCCAGATTTCTTGCTTCCCTGATAACTACAATCTTCAGAATCTAAATGCAATGTCAATCGCCATCTTTTGTCTTTTTGAACCTCGTTCCTTTTTTTTGTTATTTCCTCAATCCTCCCCAGTTTCTATCTTTTCATTCACTTTCACTTTCACTTTAACTCCCTGTAACTCCCAGGCGTAGCATTGTCGATTTGTTCGGGTGAAACGATTTAAAAAACATAAAAATAAAAATTGATGCCATGAGATTTTTTCTTTAAAGAATCAGCTAGCTTACACTTTCATAGGGTGAATTCATTCCTAAATCGACTGGTCAAAAGTTCTGAATTGTCTTTTCTTGGCTGGATAGCATCTTTAAAAGTGATAAAATATCTTAATGTACACAGCTAAACGCATCTAGGGAGAGAGGAGTTCAAGCAAGAAAGAGAAGTAGTAAATATTTTGGAACAAGCTGGGGTTTTCTTTATTTCCCCTTCTTTCACTTTCTCTTTCTATCGCCTCCCTTTCTTAAAATGTAGGAACCCAAATTTTAAAGAATCTTCAATCAGCACAAAGAGGCTGACTAGTTTGATAGCAAATTTCCTTAAATGCCGTTAATCGAGAAGAAGGAATAATATTATATTATATTATATTTGAACCTTGAGATGAAAATTATCTATACAATGTCATTAATTTGTTTTATCCTAACTATACTTGCTCATCTTTTTTAATTGTAAATTAAACGTTGTTCATTATGTTTTAGTTAAAATAAATGGCACCTGAAGATAACCTTGAGTATTTAGTCGGAACGTTTTTTTCTATGATTTTAAAGTCTATAACAACAAAAGAAAAGAATAATTGTTTGAGTCAATTTATTAATGCCAGTCTCTTTATTTATAGTATTGTTCAACCCAATGAAATGCACAAGAGCCACTCAAGGTAGAGCATTATTGAACAAGATTCTTGTAAGAATGTAAAATAATGAAAAAGAAGTGCACATTATGTGAAGGATAGATAATGGCTGATCTTGAAGAAGTTAAGATTGTAGTGATCGAAAAAGCATTCTCTCAGGAGACTTTCACAAAGTAACAGTTCTGAGGAAAAATATGAGTCGAACTTCCTCTTTACTAATGGAATTCAAAAGGAATGAGGATGTCGTCTCTGCCTGTGTGGCATGAAGGTCTGAACTGGTGGAACTAAGGAATGTAGCTTGTCTGAACATCTGTCATGGAAATAAAGATATTGTAGCGAGAGACGAGCAAGGTTTCGTCTATGGGAAATAAGCTGCAGGGTTGAAAATAATTTATCACCCACAAGATCGCATAAACGTTTACAAACTCTGTCAAGGCTTTAAAGTGTAGATATGATAGCAGTAATTTTTTTTTTTTTTTTAACTCGGACTCTTGTAATGATAGTGTATGGCACTGAGGAGACAGCTATATTCTGGAGAACCGTCCATTTCTTCATCATCTTTAACTATAGAACGTATATACGAGTCCCGCCTGAGGTCTGCAATGAGCCCAATAAACGTTAAAATGATAAAATCTGATTAAGAGTCCAACCGTTCATCATGATGGAAAAAAAATCAGGGTCAAATCAGGGATGATGAAACATTATTAGCTTGGTTTTTGAGATATCAAATGTCGCAAGTCATTTCCCTTATTGTGATGTGGGTGTTTGATCCGAGAATAGATCAGATGTCAACCTCCGGTCATCTCGATCTGCCAATATTTAGTTTCATAGTTTTAATGTTAGTACTTACTGCAAGTCGTCTTAGTAAATGCAGTTCCTAAAGAAGTAATAGTCATTGTAAATTCCCGAGCCCAAAACAATAAAGAGCGCTTTTTTCTTCATCACACTAAACAGAAGGGCCACTTCGACTTGGTGTAAACGCTAACAAGCTTATCTCGTTAGATCAATTACGACTGAGTACTCCACAATTTCGGTTTTGTGCCACACCTAAGCGATGCTTAGAAAGTTATTCTGGGTATTTCAACGTGGTACAATGGTTAGCAAGCTTGTCACGTTAGACAAATTACTACTGATTAGTGAATGCGATCCTTATTAAGTGCCCCATATTTTCGGCCTGGTGCCACATCTAAGCTTTGCTTAGAAAATCAGCTTACTTCGTGGTGTAATTGTTAACAAGTTTGTCTCGCTAGATCAATTACGACTGAGCAGTGAATTAGATCCTCACTGGATGCCCTATATTTTCGGCCTTGTACCACATCTAAACTTAGAAAATCAACTTACTTCGTGATGTAATGGTTAGTAAGTTGTCTCGCTAGATCAATTACGACTGAGTAGTGAATTAGATCCTCACTGGGTGTCCCCTACTTTCGACCTTGTGTCTCGTATGGTACGCTTAGAAAATTACCACACTAGACAGAAATAGGCCAGTGCACTGTCTATCTGAGTCACATATATTTCGATTTAACACCGGGAACCAGTATTTGTATGAGTAATTCAGTTGAAATTAATGTTTTTCTTTTTGAGTGGAGAGAAGAAAATTCTCAAAGAAATGAAGAATTGACCTTTTTCATTTGGTTTCTATTTAAATGCGCAACTCCTTGTCGAATCAGAAATAAGTCCGACTAAACCTGTTTAACCTGATGTCAAACAAGTATGCCATACACACACACTGTATTTGGGACTAACCTAGACGGATAAAGCATTGCAAATGAAACTGTATTTGCTTACACGTCATTATGTCCCAAATGGCATATTTTAGGCTGATTCTGGAAGACACTAGTAAAAGTTGTTTCTGGAAAAACAGTTTCAGTGAAAGGCGAGGCTGACAAACTCTTTCGCCATTGTTATATTCTAAAACTTTGAAAAAGAAATGAAATCTGTCTTATTTATTTTACTAATGTTCACCTAATACAAAGCCCCGTAGACACTTAAGGTAGAATGTTGCTATGTGGAGTTGTATTGGCATAAGAAAGGGCAAGTTCTTGTGACTATGCTGGAAAGTTAACAATTAACTCTAGACTTGTGGAGGTCAAAATCTAATTAGGGAATAAAATTTCAGAGGTCAGGTGGTGACACTAGAGATACAGAGCGGAGACAGATTTTAGAAAGGTCAGGGTTTATTCAGAAGATAATGAACAATCTTAAATTCCGAAGATTTGAAAAAAAAAAAAAAATTATTACCAGCAATACATTTGACTCTCAACAAAAATATTAGGTCGGTGCAAAAATAATGACGTAATAATGTCGTTTTTTGACGTTAAAAAATACGTCAAAAAACGACATTATTACGTCATTATTTTTGCAACAACCTAATATCTTTACGAAAATACATAGAATAAAATAAACCCTAGTCCAAATTCCACCCAAGTCTTTTCTGATCATTTTGCACTTAGGAAAAGCATGAATCAATTTCTCCTTTGTCTCCAGCCATACATATAATAATAGGGAAGACTGAGCTCTCTAGTCTTCAGTGGCAGCAACTATAAGAATTTTGTAAAGAAGGCAATGAGAAATTACTTTTTTTTTCACCTAATACAAGGCCTAAGATCCACTCAATGTAGAGGATTACTATGTTATATGAGTGTAATAAATGGCAAGAAGTGAAGCTCTTGGGACTATGCAGGAAAGATAAGAGCAAATTTAATTACTTAACTGTTGTGACCAAGCAAACAGTTAAGAAATAACAGAAGCCAGCGCTGCTGATATATTATATATTAAAGAGTAAGTAGAACAGAAGAGTCTTATACGACTAGTGAGTGGGCGTCGGTTGACCCAACGTTCAATCTATTCGACTGTTATATTTACCAGCCTCCCCACGAGGTAGGATGTGGCACAAGACTGAGTTTAATGTGGGGCAATCCTAACCCGTAGTCTCGGCCAAAATTACCCCGTAGACCGCGTATAAAATGGGGTCGGGTAGCTGTTTCCCGAGGCGAAACTCTGCCCTTCGACATAGCCTCGTCCGGGGATCCTCTCTGCTCGGAGGCAGAGAGTTTGACCAGCACCGCTGGGAAAAGATCTATTCGACTGTTATATTTACCAGCCTCCCAGCGAGGTAGGATGTGGCACAAGGACGAGTTTAATGTGGGGCAATCCTAGCCCGTAGTATCGGCCAAAAATTTCCCGTATAAAATGGAGTCGGGTAGCTGTTTCCCGAGTCGAGACTCTGCCCTTCGGCATAGCCTCGTCTAGGGATCTTCTCTTTCCGGAGGCAGAGAGTTTGACTAGCACTGCTGGAACAGATCTATTCGACTGCTATATTTAACAGCCCCCCATCCACGAGTGATGTATGAGCGCAAGGCCGTGTTTACCGAGGATTCTCCGAGCCCGTAGGCTCGGACAAATATATTCCTTCGAACCCGTATAAACGGGTTCAGGGCCTGTATATTTCCTCGGACGAAACTCTATCCTTCGGCAAAGATTTGTCCGGGTTCCTCTGTGCTCAAGGTAGAGAGTTCGACAGATGAACAATCTATGCGACTGTTATATTTAACACCCCCCCCCACAAGGAAAGTATGTGGCACAAGGACGAGTTTAACGTGGGTTTCTCCGAGCCCGTAGGCTCGACCAAAAATATTCCCTATGTTCTCTAAGGCCTTCTCTCCTACTAATCTTATAGTAGGCGGAAGAGTCCAACATAGACTCTTTAGAAGGGGGATACCACTACAATAACATTTCAGTGTTCATTTGGAGACGTTAGAAGTATAGTCTGGAAGTAGACTTTAGAAACGACCTGAAAGCCAATTATAAACACGAAACAAGGATAAACCGCTACTCCTCTTCTAAAGACCGGGGTGTAGACTGAAATTTATACACGTAATATCTGGTAATAATTTAAATACATTTGCTTCCTTCAGTTAAAGTTGACTTTAGAAATTGATAAGAAAGTTTTCGATTAAATACTTTTACTTTGGGTGCATTGGAAACACGCATGTGTATTTTTTAGAGGAATTGCACTGAACGGGAATTTTTTTTTACATTGATGTTCATTCTGTACATAACCCAAGAGCCACATGATGTAGAGGGCTATCGAGTAAAAGGCACCGCCCCAAGCAAGTTGATAATGTCACCAAGACGCAAGGGACCACCGGATGTGAAAGAGAATGAAACCCAATCTTAAACAAGAAACAAGGAAATAAACCTCTACACCTGTTCAAAAGACTAGAGATTACCAGTAATAAAGTATGCCTACATTGCAACATTATGGAAGATTTTGTAAATAGGCGATTGAATCGAGTGAATTTGTACGGAATAAGAAAGACAGACACTTTTATGGTTCAATTTCAAGCCTGTTCGTGAATTAATTAGCTGGAAGCAAGTCCAATTAATTAACTTACTTTTGTATGAAGTCAGGCTACTGGCCTACATTCTATTGCCACAAAACTTGCATACATTTTCTGGAAGTCGCTGTCACCGTAATCTGTTTGGTATTGCCTACTGTCAAGTGATTTTAGATAACTAGCAAGTATTTGCATAAAAAATCTACCATAGATGTTACATGTATGCTCAGGAATCTAGGAATGAGGTACTATCCTGCTTTCTAAGAGGCCGTTTCAAAATTGCACGATCAATACTCTTTTTCACGAATCTATCTATCTATCTATCTATCTATCTATCTATCTATCTATCTGTATATATATATATATATATATATATATATATATATATATATATATATATATATATATATATATATATATGCTTGTGTGTGTGTTTGTAAAAAAAAAACAGAAATAAATACGAATATATCTATAAAAAGACAATATGAATAAAAGCAAAAAAAAACAAACTCTCTTTTACCAACACGTTTTGTTCTCTGATGGATTTTGTCAAGGCAAATGTAAGAATTTCATTTTATAAACTCTCAAAAATATTCTTAAGAGTAATTGTGAAATTCAAGGTAAACTATGAAAGGTGCCAAAATGTAATTTAATGCCTAAAAATCGGAAGTAAGTACTTGTTGACGTTTTAAAAAATTTCTTAATTGATTTTATATATTAATTAATTTATTTACTTTTTTCTTAATATAATTATTATTCATTATTTTATTTGATAATTATTTATGAACACAAAAGGATTTTATACATAAGAATGTATCAAATGCATTAGTTCTATACAGAAATAAGTTCAACCGCAAATTTGATTTAATTAATATCACACTTAATATAAAAGAAATAACTTACTTTGACGGAAATTTCTTTAGAATGCCGCTATTGAATTTTGCCAAAATGTAAACTTGCGTCTCTGAATTGTGATAAATGAAGCAAGTGTGAGAAACTGAAATAGATATGTCATTTTGTGACTTTGCTTTTTATTGATACCACAACATGCATTTCAGAAATCATCTTATGCTGAATGATGTCAAATGCGCTCCCAACGGGAAAGGATGCAAGTTCATTTTTGGCGGAAGCTAATTTTTTTTTTAATATTACGATTCATTTTGAGCAATGTAAGTAAATTTCGAAGGGAAATCTAACTCAGTGGCACTTGGAGACAAATAAATGTATCAGCTGTAAATAAGATTAACTGTTTTTCAGGATTTGAAAAACTCATTGTACCAGAATTAAAAATATGTTTGGTATGACAGGACGATGAACCAAATTCCTATGGATATCTAGCTAGCTAGCTGTCGATCTAGCTAGTTTGTTCATATCTATCTATCTATCTATCTATCTATCTATCTACCTATCTATCTATCTATGTTTTTTCATATCTATTTATCTATATTTGTTTTTATCTATCTATCTATCTATCTATCTACGTTTGTTCTTATATATTTATCTATGTTTGTTCTTGTCTATCTATCTATCTATCTATCTTTCTTCTTATCTATTTATCTATATTTGTTCTTATCTCTCTATGTTTGTTCTCATCTATCTATCTATCTATTAGGTTGGTGCAAAAATAATGACGTAATAATGTTGTTTTTTGACGTTAAAAATACCTCGAAAAACGACATTATTACGTCATTATTTTGCACCAACCTAATATCTATCTATCTATCTATCTATCTATCTATCTATCTATTTATCTATCTATCTATCTATGTTCTTATCTATTTATCTATATTTGTTCTTATCTATCTATCTATCTATCTATGTTCTTATCTATTTATCTATATTTGTTCTTATCTATCTATCTATCTAATAACTAACTGTCACTCTATCCATTTAAATTTATGTCTGTATGCATATATGTATATGCGCATGCGTGCGCCTGTATATATTTTATGGCTTTAAACTTTATTTTTAATACGCTTATTAGAGTAAACGCTCCATTTATTTTGAACAGTATTTTCATTTCGTTTACGGTCCTGAACATTCGAGAAATCTTATTAAAGAAAAATGCGCCCTGCCGCAACATTCGAATGCACACGCACACGCACACGCACACACACACACACACACACACACACACACACATATATATATATATATATATATATATATATATATATATATATATATATATATATATATTCAACCTGCTCGGTGAAATGATATCGTTAAGTTTTGACTAACAAAACTAAAAAAAATCAAAATTAGTTGTATCATTTTACCGGTAAATTTGCCAAAGTTCATATTTATTTGAAAAATTTAATAATAAATTTGTTACACTGAACTTGTTAATATTATTTAGTCAAATACATTTGAAAGAGTTATTGCTGCTGAATTACACTAATCTTAAATGATATGAACCTGCAGCGGACTCTGACATCGAAACATGCAAGGATACGATCCAAGGAATTGGTTCGATGAAGCGCGAGAACGACGGAATTCAACAAAAACGGTTGCATAAATATCCACAGAACAATCCTTGAAAACGAATTTCGCAATTATAATAAATATGAATCTTGGCAAATTTACCGATAACATAAAAGAAATCTATTTCAGGAATTTTAAATTAGGGATCGAAAGTCTTTATAAGGAAAATGTGCTCCACGAAAGAAGTAGAACTTGCATTCGACTTTTAATCGGGGAAACTGCATTCAAATCAAACGTGTTTCACTATTAAGTCACTAGTGCGCATAACAGCAAAACAATGTGAGATGTTAATTGTGTAAGTTAGATTTGCTTTGCTGAATGACTTTTTGTGGCTTAATGATGAAACAGGCTTGACTTGAAAGTGGCATCCCTGATTAAAAATAAATAAAATTTCGATTCCTGTTGCGAGGCACATTTTTCTTGATAAGGACTTTCAGTATCTAGTACGTCACATTTTAATTTCAGTATTAAAAACAAAAACTTCTAAACAAAAAATCTAAAACATTTATGTCTCCTCAATTACTTTTATAGTAATAAATCTCTCTCTATAAATACACACACACACATATATATATATATATAATATTTTTATTATAATAGATTATGACAAAAACATTTTACATCGCTACACAAAAGCCTTTATGTTTCAATACTAAGATTGTACTTCCTCAGGAGATGATAGATAACTTGTGATAAAAATGCTACGAGCTGTGAATTTTTACATCACCTGTTCTTTCTCTTTTTTGTATATATATAGAATTTTAAGTCTAATTTTGGAATTAACCTTTAGGACTTGAAACATAGTAATTTCTGTGTCGTGATGGAACCATATTTTTTTAAAAAATATAATTTTATGCTCTACTTCTGTATCGAGCACTGTTTTGTTTTGTTTTTTAAATAAAAACATAAATACTAAAGAAATTTGAATCATTAATATGTTCTTTCCTATTACATCAATACACACGCGCGCACACACACACACACACACACACACACACATATATATATATATATATATATATATATATATATATATATATATATATATATACACATAGGGTGTCTCAAAATAATGTATACACTCTTTAAATATTAATAGTTAATAATACATTACCGTGATGTGAGAACTTATATGGATGAAAATATGCAAAACAGATGGATTGGAAGAAGAGTGACAGTTGTATACCCACCTAGATCACCAGATTTGACACCCTTGGATTTCTGTCGTGTGTGTGGGGGGTAAAAAGACAAAGATTACAGCAGGAAACCTGAAACAATTACTGAAATGAGAGTAGCAATTGAAGAAGAATGTGCTTAAATACCAGAGAAAATGATCCTGTATGTTTGTAGGTCTATTTCTTCAAGATATGAAAAGTGTATTGAACAGAACGGTAACCATTTTGAGCACTTGATGTGAACTCATCATTATATGAACATCCTGTCATTGCCCCAAGTAGCTTTTATCTTATTAAAGTTAATTTTCTATGTTTTTTGTATATTTTATTCCCAAATTCTTTAAATGTGGATTCTTTCTCTTGTATTAATCTTATTTACAAGTCAAAATACATAAATTGAATAAGTTATAATGATTCAAAGATTGTATACATTATTTTGGGACACCCTGTATGTATATATATATATATATATATATATATATATATATATATATATATATATATATATTATAGTAAAAAGAAAGAACAGTAAGATATATAATCCGGTGTTTTTATTGATATTTTTATTTTTATAAAACAGTGCTCAATGTAAATTTACAGAGCATAAATATTATAAATTAACTGATTTAAAATATGGTTCCTGCCATGTTTCAAAAACCGAAGTAATATATATATATATATATATATATATATATATACGTGTTTCAAAAACCGAAGCTCTCTCTCTATATATATATATTTATATTTGTGTGTGTGTGGGTGTGTGTGTGTGTGGGTATGTATGTATGTATACGTTTTTTAAAAATCTGAAATTTCGTCATTTGGAATCTGGGACGGGACGAGAATATTTCAGCATCTTTTCGTAATAATGGCTATTCTTTCCCGAGCACACCGGTCTGCCTGATAGAGACGCCTGCTGAAGCACCGCTATGTTTGTTTATTAATACAAATCTACTGAGCAAACCTTAGTTACAGTCGTCTAGCGTGATGGGCCATTTGAAAAAAGCCAGTATGCTGAAATCCTTGATTTGTGACTTCGTGTTAACGCAAAAATTGACAACCTCACGCGTATCCTATTTCACTCATCAGTTTTTCTCTCACTTCCCCAGTAAAATAACATCAAGAATTCACCTTCATGATCGCAAGTCGAACGGTATAAGCACAGGCGCCTATATATTCTTTCTTGATATTCATTTTAAGTTTATGTTCTTTATCATCAGACAGATATATGTTAATATATTCATGTTACATATCTGTATTATCACTACAATAAGAAAAAACAAAACAGGAATCGAAATTTCGGTTGGAACAGAAAGGCAACAAACTTATGGGCAGATAAGGCATACATTCATTTTTGAAGACTATTTGAAAGCCTGCAGTCGATAAGGACAGGCAATGCGTTAAAAGTTAATTGTATACAAGTTACGCCCATTGAAAACTAGAAGGCAGTTTGTTTTCAAAATCCAGCAATAACTGTCACATTTCAACTCTTACCTTAGTGTCTCGGCGAGGGGGTAATATCTGGTTGGTGAGTATAGTTGATATTTAGTAGTCGGTTCGATATTCACTGGTTGTCCTGTAATTTCTGCCTTGTATCAAACTAGACTAAGTCTTGTATATCTTGGCTACTCTAGTGTTCCTCCTCGCTGGAGCTGCCCAGTCCTCGTTTTTCAGCATTGACAGTGTTCAAAAGCGTTTACCCGGCCTTGTGGGTGATGAATTATTTTTCATTCTGCAACCCCCATCCCATAGACGAAACGTTTCTAGCCTTTCCCTAGTCTAAAACTATTTCCATGGCAAATGTTCAGACTAGTTACATTCTATAGTTCCGCCAGCCCAGACCTAGACAGTTGAGACCCATCGTGTTACGTATATTTTATTCGGTCGATCTTGCTCGGAGATTCAAGCCAGCCATCACGGTCCTGCATCAACCTCGGCAGGTCATTAGGGTGGCATCTTGTGTCATGACATAGCTGGTCAATGTAGGTGGTTGCTGAGCGACCAACCCGTCTTGCTTCCTGGCCAGTTGTCAAGAGTAGAAGATCACTCGCAAGTTTTTTGTTTTGCCCGCCAGCATTGTCGTACAAAGCGCATTCTTCGTTCGCCTAAGTTTGTAATAATATCGTCGATGTATCCATAGAACTGTGATTCACTTGGATGTTGTCTCCAAGAGATGTTAAGCATAGCTCTCAACATCCGAGTGTAGGTTTCATCAAGTTTAGACTCTAGGGATTTAGTTAATGTCCAAGCACTGGCATCATACAGACTATCAAGTCGATATCCTGCAAAAAAAGTTGACATATATTGACTGTCCCGGGTATGACGATAAACTACATCCGCGTCCTGGGTAAGATGATAAGCTGCATCCGCGTCCAGTGTAAGATGTTAAACTACGTCTAACAGAGGAAGGCCTCTGATCAAGAGGTTTTGAGGAGCGTGGAATCATCTCTTAATTGCTGTTGTTCCCAAGTCTACCTTGACCCTGGGTGGTAGCACCTGTTAGGGTCCCAGCTACGGACAAATAGTTAACACCCAAACTGGTGTCAAAACACTATGAAAGTGAGAAAATATGTTTTAATACTTTGTAAAAAATTATTACCTGCAATACATTTTTGAAAAAAAAAAAGATATTACCAGAAATACATTTAAAAAAAAATATTACCAGCAAAAAATATTGTCGGCATTAAATAACCCATTGAGGATGATATGCCATAAAATAAACCAACCCATATATTGACTATGCAGATGGTATAGCTGTCACTGCAGATACCATTACCAATACCACAGTTCTCATATCATGTACAAAAAGTAAATTCATAGCTATTCTCTTCGTATTCCATTAGTAAGGAGGAAAATACAGAGAAGAGGTACGCCAGAATACGTAAGAGTATCTCATATAAGGTACCTACGTCTTGGCGGATAAGTTCATGAACAAAATCAAAAACATTTATCTTTTCTTTTTTACATTAACTCTTCCAAAGTAAGTATAAATAATTTCAACCACATATTAACTTGTTATTGTTCTTTTTTAATGTAGGATTTACTCAACATTTGAAATATCAATATCTTTCGAGATATTTCTTACACATATCCAGGTTAAATATTTCAGAAATTCAGTTCTTCTTTGTCTTCTATAATTAATATGAATGTCAGTGTGTCACTGTGTTACACTTACTCCTAGAAGAAGTAGCCCAACATATCACACCATTTTGGAATCAGGCCGACTCCAAGAGCAAATTAAAAACACTTCGGACCGGATCCGAACCCGCAATCCTGAAATTTTATATTCCCAAGTTATTATTATTACGATTGTTCTCGGATTCCGCCATCTTGGCTTCTACTGATAAAATCAATTAAAGGGACATAACTCTCTAACTTTCAATAGCATATTTTCAAATGAAAAAAATATACTGTTCTCAAATTACAGAGTTTCTAAATAAAATTGCCCGTATTTTCAACGTTGTTCAGCCCTGGCACAACATATATCTTTGAATCAGACCGACTCCCGTGAGTAAATTAAAAGCATTCCGGGTCGGATCCAGATTCGCAGTCCTGAAATTTTGGATTCCCAAGTTTTCATTTCTTCGATTGTTTTCGGCGATTTTTTATGTGACTTTTTTTGCGACGAACTTTTTGTAGGATAACAATTTTTATAACTTGGAAATAAATTTGGGAGTAATTGAAATTGTTGAGGGATCCTCCTCTTTTTACACAAATGGACTCACCCAGTATATACATATACTACTGCTACGTGAAGACAATAAGACGAGAGCAACAGAGGGTGAAGGTAATAGACAGACAGACAGACAGACAGACAGACAGAACGAACGTAGCCAGCAAGTGTCACCGTGAGCGAGCACGTAGACTCAGTAAGAAGTCATACAGTGATACTTCAATATCAAAGGCTGTATATATATTTTGCTACTAACCCTTATTCCTGGAACTACTAACCTGCTTTACCAGTTTGTATTATTACGTTAATATATTATTTGCATATATTCATTCCTGGCGTTTGTTCATCCCGGAATCCACGACAGAAATGAATTGCGAAATCCAGTGAAAGTCGCCCACGAAATAAAAAGTAATTGTTTGTACAGAAAGTAAGGACTTATGTCCATCAAATTGTCTTTAAATTAAGTGGCGGCAGAAGAATTTTAAAAGGTAAGCTTAAATATTAATGCAATACTAAAATGTAACGATAAGTTTTGAGTTCTTCTGTAGTTTATTGTTGCTTATTGTATGTACTCCTCCCTAACTATTGTGATGAAGGCCCTATCAAGAGCCCTCCACAGGAGCTAGGTTAAATGCCACCCGATAGGGCGGCTTTTAAGCTAGTTAGCAATAAATGCCATCTTGTTATCCCAAGCATGTCTTACGCAATTAGTAATGTAACGAACACCTTTCAAATCTTTTTTCTCTAATAACAGAAATTATTAAAATAAAGTTATATTTTAACAGATTTTTTGCTTTTTAAATTCATTTTTGGTTCCAGACTTCATTCATATAATCGAGGAAGATGTTAATGGATTCAGGATGAAAATAAACTATTTTCAAAGTGGTCAATAAATCCTTACTGATTTACTAAGTATGGCTTCTTACAAAATGAGTTTCTCGTATATTTTTTTATTTCACTCCTTTCTTCCATCGACATTGCTTTGTTTTAACGAACACAAGACACGCATTTCTGCTTCTCTTTAAATGCCACTTATTGGACTGCATTTTTATTCCAGAGAGAATTTTTAATGGAGGATGTGTTTGAAGTTTGAAATATCAATGACTTTGGAGATATTTCTTATACACCTGCAGATTAACTCTTTCAGTAATACAGTTTTTCTTTGTCTTTATCAATAAATGTCATCTTGTTATTCCAAACATGTCGACGTCGCTTTTCTTTACGCAATAAGTAATGGAGCTAACACCTTTCAATTTTTTTTTCCATAATAACAGAAATTATTAAAATAAAATTAATATTTTAACACTTTCGCATGTTTATTGGGAGTCGTTTTGTTATCAGAGTTCAAAAGCGTTTACACAGCCTTGTGGGTGATGAATTATTTTTCATCCCGCAGCCCCTTTCTCAAAGACGAAACTTTAATTTTCATGCTTTTTTTTTTTTTTTTTTTTTCTATCATTAACTTATTAACATTTATTCATTTTGATATTAACTCTTCCAAGTTAGTATAAATAACTTCACCACCACTGGAATTATTATTCCGAGGAGATTTTTTTTTTTTTAATGGAGGATTTACTCGACATATTTATTTTTATTTCAAAGAAACCTTTTTAATGGAGGATGTGCTCGACGTTTGAAATATCAGTGACTTTGGAGATATTTCTGACACAGCTGCAGATTACCTCCTGCAGGGATTCAATTCTTCTTTGCCTTTAAGAATAAATGTCATCTTGTTATTCCAAACATGTCGACGTCGCTTTTCTTTACGCAATGAGTAATGGATCTAAAACCTTTGAAATCTTTTTTTTTCCCTAATAACAGAAATTATTAAAATAAAATGAATATTTTAACACTTTCGTACGTTTTTATGGACGTCGGTTTGTTATCAAAAAGACTGTTGATGAAAGAAACAAATTTACTGAAACTAGAGAAAGGCACAGTGTCAGATCGAAAAGAAAAGATCACTTTAATAGAGAAATATTACTGAGAAACGAGAAATTATCAAATCAGAACGAACTACATATCTGTCGAAAACTAAGGGACACGCCCTCCTTTCAAATAAGGTGGTAGGAGCAGATTAATTGGTTATTTGCAATTGTATCAGGAAAAAAAAAACTGTACTGTTGGCCATGTTTATTCTCCAGCCTAAAACAGGTCAATTTTGGATGATGACTGTTAGAATAACTATTTATAAACAAATTCTGAGGGATTGCTGATATCATGCTAAATCTATGAATCATTTCAATAATTACAAAGGTTTAAAGTCATTTGGTGAATGTAACATAGTAACTGTTACTCGCGAGCCTGAAAAACTTGAAAAGGTGTGGCATAAAAAAATTAATTGAAGGAAATAGATAGCATTTAAAAGTAGTAGCAAACGTTGTATTATATCTTTGCATATAAAACTGGCATTGTTTGGACGTGACGAAGGAAAAAAACCATAACAAAGGAATTATCGTAAGTTATGCACTTGAAGATATTCAACAGCAGTAACAGCTAAAATGGATACTGCATACTTTAATTTAATTCATTCATAAATTAATGAAGGAGATATTCAAAGAGAAAATAATGGTCTAATGAAGATGCTGATATTCCACATAACTTCAATAAAAGGAAGCAAACCCACATTAATACTGGAAAGAGCGATGAAAGCTGATCGACATAAGAAACCAATTTACATGAAAAATTGTTTTAAAGAGAAAGATTTTATGAATTCCAACCAACAGTTGTACAAGCTACTCGGTAAATGAATGCCGAATTGACCTTGTAAGAAAACGGGAAATATTAGTATTACCATAAACATTGGATTGCTTTGTTGGAATAGACATCATCTTTGTATAAAGATTTTTTTTACCAAAGCAAAATAAAGGATGTTCCTGGACCGATTTTAAATGTGAATTAAGTTTAAGCGTTTAATGATTTTTTTCTTTATTCCATCACTATTACTGGATAGGCTTTTGACTTCATTTGCAATATTCATTTAAAATCTTTTAAATGAATATTGCAAATGAAGAAAAAAATCATTAGACGCGTAAAACATTATGGGCCAAACATAGCACGATATTTATTATTTACCATTTATAATGATTTATTTTTTACCTTTTATAAAAAAATAATTTGAAAAGAAATATTTTCATTCAAAAATTTATAAGAAAAATAGAAAAATATCAATATATGTAAACCAACTACAATAAAATATTTATTTCTTCTTCTTCTTCTTCTTCTTCTTCTTCTTCTTCTTCTTCTTCTTCTTTATTTTCTTCTTTTGCGTGCTATGTCCTCCTTAGACCGTAGCCGATTATATCTCTCCCCTCTTTTGTTATTTTGTCATCTCTCCTAAAACTTGTTCTGTCATCCATTTACTTAAGCTAGCTAGGAAAGGAACCCTATAAAGACATATATCAAAATGAACTCTATACAGACATATGTCGAAAGGATCACTATAGAGCCATATATCGAAAGAAACCCTATAGAGGCATCTATTGAAATGAACCCTATGGAGGCATATATCAAAATGAACCCTATAGAGGCATGTAACAAAATGAACCCAATCATCTTTGTATCAAGAATTTTTTACCAAAGAAAAATAAAGGGTTTTCCAATAAGTTGGAACGATTTTAAATGTGAATTAGGTTTAAGCGTCTAATGTTTTCTGTTTCTTTTTCCTTCAGATTTAACAACTTAAGTCTTTGTCAATTTCAACCATGGAAAGATTAACAATCAAACAACGTGTTAAAGTTATCGAAGCCCATTAACGAAAATGCACGTTCAAACAGAAATGCATTTCGCGTACTTCGCGAATTTTTTGGTCAATGTGATCGAGAATGCAATTGGAAACGAAGCAACGTTGAGGAGATGTTCAATTCCTGCGCGATGACGAATAGAGGTGTCTGGATTTTCGACCACATTCTCGTGCACTGCAACAATGTTTTCAGCCGAACAACATTAACGCGCAACTTTTCACATATGCCACCGACCCAGTTTGTTTAAATTTACGAACAATTTTTCCAATTGCACTCTTGAAACCTTAACACGTTGTTTGTTTATTAATCTTTCCATGGTTGAAATTGCCAAAGACTTACGTTATTAAATCTGAAAGAAAAAGAAAAAATCATTAGACGCTTAAAGTTAATTCAAATTTAATATTGGTCCAAGTTATTTGAACACGCTTTATAAGCATTTTTCAGGAGTTGGATGGACAATATAAAATAGCGATATACTACATTTGGTAGTGTAACTGTTGATGTAATTCAGCAGGAAGTTTAAAGTGCACCATTTATTTCACTTCTAGCAGATAAAACTGCAATGTATTTTCGAGTCATTATTATTGTCAAATATGTAACTGGGTGCGAAGTAAATGAAAAACATTTTAAATTTTTATGATGTGAAAAATGCTAAAAGACTAGATTGGCTGATGTGAAAAGAAAATGTTGAACGTCTTTCTCTTCTCGTCTATATTTCTGCGTCTTTTCATGGCTCCACAATTTATTCCATCGCTATTACTGGACAGGCTTTTGACTCCATTTGCAATATTTATTTAAAAGATTATAAAACATTGTGGGCCAAACATAACACAATATGTATTATCAACCTTTTATAAGGATTTATTTTTTTACCTTTTTATAAAAAAATAATTTGAAAAGAAATCTTTTCATTCAAAAATTTATTTCTTGTTCTTCTTGTTCTTGTTCTACCTCTTCTTCTTCTTCTTCTTCTTCTCTATTCTCTTATTTTGTGTGCTATGCCCTCCTTAGGACTAAGCCGGTCATATCTCTCCCCAATTTCCTGTCCGTTGTAACTCTTAATAAATTTTGTCATTTTGTCATCTCTCCTAAAACTTGTTCTGTCATCTGTTTACTTAAGCTCACTAGATAGGTTATGTGTTGCTTTACTCTGTCCCTCATACCTTCAATCTCTCGAGTGAGTATCAAATTTTCCAAGCCTTCTTTCCTTATTATATGTCCTAGAAAATTCAACAGTCTTTTTCTGAGGTTAAGTATAAGAGTTTTTTTTTTCCATTTTTTCTAAATGTTGCTCACATGTTCTGTCCATGGTATTCCCAGAATCCTTCTGTAGAAGTACATTTCTGTTCCTTCAGGTCTCTTCTTCATTTGTGAGGTGATTGTTCAGCATTCACTGCAATACAGGAGGACTGATATTACGTAACCTATTCAGTGTTCTTTTCTTTGTTCCTAGCGAATCACTTCAGTAGTTTATGTTAAAACTAACTTGGTTAACGGAACATACGACGAGACATCTCCGGTGACGAGGGGATGAAATGAATTGCCCGTAAAATTGAAGAAGACAAGCTTTCAATATATATATTCACTGTTCTGCATATATCAGGTCATCCCATAAGTTCTGTCCGAATTTTGAATAAAGAAAACAAGTGACCAAATCTTACATTTAATTACAGATTCAATCAACAATGTATTTTCCCTGATTATCTATGACTTCCTTCCATCTATTAACAAGCTTACTAATTTCATTACTGTAAAAAAAAATTTGGCTTTGATTCGAAGAACTCACAAATATCAGTTTTAACCTCTTCCTGTGTTACAAAAGCTCTTTCTTACAAATGATTCTGTAAGCTACGAAACAAATGGTAGTCTGAAGGAGCAAGATCGGGAGAATAAGGTGGATGAGGAATTTTCTCCCACCCAAGTTCTTCGATATTTTGTGACGTGATTCTTGCTGTGTGGGGTCGCGCATTGTCCTGATGAAACATCACCTCTTTTCGATTTACTAGAGCAGGTCTTTTTTCCTCAAAGCTTGGTTCAAACGCTCTAATTGCTGACAGTATATTTCAGCATAAAGTGGATTATTCCTTGGCGATCCCACCAGATTGAAAGAAGAACCTTTTGCCCATGAAGTTCCCTTCTCGGCTGTGGCTGGGGTCCTTCCCCTTTACCAAGCCACTTAACATTTCAATAAAACATCCATTTTTCGTCGCCAGTCACAAGTCTATCCAAAAAAGGTGAAACAAGTTGGCGAGAATGGAAAGAAGAGCAGATGTCAACTCGGGATTTGATGCTGTTTTCAGACAATTCATGAGGCACCCATTTTCCAAGTTTAGGAACTTTTCCAAGTTGTTGAAGATGACGATGAACAGTTGTATGGTTTGAAGTGAGAACCACTGCCAATTCCTGAACTGATAAAGCAGGATTTTCTTCAAAGGCTGCTTCGAGAAGCTTTTCATCAAATTCAACTCTACGTCCGGTTCGATCTTCAACTTCAAGGGTGAAATCTCCAACTCTGAATTTTGCAAACCATCTTCTGCAAGTTCTTTCATTCACACATTCCTCTCCATAAACTGAGTGAATGTTTCTAGCCGCTTCGGCTGCTGAGTTTCCTTTCTTGAACTCATAAAGCATTATGTGCCTCAAATGATTCTTGGGTACTTCCATGTTAGCAGGGTTTTAATCAAACAAAATCTAATTTTATTGTTCTCTGTAATAAAATTTGTTCGGTTTAAATGCATCTAAACATACAAATAATGTTCAGCTCCATTAGACATTATAAAATACTCTTTAAATTTCGTTCATTTTAACAAAAGGTTAAAATTCAGACAGAACTTATGGGATGAACTGATAGTATAGCAGAGAATGTTATTTGTTTTAAAATATTTTTCTCATTGGCGAAGCTTCAGTAAATTTGCATCTTTGAGCACAAAGCCGAAAAGTGTCTTTCCATATCTGAACATTAGGTTTCCATTAATGTTCGACACGGTAGTGCAAAAGACCCAGAACAATCACAGCTGTAAAAGAGTTGCATGAAAACTTGAAAATATTTTCAAGAATAAAGACATATGACATGAATTGAAGTGAAACTGATACTCTTTTGGCAAAACTGAATGACTTCACTTCCATGTAATTTTATACAATGCTGCCACAAACTGAGAAACTGTTTGACATTATACATTAGGATGGTGGCTGGCCGCTCATATCCGAGTATGCCTGACTATCAGAACGGCTAGGCAATCCCTGTTGCAGACACCAGCTCAGGAACATTTGTGTTTGTTCAACACTCACAGATCCCACCTGTGGTTTATACTGAAATTATTTTGAGTGAAACTAAGTTACAGGATGTCGGGCTGTCGGTTTCCTGGGAACTGATCTGCTTGACCCTTATACGTCGAACTCGACGGGAGAGTCGACTATAGATAGATAGATAGATGATATTAGTGATCAGTATGGATAATTCCAAAAGGATATAAAACCCGGGAGAGATCTGTGTCAGAGACAGAGCAATAATTATTATTATAAAAGGCACGTAATAGTTTCTCTTTCATGTGCTTTTAACTGTCACAATTGATGTATCCATGTTTTCCGTAGTTTGTATTTTAAATTAGGTAAATAAGTCGAAAGTTAGTTTTTTCAACTGAAAATAACTTCTATTCGTTTCAATCTAAAATTTTTTTTAAATTCTCTATTTCTTTCTCGCTCTGAATGATTTCATCATCTTCAGTTCCACAATCACACATATGAGTTTTTACTGTTTTTTTTTTCTATGTATTTCTTTCCACCTCTCTCTCAAGCTTATTTCTTTCCAATTTTTTCCTCCACTTTCACGTATAGTATTCTTAACAGAATGCTCAATACAGAGTAAAGCAAATATAAACATTTATTCGCAAATTATAACATAAAAATTTTATAAAATCACTACAAAATAGTCATTTTGTTTGAACACTTCTGGTATTTTCTTAAGTAATGGCTATTTTTTGTAGTGATTTTATAACATTTTTATGTTATAATTTGCGAATAAATGATTACACACAAACATATATATATATATATATATATATATATATATATATATATATATATATATATATATATCCAAGGTCTGCCTGAAAAGTAACAGGACTGGATGTGCTATGTCAGTTATGGTCATGGGCATCGTCCACAGTGAGTTCTTGCCACAAAATCAAACGATTAATCAGCAAGTCTACAAAGAGATCTTGCGGTGTTTGCTTCATAAGTGACAGGACAAATCTTGGCTGCTTCACCACGACAATGCACCTGCTCACAAAGCCCTGAGCATTTGGCAGTTATTGGCCGAGAAGAACTTTTCTATTCACCTGATCTTGCTTCGTGTGACTATTTTCCCTAAGCTCAAGTGGGTGATCAAATGAACCTGTTTTGAAGGCATGGATGCCATCAAGAGGGCCGTAACGACGGAGTTGAAGGTTGGGCATCCAAGAAGAATCCTTCCTGTAGTGCATAGAAAGATGGAGAAGTGCATCGAACTTGAGGCGGAAAATATGTACATTGCTGTTTGGAATTTAATTTTTTTTTCTGATGCCAGTCGCATTAATTTCCAGATAAACCTCGTAAGGACTTTTCTGCTTGTTTTTTTTTTTATATATTAGAGCATTTTCTTGGTTTCTGGTGAAAGTTTAAATATACATTGTCCAGTATCTGAGTATTTTCGTATTTCATTCGCCATTATCAAATTGTTTTCGTTTCTTTTGCTTTATCCGTTTCATCGTTTCTCAAGAAAACGAAGGAAAACAAAACATTATCAAATTTAGAAACAAACATAATAAATATATTTCATGAATAAAAAATATACGACACAAACTGTCATGTAAAGACAAGTACGTATATGACGTGGGAAGACACAATATTTGAAAAATGATGGAACTGACATAGCACAAAGAATAAAACTTTTTTGATAATGGCGTATGAAAGAAAAAAGTACTCAGACATTAGTCAATTTATATTTGAGCTTTCAGTGGAAACCAGAAATCTGGTCTGAAACACGGAAAAAATCCTTAGCACAAAACTTTTGTTTGCAGTTAACCAAATTTGTATAAATTAAACGTTTCTGCCTAAATAGACCGAATTCATACATATATATATATATATATATATATATATATATATATATATATATATATATATATATATATATATATATATATGGGTATTTATAGGTATTCGCTAAAAAATGGCATACAGGATGAAAAATGCCCAAGATTCTGTATTAATTTGTAGAGATTAGGGGATATTGTTATTAAGTAAAAACTAAATAAATAAATATAAATGAGTAAAACTATATTTGTCAATTATAAATGGAAAAGCTTACTACAGTTCAGTGACCCCCAGTACTTTAAAAAGAATTTTGATTTTTTTATATGTGTATTTTTGTACATACAGATAAAGCCAAGGTGCCTAAAATCCAATAAATTATCAGGTAACTTAGAATATGTTTCTAATTTTTTTCAAGATTTCTGATTAGATAATAAATAATATAAAAAGTGGATCACGTTATATGTATCAAGTAATTAATACAGTTACGAAAAACACAAAATTTCCAACAGTAAATCTATCGAGATAGTAGTCAATACATCATAAAATCACCCATGTCAGTGATCAAAAATACTTTTCATCGATATTTTACACTACAAGTAAGTAATATTTGTTTCAAATCTGATTAATTCAGCTGTAAATTTGCTAACCTTCATCAAATGAAGTTTCACAAAAGTATATTATATTTTTGAAATATTTTAATAAAGAAAATTTCGTTGTATCAACAGATTTTAGTATTGCTCTCCTTTGAAGGTACCTTAATATATATATATATATATATATATATATATATATATATATATATATATATATATATATAGGAAAGAATTTTATTTATTGGAAATATTAAATTTAATCTGTTTGATTGAAATCAAAACTAAAATAAAAGTTTCGACAATGATTTTTCCTTTTAAAAAATGCATTTTGAACCATAGCTATCGCTTTTCTTTGGATGGTACCTATATATATACATTTCTGAAGCTATATAAATATATATATATATATATATATATATATATATATATATATATATAGCTTCAGAAAAAGATTACAATTCCGCCACGAATCCTATTGAAAATCTATGGTAAGAACTGAAAGTTCGAATAAATCGTCGGACGCCAAAAAACCGTCAGGAATAGAACGTGTAACCATTGAAGAATGGAAGAAAATCCCAGAAAAGAATTGATCAAATCTCAGCAAAAACTTTAGAAAAAGATTACAGAAAGTTATAAAGATTAGAGGCCATGATATTGACTATTAATCTTGTGAAAATTGGTTAGATTGTTTCTATTTTTCATACCGTACGAATAATTTGTCATTTCCTATTTTGAATAATTCACCTGTCAAATTTGCTGTTTAATGTATTCTTCGGAAAATCGGGTTTTTATGTTTCTTTCTTTGTGCTTATTAAGATATAGAAAATCTGGTATCATACAAGCATTAGCTTCTGAGAAATGGATAAAAATATTCAAAATTGATGGGTCTACGAATAATTTCGTCGTTGACTGCACAAACATATATATATATATATATATATATATATATATATGTGTGTGTGTGTGTGTGTGTGTGTGTGTGTAGTAAAGTAACAAATCCGTTGGTATATAATCCGAGTGAATCCTAGTAATATCAAATATTAAAACTGATCCACAAAAAGAGCTCAATGTATTTATTATAACAGAGCATATAAATTACTCAACAAAATCCAAAATTACTTCATAGTCCATACACCGAGGTTGAATAAGACTGACGTATTTCGCGTTGTTTGAAAGAGATCCATCCCCATATGAGGTAATTTGGATTTTGTTGTGTAAAATATATATATATATATATTTAAAGACATTTTTATACATTCTTTTTTATAGATACAAATGTTTAAGTAAATGCTCTGTTTATAATGAACAGTATTAACAACATTTACCGGCCTGAATGTCCGCGAAATTGTCATAGAAAATATGAGACCTCCGAAAGGAATCGAACCTGTATCCAATACGGAACCGTCATATAGCCTGACGTGCTTTCACCGATTTCGCCACAGAGGATAGTTTCGGTTGGCAAGGTCGATTTTACTGTTTTTAAACTACAATTCTCCATGATTTTCTCAGGTACATACTGCTCGATGCGTATCCAAATGTCAACAAATGACGTCACACATTATGAAATGGACAAATTATTTTATAATATATATATATATATATATATATAAACTGGGAGATATTTTAACAAACAATTGGTTGTATAAACATGTTACACTTAAAATCCGGCCATTGTATACAGATAAAAACATCATTTATGTCTGAATTTCTGGGATAAGGAGTTATCATTATTTACACTATTTACATTCGGGCCGTTGTCCTCATCTTTGTTGTTGCTATCAGAACGTTTCGGTCATTGTACTCCCGGCTATCATCAGGTGTATATCGATCTGGCTAATCCCCAGGGAATACCGAACTGAAACCTTTATTTAATCTTGGAAGGTAGACTGTTCTCATCCCACAGCCTTTGTATAGGTATATTAAGTCTAGTTCTTACTTTTAGTAATACTAATTTATTGATGGCCCTGTTTCTTGGGTCCAACCCAAAATGTTTTGATAAGAACAACAAAGATGAGAACAATAGTTCGAATGTGAATTGTGTATTGTTTAGCTGAACGGAAATTCTTGCACTTCTCAGATGAATTGGTTTCTTGGTAAAGATTATTAGAAAACTCAGAAATAGGACCTTTTTTGCAATTTTTAATCAAAGATTGAAAAATGACGTTGTCAGTAAACGCCCAGCATAAGGTTATTGTGTCCTGCGTATTACGGTTGTAATGTCATTTTGAATTGTAATCACAAGCTGCAAAGGAAAGAAAAGAGAAAATAAAATGAGGCAATAAATAAATAAATAATACGAACGATACGATAGACTATTAATAGCATCATTTACAAATAAACCGAAGTATTTTTTTTTCTGTAGGCAGTTAATGAATGACTCATTGAAAATCAAACAATACTTTTATTTTTTCTTTTCCTTCTGTCTTTCTTTAGTGTTTTGTCTTCCTTTATGTTTATCTTTCTTTCTTTCTTTCTTTCTTTTATTTTTGTATCTTTCTTTCTTTCTTTTAATTATTATTATTTCTTTCTTTAGTTAATAGAATTTCTTTAATTTTATTTTCAGATGTTCATTTTTTTCATTTCTTTAGTTCATTATTTTCCTATAATTATATATTTCTGTCTTTCTTTCTGGCTGCAATCCTTTATTTCTTTCATTCTCCTTTCTTTCCTTCTTTCTTTTCTTCTTTCTTTCCTTCTTTCTTTCCTTCTTTCTTTCCTTCTTTCTTTCCTTCTTTCTTTGTCTTTCTTATTTTTTTTATTATTCAGTATTTGTTTGTTTATTTATTTATTTAGTTACTTGTATTTCTTTCTTTTTGTCTTTTTTTTTCTGTCTGTCTACACCGTTTCTTTTTCTGCAATTGTATATCTTTAATTTTCTTTTTCCTTCCATCCTTCTTTCTTTCCCTCTTTCTTTCTTTCTTTCTTTCTTTCTTTCTTTCTTTCTTTCTTTCTTATTGCTTCTATCTATCTATCTATCTATCTATCTCTGTTTCTTAAGTTTTTATTTCTTTCATTATTGTTTCTATCTATCTATCTATCTATCTATCTATCTATCTCTGTTTCTTAAGTTTTTCTTTCTTTCTTTTATTGTTTATGCCTATCTATCTATCTATCTATCTATCTATCTATCTATGTTTCTTTTTTCTTTCTTTCTTTTATTGTTTATGCCTATCTATCTATCTATCTATCTATCTATCTATCTATGTTTCTTAAGTTTTTCTTTCTTTTATTGTTTATGCCTATCTATCTATCTATCTATCTATCTATGTTTCTTAAGTTTTTCTTTCTTTTATTGTTTATGCCTATCTATCTATCTATCTATCTATCTATGTTTCTTAAGTTTTTCTTTCTTTTATTGTTTATGCCTATCTATCTATCTATCTATCTATCTATCTATCTATCTATCTATCTATGTTCCGTAAGTTCTGAACTTCATCTTATCACTAATGTGAAAAATCAACAGTTATCGTCGTTTAATTTCCTAGCGTCCTGATCTCGAAACATTAGTGAATTATAATAATCTACAAATATTTACTATGCGTCGCTTTGTCTCGTACAGCTATGCATACAGGGAAGATGTTGATGCGCCAATGTTTCTAATCAGATCACTTGCCTTGAAGAACAGCATCCAAGCTCCTACCACTTACCTAAGCTCGAACCACGAACAATGACATCAACAAAGAAGCCATCACCAAATATACTTTACTAAGCTTTGTTTTGCGTAGAGCTACCATACTGACAAACGATCTGAAAGATTCACTTTTATCTGTAAGGCTCCCTATGGCGAAGAGTGGACTTACCGCCATTTTCTTTATGCATTTCAATACTAACGCCATCTAGGCCTCGTTAGCAAAAGTTGTTTCGCATATAGGTTGGGTAATTCAGCACTGTACAGTCTGTACACTGTCCATTTTTTTTTAAGCATTACGCCCCGAGCAAGGCGTGAAGCCACTAGGATGCAGGGGGTTGCAGAAGATTAGGAGCCAGAGCAGATAGGAGTGATAGAAGAAAGGATAAGGAGAAGGATAGTGGGTAGATCAAGGCAACTGGAGATGTCGATTGACATTACATTTGAATAGTTGGAGATTATAGCTCTCAGGAAAACAGTAATTGGGAAGGGTGTTCCACAGGCGAGAGGTGTGAGACATGAAGCTATTGGAGTAGAAGAGACGGCTACATTTAAACGTTTCTACAGTGTAAGGGTGAGAGACAGCCTCGTAGGGCGCTTGAACTCGTGAAGTCTGGGAACCAGTGAAAGCAGCTCAGCGGAGCAATTACCTTGAAAGTATTTGTAGAAAAGACAGAGAGAGGCGATGGCGCGTCTGTGAGAGAGTGACTATAGACGAGATGCCAGCTTAGTAACATCTAGCAAAAGATTTTAGTAGCAGAGTATCGATGAGCAACGGGCCCATTACACAATCTAAACATCGTTCTATGTATATATTTATTAAGTTTAACATAGTCTGACATAATACTACCATAATGAGTGGCATCATCGTGGGTAGCGAGGCTAGTTTAGTTGATGACCTCTAGAGAGTATAGTCTCCAATGCAATTTCACAGTAGAATCATTTATAATGAATTTTTTTTTTATAGTAAAATCATTTGTAATACATTTTCATAGTAAAATCACTGCAAAGTAAAATCATTTATACTGCATTTTTATAGCAAAATCAGTTGTAATGTATTTTCATAATAAAATCATTTGCAATGCATTTTCATAGTAAAATTATTTGCAATGCATTTTCATAGTAAATTCATTTCGAATATACGTTCATAGTGTAATCAATCACAATCCATTTTCTTAATAAAATCAATTACAGATATCTTGACAATTATAATGTTTAGCCAGAATAATCTGGTTAAACATTACTAATAACAAGTGAGTTCGATCCTCACTCGGTGTTCCATACAAAATTCGATATTAACTAATCTAATATTTTGCAGATATCGTAAAATCAAACAAACTCACTTCATCTAACCACAATTAGGGAGCACTCGGTGAGGATCGAATTTTTTTATGATAGAAATAGTTTTTAATGGGAGAGAACCATTATGGGAACTATTATTATATTATAATGCTGCTTCTTTCTTAGTCTCTTATTTAGTTCTTTAGCAAGTACGTTACGCCCTATTAGTACCTCATAAATAAGGGAATAATCTGTTTTAATCACGAGGAAAGACGGAATTTTAGGGGTGCTGTTTGGATTTAGTGAGAAAACAAATGAAAGGGAAGACAGAGGAGACAATAACAGGTATTTACGGTCTGCTTCACAGAAATGGAAAACCTTGTCAATTTTGAGTCTTTTTATTTGTACCCTCTTCTTTAAATAAAGACATGCATTCATATTTAAGCTGGTTTGTTGATTCTTTTTTACGGTTTATCAACCCTTTGCAGCATATTTAAAATAAAATATTTTTAGTCTGTAATCATTTTGGGGGGTGCGGTGGAGATGATAATGGTTTAATGATACAAGTCTTACTAATTAACCCATAGCAGGGGTAAGAAGAAGAAGTGGAGCCATAACTTTCCCATGGTTATTAGCGCGTAAATGAAACTGGAACTCGGCTCTCCGATTGACAATTCAGAGTCATTATCCATTACACCACCCGCACACTCAAGTTTACAGCATCTGGTATTCCCAAGCGGTTACCCATCTAGGAACTGACCAGGCTCGACGTCACTTAACATTAGTCATCGTACGGGAACTCGGATCTCCGATGAAAAATTCCGAGCCTTTATCCATTACACCACTCCCACATCCAAGCTTAGAGCACCTGGTATTCCCAAGCGGTCACCCATCTAAGTACTGACCAAGGTTGACGTTTCTTAACTTCTGTGATCGTACGGGAACCGGTGTTTCAACGTGATGTGGATGTAAGCCCTTTTATTTCCAACAGAATTGAATGTGAATCTTCGGATATATTTTTCTAATTATTATATTAATTTGTAGTAATTCTTGAGGTATCATTGAGGTAGATATAAAAAAAATAGTTACCACTCGTTACGTCATATTTTTCAACCATTGGTAAAGCGGTGATCAGGGCTCAAAGGGTTAATACTATATATATATAGAAGACTGATCCCCCACTTTATGTCCAGTAGAATCTTTTCTTAATACCAGTTTTTTTCTGGGTATGACGATAAAGTACATCCAGCAACAAGTTTCAAAGTGATGTGGATATAACCCTCCTTATTCGAATATTTTTTTTTTTTTTGCTAATATTGTTTAAGAAGTTAAGCTCAAATATTTAACGAGGTTATTATGAAGTCTTAAGCCCTTCGTGATACTTCTCAACGCTCATACGTAGTTCTTTCCTTATCCTCTTAATCGGAATCGTTATATAGTCTGGGTATTCCGACTATGTTAATTAGTTAATCTACATATCACTACAGAGGCAATAGGAGAATTTTTACTGTTTTTTTTTATTGAAATCACAAGGAGCTTATTCAATCATCAACTTAAAAATTAAGATTTATTACCAATGCAAATAGGAAAATCGTGAATTTTCCTCAGATATTGCTAGTTTTTATAAAACAATTATATTCAATACAAACATCCTACCGCAAACAAACACAATTGAGTTTTTAAAATGTTATTAATTTGATATCAGAATACGTTTTCATCTAGAAGATGACGGGCAGCTGCGCCTAGCAAACATTCCTAGCATTCCGAAGATGTTTTTTCCTCTTTCACATTTTCACACAAAACGACTTCAGTTCGACGTCAACTAAGGAAGGCAGGAAATGTTTATAATGACACTTTTCCAGAATATGTTTCCTCGCCATGAATTCTTCGGGTTAACGCGTGATTGTCTGCAGGCAAATTCAGTTTCCTTGCTGAAAGGAAGAATAAGTAGATGTGCTTGAACTTGAAGTGAACTGTTGTCATCCCGACATGGTTGACAGATTTCTTGCGAGAATGAATCACCGAAACAATTGACAGGCCGACATTTAGTACATTTTCGTAGCTGAAAGCAAATAAACAGAAAGATGACTGACCGCTTGAATGAAAGAAAGGGAGTGGATTAATATATATACAGCGAAAAGAATTTCCTATCTACCGATAGTAGCTTTCACGAATTTAGAAAGAGAGAGAAAGAGAGAGCGAAAGAGAGAAAGAGGAAATATATTTGACGACATCACATCTTGGCTTTTGTACTCGCGATGACGTTGATACATTTTTTACGTTATTTCTTCTATTTTTGAAGAGAAAACAGATTAAATTAACCAAATATAGATTGTAAGCAGACCCCCATACGAATCTTACTGTGGGAATAAATTGTAGAAGCTTCCTTTAATTTATAAGAACGATTTCAAAAATAAAGACAGGAAAAAATAATTAAAAAAAAAGTCTACGTGATTTGAATTCTTTATTATTTCAATAACCCTGCGTTCCTGGACAATTTTAACCCTACCGCCTGAGTTCCTGAGTCAAAATTCGCAAATAATTGGCATATAACGTTTCACGGTAGATATAAAAATAGTTACCAGCCGTTACGTCATATTTTTCAACCATTGGTAAAGCGGTGGTCAGGGCTCAAAGGGTTAAAACTATATATATATATATATATATATATATATATATATATATATATATATATATATATATATATAGGTTGTTGCAAAAATAATGACGTAATAATGTCGTTTTTTGACGTATTTTTAACGTAAAAAAACCGATATTATTACGTCATTATTTTTGCACCAACCTAATATATATATATATATATATATATATATATATATATATATATATATATATATATATATATCTGTGTATATATATATATATATATATATATATATATATATATATATATATATATATATATACTTGGATTGATGTAAGTAAATATGTTAGTTCTATCACTGATATTGAGCGCTTTCCAATAAGTACCACGCATATATAATATATAAATAATATATATAATAAATTGGATATATATATATATATATATATATATATATATATATATATATATATATATATATATATATATATATATATACACATTTCACACACACACACACATATATATATACATTATTATTATTATTTCACAGCGTTTGCAGGACTCGGAGTTTGATGCACAACACAATCTCCAGGTGTTGAGTTCGGACTGATAGATATAAAAAATTGTTACAAGTCTTTACCTACCTTTCAACCGGTGGCTGGGCATTACGTCATTTTTCTCTTCCACCACAAATAAACAGGATACCTATCTACCATAGTGGGCTTAATTTTTTGAAGTTAGCGATCTTGCTACGAATGACAGAATGCACAATATCAGGCGGATACCCATTACTACATAGAGTTCTCGTTACAAAATCTATTTTCACTATCGAGAAAAACCTTAGAACAAATCATCAACGCCCTACGCGTCAGTTTTGATGAGGTTTATCTTCCGCTTGTTTGAACAAAAGGAATCTCAACGCGTGTACAAACCGACAAAAACAGACTTCCTATATACTGAGGTAGAAATATAATAATATGATGCTTTGCTTTGTATTTAGCACTTTTTAAAAGTAAATATTACGAACAATGTATTTTTGCTCCATCTGTTCTTTCTCTCATTTTGATATATATATATAAAGGGTGTTTCATTAAAACGAATGAAACTCAGCAGTAAATAAATTAGTATTATTGGTGAATATTTAATTATTTCTCTATTGGATGATGTTATTTAAGTCATGGCAATTATGTGTGAAAAATAATATCGCCCAAATGTCCGTCAAGTCTTCGGCAACACACCTCCACTCGATGGTCAAATTTTTGATAACGTCTCTGCGAAGTTGCTCCTCGGTCTCACGAATATGCCTTATTATCTCATCCTCCACCTGTTGAATTGTTGTTGGCTTGTTGGTATAGACCTTACTTTTGAGATGACTCCAAAGAAAGACATCTAAAGGTGTCTAGTCACACAATCATGGTGGCCAACTGACTTCGCTGATGATGCGACCTGGGAACTTTTCATTGCAATTCTGTTTGAACGTCCATTTTCGTAATAGGCTTGAATAACTTTAACACGTTGTTTGATTGGTAATCTTTCCATGGTTGAAATTGCTAAAGATTTAAGTTGTTAAATCTGAAAAAAAAATCGTTAGACGCTTAAACTTAAGTTATTAGAACACCCTTTATATATATATATATATATATATATATATATATATATATATATATATATATATATAACATTATGAAATGGACAAAGTCTGGCAATTATTTTAAGACATTTTTTTATGTTTATACGTTTTTTTTATAGATAAAAATATTTAAGTCATTACTCTCTTTCTAATAAACAGTATTAATGATATTTACCGGCCTAAATGTCCGAGAAATTTTCATAGAAAATATGTCTCCGCGCCATCTCCGTCCTATCCTGTGCTGTGACGACCAATGTGACTTGGTATTGGTCGCGGCACCAAATGTGACGTTCTAACCTCTTGCTGATTCTGATGGGAATCTGGTTAGATTCGGTATCAGCCTTGTCGTTCCCAGCTCACCTCCAACGTCTGGTTACCGAAGTAACTGTTTTGATTTCTAGTCTAAACTACCCACGTTGTGATTTGATCTTAGGTAGACGAAATCAGTCAGTCGACGGGCCGTAATGCAAGTCGAGTCCGAACAAGGGTAATGCCGCACAAGTATATGTAAAAGAAAATAAAGTAACAACTCGAAAAGTTCAAATGTGTTAAAAAAGGATAACAATATTTTATATCTGGTTGCTGAATACAGGGCTGCGTATTTCTCCCAAACCGCTAATATGGATTGTGTTTGTTAGGCGAGTCTTAACATCTTAAATTGTTCTTTTAAGAAACTGGTTTTGGTGTATCTTCAGGCGATATTCGTAAAACTTGTTTTGGTTGTGTGAGTCTAAGTCGTTCTTCAAAAATAAATTGTTCTTGGTTAGAAGTTGAGGTCGAGAATGCGTGGATCTTCCACTCAGGTTCCTGCGAGGCGGGTCTCACAGCTCACAGCTCAATTGCAACTAACTTATCTCTGACTCAACTCTTGCCTGTCTTCAACCCCAACTCTACTGCCGTCCACTCGCTGCGACTCTGCTTATATGGACGCCGACCAAAACCGGGGTGGGCTTGTCGGGGTTTGAGGTTCCTTGATAATCCACATTAAGAATTTTCTTTGTTTTCGGTCAGCAAAATTTATTACTTTCCATTTTTGGAAGTCCTTAATTTCTAGTTAAAGGGAATCGTCCTCCCAAATTCTTCCTTTCTCATATTGGTATCTCACACCAATCCCTTCAGGGGGTGTCAACATGCCTCCTCTCCTTCTTCATGGTTTACCTTCGCCTACCGCTCACGCCACCCTTCAGCCAATGAACGCTCAGCAGCGTGGGTGTTTGCAATTATCGCTCAAAGGAAAAAAAAATTATCTTCTTTTTTTTTCTTTTCTTTCTTTTCTTCTTCCCGACAACAAACCCTTACGACTCTTATTTTAACCGAACGCCGTCTGGAACTCGTCAACGAGACCTTCGCCAAACAAGCACTGGGGTTGGTCAATGATCTTCCGCCCTCTGTCGCCAATTATCCGTTCCGATAAAATAATTTTTCTATCATAGCCAGCTCTGACACAAAACAGGTGCCCTTCTCAAATGATACCTCCGCAGATAGTTAATGGTTTAATTTTTCCTTCTTTGTACTTTGTGCGTGGTCCAGCGGACATTTTTCTCGGTCAGAGCGCGACCCAATTAATTTTTATCTCTTAGCATTCTGCCTTGTAGGCCACTTGACCAACCTGAAATTTTCATTATAGCCATGGGTAAATTGCTATATTTTTTCGCCGCGTCGTAACATAAATCAAATTAAATCCAGTATCTTACTTTCTTCGCTAATGAAAATAAAATCTTCACCACTTTTCTTTGTTAGAAAAAATAACATTGCTCAGTGTCTTTTCGTGATATCTTCTCATTACCTAAATTAATTCTCGCTTTTTTTCCCACGCAACCCTAAATAGTGTCACACACACACACACACACACACACACACACACACACACACACACACACACACACACATATATATATATATATATGAATGAATGAAATTTAAATGAATTTTAAATCTAACATGTTTTGATTTTATTATTTAGACTTCTTTACTAC
>OZ010579.1:112101349-112136349 GCA_963932145.1 Acanthosepion lycidas
AGGAATGGGTTTCCGATTTCTTCTACTAAACTCTTCTAATTTTCTCAGTAACCCCTTGTGTCTTAGTGGCATTATCGTTTGCTTGGGAGGGAATGATAAAATATGTAACAAAATAACTGTAATGAAGAAGAGTGCATTGACTCGAAAAGTAGAGGAAAAAGGTCACAATACAATATAATATAACTAGCAGGAGAGCCCGGCGTTGCCCGGGGATGTAACAGTAAGAGATAGATCAAGTATCAACCATCATATAGACTGAAAAATAAAATTGACAAAGATTATTGTTTAAGGTTCACGGACACGCATGTCTTAATTAGTTTTTTTTGTTTTTTGTTTTTTTATTTGTTTGTTTTTATGAATTGGTCAAAACCAAACTCAAACAAAAACATTGTTTTCAATCGTTATGAGTCTATCGATTGAATAGAATTTTGTTATAAACAATTGTCTTGTAAATGGAAATTTTAAAGGATTCTGAATGTAAAAATAAAGAAAAAAGTGTGCAAAACAATAAGAAACACTACCTGCCAAAAAAAAGTGAAGTTTTGTTGAAATCGGTTGAAAAATGTAGGAAATCCGATCCCATATATAAACGAACACACACACACACACACATACACAACCTGGGTTTTATAATAAGTATAACTCGATAAGAGTTGTCCCCCTTTCATTCTGGCGACAGAATCGTATTTTATCCTGTCTTCAAATTGATTTTGTGCAAAAACAATTGTTTTTTTTCCAATTTTGGGCGCTGTCAGAACCACCGCAAGGTAATTTTACGTAGTCCTGTGAAGTTTTGTTGAAATCAGTTGAAAAATGTAGGAAATCCGATCCAATATATAACCGTACAGAGAGACAGACAGACACACACACACACACATACACACACACACACACACACACACACACACACACAATCTGCATTTTATAATAAGTAAGATATATGGAGTATAATTATTATTCTGTTTTCTATGGTAACAGTGTCGACACAAATTTCAGTGCTAACCAAATATATATATATATATATATATATATATATATATATATATATATATATATTGTTATCGGCTTCTTTTTTATAGGGTCCATCTTTCTGCGTTCTTGTTCAGTTTGAGAATGTTCATGAATATCTCGCAATAGAAATTGCGTAGTTATTTATTCCTTTGATAATTTGCTACGTTCAGTTTATATTATTATTAATGAACGAGAGAGAAGCACACTAACATTAGGATACAAATATTCTTCTTTCTTTTTACGTGCTGTGTCCCTTCAGGACGTAGGCAATCATGGCTCTCCACTTTACCCATATCCCTTATAGCTCCCAATAAATTTCGTCTCTCTGCCACCAGACCACTTTCTGTCATCCACTAGCTTAAGCCCGCCAGGTATGTCATGCGTTGCTTTCCCTTGTCTCTCTTTCTCTCTATTCAACTTGTGAGTATCAGATTCTCCACGTCCTCCTTTCTCATTACATGTCCCATAAATTTCATCTACCTCTTCCCGATGTCAAGAATAAGCTTCCTCTTTGTTTGCATTCTCTCCAAAACCTCATCGTTTCTCACACGCTCGGTCCATGATATCCTTAACATCCATCTGTAGAACCATATCTACAGTGCCTCGAGTCTCTTCTTCATCTTTGAGGAGACTGTTCAACATTCGCTGCCGTAAAGGAGTTCAGATGAAACTTAATATATCCGTTACAACAAGCAGTCTGTTAAAAGTATTCCAGACACATGAATCACGGCAATGTGTATGATATGGCGGCAGGTTTAGATAAAAGCATTGCAAAACTTTGTAGGTGGTGCCCAGTTCGGTCAACCTTATCCACTCAGGTAATCTACGATTGAGGGTGGTAGCTGGTTATAGATCAGTCGGAAGAAGTGAGGTGTCCTCAAGTATAAAGTAAGATAAAACCAATATACCGGAAAGAAATTGCAGTAGACCGTAAACAATGGAGGCAAATCATGGCGGCATGAATTAAGCTGAATTGAATAGAAGCGATTTGATGAATGGAAAACGAAACGAACACAAAAATGATTTGCAATTGCATCCACAGTCTCTTTCTCTCTCTCTCGCACTTTAGGTCTCTCTTTCTCCATTTTTCAAACAATCTCTTCCTCGTTTTCACCATCTCTCACTTGGTCTCTCTCTCTCTCTCTCTGTCTCTCTCTTACCACACTGTGTTGACTTCATTGTCCACTTTTATACTTACACACGCTCTATCTTTGACATTAATCCTTTTTACCCACACACTTTAAACCTTTGAGCCCAGCGTTCCTGAACAATTTTAACCCTTCTGCCTGAGCTCCTGAGTCAAAATTCGCAAATAACCGGTATGTAATGTTTCACGGTAGATATAAAAATAGTTACAAGTGTTTACCCACCCTTTAACCGGTGGCTGGGCATTACGTCATTTTTCTCTACCACCGATAAAGCGGTGGTTAGGGCTCAAAGGGTTAAAATTATATATTTATATAATATATAAAAATATTATTATTATATATAATATATATATATATATATATTATTTCTTACCGTTGGGCTGACCGTTACGTAAATTAAATTTAGAAAATATATCTGCTTACCGTAATCGTGATTTAGTTAAATATTATATATATATATATATATATATTGGGATCATAGATTTAAAAAGAAATCTATACCACTTTAAAAAATCTTTACCAATTTTTTTTTTAAATCTTAAAAAATTATATTTTTCAAAACATGATATTTGGCAATTTAAATAAATGGGATTTGCATATGAACGTCTATATGCTAATCCTGCTTATTTTTTTAAAAAAATGATCCTAATATATATAATACTTATTTTTTTTTCATTTTCTTTTTACTGTACATTTGTTTTGAAAGATGAAAAACAATAAATTAACAAATACAGGGTGTCCATAAAGTTCGTGTGCACTTTAAAAAAATTAAAACTTTAAAGTGAACACGAACTTTATGGACACCCTGTAGAAGTCCATAATTTTTAATGTTTCATTTTCTTATGAAACTGAAAAGATTTTGTGAACGCGGTCAAGGTCAAGTTAAAACAATTTTCTTTCAAAAATTACCTTGAAAGCTACTGTCCACGTGTTAAATTAAGTGTGTGGTCTTATTTCAAGTGATGACTCATGCTGTCAATTTGCTGAATAAACTATAAATACCAGAATTCGTCATTTGGTTTTCATTCTCGCTATGCCACTTATCCGGTTTTATCTCTTCATTCGAGCAGATTAAAAGCTAAACGTAAATAAACTAGAACAGTGATTCAAATCCAAAACTGATTTCGAGAGAAACATCTAAGTCAGGGGCCGGCAATTCTTTTGCTCACTATGTGCCGATTTAAGGTTTTAAAATCATTCGGTGTGTCAACAGCATACGTATTTTTATACAAGTCAACGTCAATATACCTGTTTTACAATATATTTTATATATCTGTACTTATATAGTACTTTATATACTTATATGGTATTGTTAATACTGTTTATTATAAGCAGAGCATTTATTTAAATATTTGTGCCTATAACGTATAACAATAAAATATATTAAAATAATTGTCCATTTCGTAATGTGTGACGTCATTTGTTTACAGTAAGATCCCCTTCAAGCAGATATGGACATTCGAAGGAAATCATGGGAAGTTTGTAGTTTAAAAGCAGTAAGATCAACCTTACTGACCAGATGCCCCTTCGTAGTTTAACTGGTATAGTGCACTAGGCTATATGACAATTCCGTGTAGAATACAGGTTCGATTCCTGTCGAAGGACACATATTTTCTATGGAGTTTCTCGGATATTCAGGCCGGTTAATATTGTTTATTATAAACAAAGCATTTACTCAAATATATTTGTATCTATAAAAATAAACAGAAAATATATTAAAATTAGTGTCGGACTTAGTCCATTTCATAATTTTTATTTGTTTACGTTAAAATACGCTTCGAGCAGATATGGACGTTAGAGGGAAGTTATGGGAAGTTTGTAATTTAAAAGCAGTAAAATCGACCTTGCTAATCAGACGTTCCTTCGTAGCTAAACTGGTATAGCACGTCAGGCTATGTGACGGTCCTGTATAGGACACAGGTTCGATTCCTGTTGAAAGACGCATATTTTCTATGAAATTTCTCGGAGGTGCAGACCGGTAAATGTTGTTAATACTGTTTGTTATAAGCAAAGCATTTACTTAAATATGTTTGTAGATATAAATAACGTATAACATTAAAATATTTTAGTAGATATTATGATTGAAACAGCTAAATATTTTCTTTGCTTTGTAGTAGTTATTGGATCGACTTCGTGATGTCATTTGCGGCTGCATGCCATTTGAAATTGCTGAGCGTGTCACGTGTTACACGCTTGTCGTAGGTTGCCGACCACTGGTCTAAGTATTTCTATTGGTACTGTTTGATCGGGTGTTCTTAAAAAGAGGATTCAGACAGCATTGTTTTCTTTAAAGAGGGTTCATATTGGAATTGCTTGTTTTGCTTGTGGCATCTGCCGGTATCGGCATGCGCCCAAATGTTAAGCCTCAGCGCAGCATCAGTTATCGCTGTATTTTTCCACAAGGAAATGACAGTCTCTGTTGCATCGAATGCATGTGAAGACGCTCTTCCCCGAGGTCGCTATTTTGTTTTCTTTCTTCACCCCAGCGGCAAGCCCACGTTTATTTTCTCCTTATCCCAGCCCTCGATGTAAATTACGCCTCCAGCTTGTGCGATCGTTGGTGACGTCTTCTCACCTTTCGATGTCCATCACGCTCAAGTGTCTTTTGCAGATGTCCTTGAAGGTCACCCTCGTGCCCTCTTACCGGTGGCTAGCTCCCTATATGGAAGGAACTTCGGAATCTTCCCATCAGTAGACTGTTGTTTCCTGTATTTTACTGTCACGGTAAAGCGACGCTGGAGCTTGTTCCAGTGTTATTCAAAAAGGGTTCAAATAGGATTGTTTGAAAGAGGTGAGTTCAAATTGGGATTTATGGTTTTCACGAAGTAAATTTGACAAGAGATTGACAAATTAAAATAAAATATAGGAATATCAATCTGTATCTGTCAATATTTCTGAGATTAGGTATTATGTACACTATTTACATTATTGTGAATATTGTGTGGTAATAAATATGGCGTCAAAAATGAGGACAATAGTCCTAATGAAATATTTAGAGCCAGACGATTTTGTGATTTAGAAATGTTACTCTGAAATATGGAGAACAATGGCGCCTGGGTAAAAATCTTCAGAATCAATAGTTTAATCAGAAGGATTTATATATATATATATATATATATATATATATATATATATATGAAATTAAAAATCAGGAAGTTGAATACGCTACCTTGGTTTCAACCTTAAGGCATCTTTAGGCGATTTTTATCAAATGACTTCTCAACGCTTTATTTATTTATTTATTTTTCAAAAATAAATAAATAAACACACGACACGTTGGGTGTAATAGAAAGGGGGGAGGAGGTGAAGAAGAAGAAGAAGAAGAAGAAGAAGAAGAAGAAGAAGAAGAAGAAGAAAAGCAAGGCTATTGTAAAAATATCGGTGGGGGTTAATTGAAATGTACATTACTTTTTTTATCCAGCTTCATATGTGCTTAAGAGGAATTTTCTAATATGTAAGCAAGGACTTAAGACTTCGAATTTCTGGTGTAAAAGGTTCTTTGGATCCGGAAATGTCATAATTGCTAATTTTATCCTGTTGGCAGATGTCACAAATATTGTTGTGATTAGTGTAAGGCTTTGCCTATTTTTAAATTTTACACACCGTCGGATCTCTGTTGATTTTTTTTTCTTTTAAATTCCACACATGGTTAGCTAAGTTGGTAAAGTGCCTAAGATTTGCTAACTTAAAAACTACCTATGATCGTACTATCTGTTATGGCGAAACACCTATTCTATAGTTAATAGACTCTCCCACCTAATATAAGTAGGAGTAGTAAGAGAAACGAAGGTCAGTCGATGTCGGACGACCGGCTGAACGGTTGAACTCTCTTCCTTCGGGTGGGGAGGAACCCGAACGAGGCTACGCCGAAGGGCGGAGTCTCGTTCGGGGAGGTAAACCGACCCTGAACCCGTTTATCCGGGTTCAAAGGGTATATTTTTGGCTGAGCCCACGGGCTCGGAGATCCCACGTTAAACCGGCCTTGTGCCACATGATACCCTCGTGGGGGGTGACTAAATACTAGTCGATGTCGGACGACCGGCTGAACGGTTGAACTCCCTGCCTTCGGGCGGGGAGGAACCCGAACGAGGCTATGCCGAAGGGCAGAATCTCGTTCGGGGAGGTAAACCGAGCCTGAACCCGTTTATACGGGTTCAAAGGGCATATTTTTGGCCGAGCCAACGTGCTTGGAGATCCCACGTTAAACCGGCCTTGTGCGACATGATACCATCGTGGGGGGGTAACTAAATACTTGTCGATGTCGAACGACAGTAGTCGAGAGTTGGTCGAATACGAAAGTAGTCAGCGACAACAATAAGATCACACTGCGTAATACCTATTATATCAAGTTTCTAACGTTTTGTACGTCGAACTATTTAGGATGTATTTAGTACAAATACAAGCCTCTACTGCGAAATAACTCCACAACACTATCTATGTTCGAGAATACCTTCCGTACATCCTATGTACGCTTTATTTTGGCCATTAATATCTGTTACTTCTACTTTATAAATTATAGCTTCTGTTTTACAAGATGCATTTAATGGACATCTATTCTTATTTCTACAGTTGCATAAATTACTAGTATTAAGTATATTTTGCTGTGCGTTAGTTTTGAAATTTCTGGCGTTTTGTCTATTTATTATTGTTTCTAAATTACTAGTGCAGCTGTAGCTTAATTTAACTGTTTTTATTTAATATCTTATGTAAGTTAAAAGCTCTACATGTTATTTTTACTTTTATTTTTTTTTCACGCGTGTATTGAGCACTTTTTAATACTACTGTTTCCTGCTATGATTCAATCATTAACCTTTTATGTATTCATATATATATATATATATATATATATATATATATATATATATATATATATATATTTCTAGTACAATTTGAATTAAGATACCATTAGTTGATAAATTTTAAATTTAATATTCGCAGGATTTTTCAAACTGTTTATGTCAGTTTATAGAAGGGACTTCTAGAAACTGACGCCCAAAAATTTAAAATTCGTGGGTGAAAATGATCATTAACTAATGATATCTTAATTTCAATTGTACGAAACATTTTGCTCTGTTTAATGAAAATAAGCATTGAACGCTCTTTGTGAGTCGGTTTTAACATTTAATATTTAAATTTTAAAATTCTAAATAGGACTCGCTTGGATTATACCAACGGATTTATACCAATATATATATATATATATATATATATATAATTAGCGAAACCGTGAAAACAATGAGAGCAAAAAAGAAGACAATGTCTTAGCCGCAAGATCGAAAAGAAATGTCGGAAACAAGAACCCGTTGTGACATGTCTTCCTGTTGTCTTTTCGATGTATATTTCCATGGCAATTGTTCTAATGAGCCTCCGTCCGTATGCATTTAAGCGTACTTGTAAAATCTTAACTAGGTCTCACATTCTTTAGTTTCACCGGTTCTAATCTTCACGGCTAAGACCCGCACACTGTTGCGAAACACCGCCATTCCATTTTTTATTCCATTGGTGAGATGTAAGTTCCACTCGAGATGTTTCTTTCCACAAACCAACCGCTGTTTTGTGAAACTGAATCCCAGAATTAATATATTGGCAGTTATTAATTCTTTGTCTTAGCAACTGATCCCAGGAGATGATTTTGGATGAGACTGAAAGTACTTTGGAAATATAACCGTTATGAATAATTACGGCATTTTTCTGGATCAATTTTGTACTAGAACTAACAAATTAATCAGTAAATTTGGGAGGATTAAAATAAAAATAAATAGACATAATATGTCTCGTGTTGTAATGAAGGCGAATAACTGTATGTCCATGTGTGACACTTTTTCACATTTGCTCCAAGAGGCCGTAACCCTAAATATTATACCATTTTGGAATCAGGCCGACTCCATGAGCAAATCAAACATTAAAAATGTAACCATTCCCTGCCGGATCCAGACCCGCAGTCCTGAAATTTTCGATTCCCTACTGCGAATGTTTTAGGCGAATTTTTATGTGATTTTTTGGGACAATTTTATTTGTACGATTTTTATAACTTGGAAATAAATCTGGGAATAAATTCAATATTCGCACATACACACACACACACATACACACGCACGCACGCACACACACACACACACACACACACAGTTCGAAATTCCAATCACCTGAAGAAGACCGGTAATCATAATTTTGTTGGATTAGGTGAATATTCTGCTACAGAAGGAAAATGTAGCTGCTGATCAATTTTATTCAGTGTAGACACTGACTACCTAGACGGCACGTCTTTGATTTATATATATATATATATATATATATATATATATAATTTGAAAATATATATAATTAGGAAATATATATAAATATTTATAATTAGAAAATAGACAATTATTTTTTAATTAAATTAATATTTGCTCTGGTTTGACATTGACTTCTGTGGATTACATCCTCCTTGAGATTATCCATACGGATTGCCAAACTTTTCATTGCCTAACTAACTAACTAACTATATATATATATATATATATATATATATATATATATATATATATATATGCACACACACAAACAGAGTGTGATGATAAATTATCGCCATTTTATATTTTTACTTTACTCATTCGCGTCGTTTGTTATTGATTTCATCAGCTGCACAGTTTCGAAGGATCTGGAAGGCGCTATCTCTGGCAACAGTACTCTGTACCATCCAACACAAGCAAGGGAACCCAGTTATTGCTGTCAGAAAATATTTGTACCACATCACCCCTTACATCTGGCTACCTATCACCCCAGGTTGCAAACCTTTTGATTATGTGTGAGCGAGAGACCAACAAAACTCCTTGTAACACCAGAGATGAACAGAAAGCAAGTATTATGGCAGCATTAAAACAAGGAGACCGTTCAGAAGTGTTGCAGGAGATCCCGAAGTTGTCTGGAGACCGTGGTTGCGGCCAGTGGCGATTTTGTTGAATAAATCTTTTCTTTAGTATTTCCTGATATTTTTGTGTAACTTTGGTAAATATATCTGTTAATATGAGATGTTAATTTCATTTTTACCTAATTTATCTATCTCACCCTATATATATATATATAAGATATATCTAAAATTATTTTACAAGTTTTGAGGGCGTTTTTCTGACGCCAAAACAATGTATAATGTCCATATAGACATATGTCCAAATGCCAACCGTGTACCTCAACGTAACAACTCATAACAAATGTTCAAAATGTCCTCTGCTTGCTTCTACACACGCATTCACCCGTCAGATCATTGACTGGTGGACCATTTCAAATACTTAGACACGGTGTCAAAATTTTTTGCAGGCCCCCATGACATGTTGACGAAGCGTCTCTGCATTATTAATCTGTGTTTCATAAACCAATTGTTTTAGGTAGCCCCACTAATAAAAATCCAAAGCTTTTAGGTCAGGAGGACGTGCAGGCCATGGACTCGGCCCTCCCCTACCTATGCATCTTTCTTGCTAGATGTCAACCACGGCATCGCGAACAATGTGGCTAAAATGTTCTGGACCGCCATCATGCATGAACCACCTGCGTCTTCGTATCAGCAGAGGTACATACTCTTCCAGGGCAGTAAGTGTGTTCGAAATAAAGCCCTTGTAGGCAACTCGTGTAAGACGTTCTGAAGAACATATGGACCTACCAGACAGTCATCTACAATTCCAGCCCACACATTAATGGTAAACTAATGTTGGTGTCTAGCCTCTATTTTACCATTAATATTCCACTTCGCCGACAAATGTTGGTTGGGTAACTTTGTTATTCCATCTCTTCCAAATATTGCCGCATCCGTAAACAATACTAAGGAGACAAACAACAGATCGGCAGTTTGTGCAATAAACCATAGGCAAAAGTTCTCCCCTGGTGAGTGATCAGAGGGCGAAAAACCCTGAACACGTTGCAAATGATACGGATACTTTGAGATGCGGTACTATGAGATGTACGACAAGTGCTGACATCTGGATCGTCGACAGCCTGTAGAACGTGTTCATTGTAGTGAGGCATACAAGCGGATCTCGGTCTTCCTCGATCCATAGTTCGTGGTGCCACGGATCCTGTCTCAGCAACGCGACAATAAACTGCAGTAAATATTCGATGACACGGCTGCCTTTGGTCCGGAAACACAATCTGATACAGCCCTGCAGCCTCACGTCCATTACCTTTCGCGCGGCCGTATGTAAAGATTATATCTGCCTACTCATGATATGAATATCCTGTCATTGTTAATGAGAACACTTCTCAATTCACTACTACACATGTTAAACATTGAAGAAAGACTAGCCACAAATGTACACGAATGGCAATAGGTAGAGAGGAGTACATGCGATATGCAACAATAAACTACAGGAGAACTCAAAATTGATCGCTGTATTTAAGTATTGCATTAATATTTAAGCTTACCTTTTAAAAAGTCAACGATAATTCTTCTGTCGCCGCGTAATTTAATGAAAATTTCATGAACGTAGGGCCTTACGTTCCATACAAACAATTATTTTTATTTCATGGGTGACTTTCGCTGGATTTCGTAATTAATTTCGCTTATATCCAGATTTATTTCCAAGTTTAAAAAAATTGTTATCGTACAACAAAAAAAAAATATCGCAAAATCACATAAAATATTCGCAGTAGGAAGTCCAAAATTTCAGAACTGCGGGTCCAGATCAGGCAGGGAATGTTAAATTTTTAATGTTTAATTTACTCATGGAGTCGGCCTGATTCCAAAATACTATGATATGTTGGTTTAGGGCCTCTAGGAGTAATGTTGAAAATGTGTGACACAGTGACATACTGATATACGCATTTATTAATTTCTTGAAAAAATCAACAGTAATTCCCTCCCATTCGTCTTTCAATAACTCCCATAGGTGATCCTAGTTTTTCGGGTTTCTTTTCTGAGCCCTTTCTCCAATTATCTTCCAAACATTTTCTATTGGATTCAGGTCGGGGCTCTGGGCTGGCCACTTCATTAGGGCGATTCCTTCTTCTTCAAATAAAGCCATAACCTTCTGAGCCTTGTGGCAAGGTGCATTGTCCTGCATGAAAATAGGAGATTCATAAAGATTATGGCGCAATCTTGGTACCACATGCTGCTGAAGAAGCCTTTTGTAAATCTCAGCATTGATATTGCCATGTACGCTGATGATAGGGCCAACTCCTGCAGATGAAATCATTCCCCACACCATCACACTGCCGCCACCAAACAGACAGTCTTTCACATGTTCTACGGCGTACGTAAGTTTTGCCCTCTGAACCAAATATAGTAAACTTGGACTCGTCACTGAAATGAACTGTATCCCATTGTGCGTCAGTCCAAACAACATGTTCTCTCGCATGCTCCAGGCGTGCCCTTTGGTTTCGCTTTGAAATGAGAAGCTTCGAAGCTGGAATACGGGCATGCAATCCTGCATTTTTTAACCTGCAAGCAACCGTTTTCCTTGAGATCTTATGTGTCTCTTCATTAAATTTACGGGCAAAAGATGTAGCAGTTTCAAAACGGTTTTTTGTAGATATTCTAACAATTCTTCGATCTTCTTTTTGCGATGTTTTTGGAGGTCTGCCGGTTTTTGGTTTTGCATCTAACATTTTATCGGTTTTATACTTGCTAATTACACGATGAACGACACTTTCAGACCTATGAACAATATCATAAATTTCTGAAATTGACTTTTTTTCTTGATAGTCAGCGATAATGAGTTTTTTCTTCAAAAGAGAGCGTTTTGCGTGTAGAATTTGCCATATTGCTTAAAAATAAAGTCCTAATAATAAATGAACTTTTACTTATTGTTGAAAAGCTCCATCGAGTTTTTTAACAATGTAAATTAAAAGTTTATGCAAATTATTAACATCGTTCCTTAACTTTTGTCCAGTAGCTTATTTCCTTTGTTCCATTTAATCTTTATTTAAAAAAAACTATTATGTAAATTTTTGTAAATTTGTATAATATTTATGCATAACTTTATTCGGTAAAAATTTAATTGCTAATCATGCAAGTAATACACATATTTATGTCTTTGTTATTTCCGTACCTTATATTATGGCCGCTACTATATATATATATATATATATATATATATATATATATATATATATATATATATATATATATATATATATATATATATATATATATATATATATATATATATATGATAGAAATTACGAGAATTTGAGACAATCATAATTAAGTAATTCATCGAATCGAGAAGAAAACTCAACAGAATGCAGAAAGCACTGGTCGGCTGTTTCGTACTATATTTGGGACTCATCAGCAGTGCGCATCCACTACCGAGAATTGAAACCCGGACAGTTACGTTATCAGGCAAAAACGTCATACCAACTGTTCCAACGGGCCTCGGTGACGAAGAGGTAGGGAATCAGACTCGATATAGCGCCGCTCGATCACATATTCCATGGTGGAACTCATCCGAGTTTCTCTTTTACCCATAGGACTTTTTTTTCGTGAACATTGAGTTGTATTAGAGATACACGGTCTGATACTTTTCAACATCGATGTACATTCCTCCATTTACTGTTGACAACAAGTCCGTTACCATAATGTTTGGCATTTCTGTCTCTAAACATGTGTGTTTGATTTTTGCCGATGTTACTGTTCAGACCAGTTACAATTTTTGTCTCTTGTAAGAAACACACGATCATTTGTACATTTTATGTCTATCGCTAACTGTTCTTGCTTCTCAGTCCGGGTCAAGACGTGTACATTGAAAGTCCCAACTGAAAACATCATGACATTGAAAGTTCAATAGAATTTTCCGAATATTATCTTCCTCATTATGCAACATCTTAAATAGTTACCTAGCAGTAACTGGAGAAACCATTACCTACTACACCAAATTAATGATTTCATATGATGATATATTATTATACAAAAAAAATTGTAGGCTAAGAACCAGTTATTAACTTAAATAACTAATGGGGCGGGCAGTTAGTATTGAATTTAGTCCACTAGCGAATTCGACTGTAAGATATACTGAAACCCACTCTTAAATATGCTCGCTTATCCCATTTATTTTTTAATTTATTTTGAACACAGACTGACACCCTTATACTATAGACATTATCTCTTCAGTAAAAAAAAATCGTTTCTGGTTGATTGAATTACTGTGTCACTGATGTAACTAAATCTTTAGATATCAGATCATTTTCTTAAATGGCTTCCTCTCGACTTTCATATGGATGTCATGCACGGCGTTAAATCCTTCCAGAAATATCTAAAATGTCGCTGCATGCAATTGCTTCCTCAGATCTAATAGTTATGGATGGTTTCAAGCGAATGAAGCTTGTTGCACTTAGGAACATCTTTCTTCGAACATTGTGGACTGACGCTACAAAACATTGCCAATTTTCATAAATCATTTCGCCCCAAACAAGGCGACAATATCACTAGGACTCAGGAGGTTACAGATAGTGAAAGTTTAGTTTGGTTTGGTTTGTTTTACGGCATATCAACCTCAATGGGTTATTTAATGCTGACAAATTTTTTATTGCTGGTAATAGGTTTTTCCCCAAAAATCTATTTCTAGGAATATTTTTCCTTGAAGAAATCTATAGCTGATAATATTTTTTTCAAAAAATGTATAGCTGTTTTTATTGCGAGTACTTTTTTTTTAAAGTATTGCTGATAATAATTTTTCCTTCAAAAATTATTGCTGGTATTATTATTTTTTATTACAAAGTATTTCTGGTATTAAAACCTATTTTTACACAAGTTTGGGTGTCAATTATTTGCCCATAGCTGGGACCCTAACAGGTGCTACCACCCCGGTTTAGTGTGGACCTGGGAACGCCAGCAATTAAGACCTCCTGATCAGAGGCTTTGCTGTTGGACGTAGTTTATCGTCTTTCCGAGGACGCGGATGTAGTTTATCGTCATACTCTGAACGGAGAGAGTGAAAGAGAATGAGAAGAATTTAGCGAGAAGTGAGGAAAAGAACAATACAACAGGAACAGGATTCAGAAAGACAGAATATGGTGATTGACATTGCATTTAAATTTCTGAACATTGTATGTGACTGGGATGCAAGAAATCGAAAAGGTGTTTCTCAGGCGAGAGAAGAAACTATTAGAATAGAACCTACGGTTGTATCGAGCTAGTTCAACAGGAAAACGGTGAAACCTAGTTGCCAGTCTAGAGGAGTATTTAAATTCATGCAGCCGAGGCACTAAGGAGAAATGTTCAACAGAACAATTGCCATAAAAATCTTTTTTTTTTATTAGAAAAAACAGAGGGAGGCAATGTCACGTAGGTAAGAAACTAACTGAAGTCGAGATGCCAGGTCAGGATCGATTAGATTGCTGACCTTTCTTTGAATTTTGTCAAGAATCTCAAGATATATAGTAGGAGTACATATGGCAGCAATATTCAATGTACGAACGAATGATAACTTTATAAATGTGAAAGATGGATCATACTGAGAATGACTAGAATCAAACAGTAAACTAACTTTCCTACCAGTTAGAGAAAATGGAAACAAAAAGCAGACGTAAACTTAAAATCAGAAAGACAGTGTTGAAAATTCTAGTACACAAAACGAAAAAGGACGGCTTGGAGAATCTGACACTCCTAAGACATTCTGATGACAAGAGGCACATTGAAAGCAGCAAATAAAGTACTTAATAAGCTTGGTTGGTAGAACAGCGATTAGGAGAGATGTCAAAAAGACTAAATTTACTAAGTTACAAAGAGCAGGAAATTGTACAGGAGCCATGACCTCCCACGGCTTGAAGCGACACAACACATTGAAAAGGAGGAATATTGACTTTAAGGAAAGACGCCTTTTAAAATTATTTTAGAAATCAGGCTTTCTTTTGTACATGTGTTTGCATAACAAATTTCAATCCTTTAAAAGTTCAATTCTTTTCTGTAACACTAGAGCTTAGCCTTCAAGTGCAAAGATGTCTGTCTGTACATTCTGAGACAACTATCATACAAATAAAATAGTCAACAATGCCGGATTTTAAAGCAGCACCCGAAGAAATGTTCACAGACTCTAAAACGATTATCCCCGCTCCCGTCAGTCCATATATATATATATATATATATATATATATATATATATATATATATATATATATATATATATATATATATATATATGTGTATGTGTGTGTGTGTGTGTGTGTGTATTTACTTATCTCGTAACGACCATAAGCTGCTCAACCTACTTTTCTAAAATGCCAGTTTGCCTTTCCTCAGGCAATAACCCATCCTAAAGTTTTTTTGTTTTTTTTAGAATGTCTACGGCCCAACGCCAACATGAGATACAGCGTTACAGAATAAAAGGCATAGTTTATAATAATATAAGACTGTAGTGATTGGGAAAGCATTCCCTATGGGAGTAGGTCCAATTGAAATGGAATACGAAGAGAATAAGGATGATTCGCTACAATGTGCCTGGCATGGCCGATCTGAGGCGTGAATGTTAGAATTGGTGTAATTAAGAAGAATAGTTCGTCTGAGCACTTCCCAGCAACGAGAGGCATACGGTGTTTCATTTGTTGTAAAGAGATTTAGGTTGGAAAAAATTTTTAGGTTGGAAAATGATTAATTACCAGCCACAACAAGGTAACACTTATGGATTCTAGTAAGAATGAAAACTTAATACTGGACACCTCCTGTCCATATATGGTAACAGTTGTCAGTATATATATATATATATATATATATATATATATATATATATATATATATATATATAAGGGAAGAGGTTATAGTAGTTCCAACGAGATAAAAGTGTGTATAATAAAAAGAAAAGAGGAACCGCAAACGTTTTTGGTTGTAAAGTAGATTTTTAAAAAAAGATATTATATTTTATTTTCCATAATTTTGCTGCACGTGTTTCCGGTTTCGCGACATTCATCAGGCAAAGAGTGGATATTTCCACATATTAAAAGGAATAAAATTTTCTTATGTTTTTCAATGTGAGATATTCTCGATATTAGACATTCTCTTTTTTGTGTTTTAATGACCCAAATGTCTTTCTTGAACAGGCAGTAAAGTAATTCTGCGTGAAACAATTACGACTGGTCCGAGAAAGGGAGAGAAAGATATGTATATTATTATCATTTAATGACCCCTGTGTGTTCTTAGATCTATTTCCATTTTTTTGTGTTTTGGTCAGCATGTGTAAGCATACGTATATTCCCTCTCCCTATATATACACTGTCTTATTATAAGGAATTTGTATACACATGTATACAAATACACATACACACACATATACACACGTTCTATGTGGTGTAGGGTTCGCGTGCGTGCCAGTGAACAGTTTTGTTTTTGTCAATATATATATATATATATATATATATTAGGTTGGTGCAAAAATAATGACGAAATAATGTCGTTTTTTGACGTTAATACGTCAAAAAACGACATTATTACGTCACTATTTTTGCACCAACCTAATACCAGTACGTGCATGTACATGCGTACTCTCTCTGTCTCTGTCTGTCTGTCTGTCTCTCTTTCTCTCTCTCTCTCTCTATATATATATATATGAAGAAATATAGTCTTAAGATGTGCTATATTTATGGAATAAAGTGCTCAATATAAGAGATAGAGCGTGTGTAAATATAAAAGTGAACATAGAAGTCAACACTTAAAGGCGACAGTCTGTTTCATGGTATATGCAATCGTCAGGCCACGATTGCATCTAGCATGAAACAGACTGTCGCCTCTAAGTGTTGACTTCTATGTTCACTTTTATATATATATATATATATATATATATATATATATATATATATATATATATATATAATATTTTCATCAAAAGTTACCTAACATCGCTTGATAATGGAACAAATTTAAAATGTCGCGATGTAAAATAAAATATTATTAAAATATTATGCTTTACGTTGTATCGATTACTTTAAAAAAAGAAATTCTAAAGAATTGTTCTTTCTCCTCGTTTGTGTGTGTGTATATATATATATATATATATATATATATATATATATATATATATATATATATATATTTCTAAAGAATTAATTTTGGATTTTTTTTTTTGTTTTTTGTTTTGCTTTTTTACAGTAACGTCCACCCTGTACAAGACCCGGAGTCTCTCTGAAGTTACAGTGTTACGATAAGGAGTAGTTTATATGGATAGAAAGGAAAGGTAACGGTTGACTCTACACTTGGACTGGTTAAGATGATAGTGATTGGGGAAACATCCTCTATGGGGTCTGTTCGAGTCTGGGGTCTGTTCGAAGATGTTCGAGTGGAACTTATTCTCCCCGATGGACTACGGACAGGCCGTGGGTGGTTTGCTACTATATAAGTGGCATGGTATGTCCTAGCCGTAAAAGGGGATGCAGTTCGTCCGATCACGTTCCAGGGTACTAGAGCAGTGCGAGGCTCGCCACATCTTGCCTGTGAGAGAGAGGTTAGAGTGTGAAAAAAATTCTTCTAAAACAAGGACTCTGAGACGCTTTTCAAAGCTATCAAAGCTGGAAATGTGGCAGTAGTGCTCCATTTTCGGCTTCATCTGTCTCTCGTAAAGGTAAAAGATAACGAGAGTCAGGTGCTTACTGTAGCGGCACAGGAAAGCAGCCATTTTCCAGTATCTTTAGCGATGGGTCGCATATATGAATTCCATTTGATATCTGGGTTGAGCTTAAGTCCAAATAGGCACTCAAGGTACGAGGCCTCCCTGAGAGAACAGCCGCTAATTGTAATAGGTGAACATCCTGGACTCGTTCTGTGATGATGGAACATCAGTTTGATTTTCGAGCCATTGAATGTGACCAGCCAGTTTTGTTTCCCGCACTGAGAGAGATCGGCTGCTAAGCACTGGTCGTCTAGAGTTTTGGAGGCGCATCCATATACCGTTATATGTTAAGCATAGATTTTCACAAATGATCTGAGTATACTATTTACATTATTCGGACTATTGTCCTCATCTTTATTGCCATATTTATCACAACGTTTCGGACGTTGTACGCTCCGGCCTTCTTCGGGTGGTTGGAATGTCGAACTGAACCCTTTATTTCGCTCCTGGGGTAGACTGTTCTAGTTCCACGTGCCATGTCTAATGGATGTCAGTAAAAGATGACAGAATGAATATCACAGCATATCAAAATATTTTGGAAGCAGATTTAATAATTTCGGTTGAAAATCTTGAAATTCCTTCTATTGGATCTTCCAAGAATATAATGATCCTAAGCACACTGGAAAATCTACGAAGAAATGACTTGCTGAAAATAATGTAAATATCCTGAAATGGCCAAGTTTATCTCCAGATGTATAGCCAATCGAGAATCTGTGGCGTTTTTTGAAAATTCAAATCCAATCGAGAGCTCTAAAAACATCCCAGATCTGAAGACCATAGGCAAAGAATAATGGAACAAAATACCAACTAAAATTTGCAAATCATTGCGAACTACCATATGGGATTTATTTTTATTAAATATTTTTTCTGTTTTCTCTGCATATTTAGTTATTATCCATCTGTGTACAGTTAATTATATGAAAAATATATTTATTCATTAGTTGGAAATACAATAAATTACAAATTTGTATGTGTACGAATATTTGTCCCCCACCCTACACACACACTGTATATACCATGTCGACCATAAGCTGCTCAACCCACTTTTCTCAATTGCTAATTTGTTTGGCCTCGGGCGATAACCCATCCTAAATATTATTCGACCAAAATCTATTATTCAATGACCTGTGAGAAAGAGAGGAAGATCTTGTAAAATGCTATTTCTCTCATACGCAGGCCTATAGATGTAATGCTCTCTGTTTAGAATAAAAACCGCGCCTCTATTTCAAATGTGGCTTAGAATACGACACTGAATATATGTGGGCTTTCGAGAAAAAATCTGAACGCGGAAATCTGCTTTCTTTAAAAGGGACATAGAACCTTGTTCGGCTGTTCGCTCTATGTGACCGTGTAGTCTAAAGTCCATCGAATCAAACGTTGGGTTCTCTTACATAAGGGCAGCGCGGGTTCGAGCCCTGTCGGAGAGTACATTTTCTTTATTAAGATTTCTCAAGTTCGTAGGGTGATTGATGTTATACACAGCACGGCTATTTCAAATGCGGGTATTCACTAAAATTAACGTTTGCTAAAAAGAGTTCACATTTGAGCGTCATTATTTATGGAATTTTGCTTAAGAAAATAAAACATTGAAGCAATAAATATATCGGATTAAAAATAAACCCATTAATTCTTTAAAAATTGCTTTGTTTAAACTTCGAATACGAAGCTGAGCGGATGTAGGCTTTCGCGAAAAATAATCTAAATTAAAACGAGAAATAGAGAATAAAGGCTTCGTGGCCGAGCTGTAAAGTACACTGGATCAAACGGCGGTTTCTCCTACACAGGAATTTTCTGAAGTACTTTTTTATTTTTTATTGAGACTTCTCGAATGCGCAAGCCGATTTCGATGCCTAATAATGGCCAGAAGATGTTCTAGTCAGCCCACGAGATTTTTAACTTTGCTCTGTACATAATCGTTGGTTTTCTGCTCACAGTAGCAGATGCGGAGGAGCTTTCATACACATGGGTCCTGGGTCTCAACCAGGAGTGTCTAAGTCTCACACCCGTAGAGGAGTATGAATACGACCAGCGATTTGTAGAGCTTGAACTTGATCTGGAAGCCAACGCTGCTATTCCATATCTTTTTCAGTCAGGCCATCGCTGCAGCAGTTTTGGGGTTCAGTGTGCGGATTCACTAAAATTTATTATTAAACAAAATATGCGGAATATTCTATAACCAATTAGTTATCCATTAATACTGCTTATTTAAGTAAATATTGAATGTCGTCGGATTTGATTTGATATCGGGCCTCCTATATTGGCAATGAATGCTAGACAATCTCCACACAGATGACTTGAGGCAACAGAAATATCGTTCTAAATACGAATGCTGAGAATAACATTGACTAAATACCTTGTGAGCGACGATGTTGTTTTACAGAAAATAGAACTAAAAAATACTTAAAACCAGAAAGAAAAAAAATGAAATGTTTAGGGAACATAAGGCAGAGGGACTTGGAAAACTTAATCCTCACGTGGTATATTAAGGGCAAGAGAAATAGGAAAAAGCAGTAAGCTTGTACGAATGGATGGCGGAACGGGGGTGGTTGCTGGAACATTAGCAAAGGAAAAAAACTGTTAAGTGCTACAATGGGACAAAGAAGAAGAAAAAATACCGGTGTATTTTGGTGGGTAGCTGGTGCTATGTTTTCTAATGCTAATTATTACACGTGTTTTAATTTACAAAATATACAGGATGTCCATAAAGCTCGTGTGCACTTTAAAAATGTATAACTTTATTTGTATATGCGATAGAAATAATTTGTAAAAAGGATTAGAAAGAAGCAAATCTATATTTTTTAAGGTTTTATTGAAGTTTCCACATGTCCTCCATCATTAGCAATACAAAGGGTAATACTATTTTGCAGTTCACGGAAAACATTTGCCAACTGATTTACAGTAATGACTGAAATCACATTAGTTATTTTAGCTATACTTAAAACTAAATACATTAACCTTTATAACATTTTTTACAGATTATTTCTATCGCAAATACAAATAAAGTTATAAATTTTTTAAGTGCACACAAACTTTATGGACACCCTGTATTGGCTCATTTCAAGATTACAGAAAAAAATTGCAACGTCCTGTAGCAGAACAGATACGATTTTACGGGTGTAAATCTTGTGGTTTGGGAATTTAAGTCGGACACATGCACACAGACGAATGTCTTTTGTTTTAGAATATATAAAGCAATTTAGTTACTTTTCCCAATGGATCGAGAATATGGCAATATTCTTTGGAAAACATGGATCTAAACACAAGAGCGAAGATTTTAGACAGACGGCTATCAATTTACCTCATTGCCAATAAATCTCACTCACGTGTGTGTAAATAATGGTAATAGTCCAATTCTACGGAGTGTTGCCGTAATATGTCAGAGTGTACCTATTCGTTTACTAAGTTATAACAATAAGGAGGTGCTGCTTGGGAAACGAATTCCCAGCAATCAGGTGTTAGTGTCTCTTTAGTCTGTCTCCTCCGAAAATAGAGACAAAGTTAATACCTAACGAATCAACTTGAGAAGACAGCCCTATCAAAAAAAAGCAAAATAATATTATTATCATTATCATTATTATTATTTTTTTTTTCATATATAAAGCAGTGAGTATAGAACGCGTGGTTGGAAAGAAAAGATAAGCTTGCAATAAAAAGCAAAGAGAAATGGAAGTAAATATTAAACACAAGTTAGTGAAAATCGCAGAAAATATTCGATCTAGAAAAATTGTGAAAGTAAAAACGATACAAAAAATAATAATAATAGTTGACAACGATTCATCGAATGGAAATGAAGATGAAAGTAAATACTAGTCAAAAATGAATAATAATGGTTGACAATGCTTCATCTAATAAAAATGAAGATGAAAGTAAACACAAGTCAGACATTAATAATAATGCTTGCCAATCTTCTTCTAATAAAAAAATGAAGATGAAAGTGTTGAAGGACCGTGTGGGTTTGAATTTTGTTGTATTACAAAGACGTGCGTTTAGTTCGTGCTAGAAGGTTCAACTACAAGAAAATGGCGGACTCAAATTTAGTCCAACCGAAGATGAAAAGAAAACAAACAAACAAGACCGATATATATATATATATATATATATATATATATATATATATATATATATATATCAACAAATATATTTATTAAACAACACAATTTTACAATGGACAAAGACAAGAACATTTGTGTGTTGAAACATGTGTTTGTTCTTTGGTGAATGTGCGTACGTATGTGTATGTGTGTATAATGTTCATGGCGTCTTCCCAGAAGTGGGGAGACGCTATCTTCTAAGAGAGCTTACATTGTAGGTGTTCGCTGAAATGAGGAAATGAAAAAGAGGCAAGAAGTTGCTCAGAATTTATAGGGTAGGGAGAGAGACCCCTAGTGAACAATTAGGGAATTAAGGAGGAGCTACCTCCGACAAAATAAAACTAGTCAAAATTAATAATAACGGCTAACAATGCTTCAGCTAATAAAAAATAAAGATGAAAGTAAATACCAGTCAAAAATTAATAATAATGGCCGACAAGGCTTCATCTAATAAAATATGAAGATGAAAGTAAACACCAGTCAAATATTAATAATAATGGTTGAAAATACTTCATCTAATAAAAATGAAGATGAAAGTAAATGCTAGTCAAAACTTAATAATAATGGCTGACGATGCTTCATATAATAAAAAATGAAGATGAAAATAAATACTACTCAAATTAATAATAATGGTCAACAACGCTTCATCGAATAGAAAATGAAAATGAAGATAAACATTAGCCAAAAATTAAGAATCGTTGATAATGCTTCTTCTAATTGGTGTTAATGTAAGTTTTAATCAAAACCCCTTCTTTTTATATCATTTCAGATTCATTTTTTACTATGTTGAACTTTTGTTCGTTTGATAAATTGTCGGATATTCTCCGGTTTTCAGAGTACGGGCTTTTTGAATATTGAGATTTTGTGGTTGGGAATATGTATATGTAAAATGGGTTGTCGTTTGGTTTTCTAAATGAGTGCTAAACTGTTACGTGGTATCTGTCCTCTTGTACGGCAGTGAGTGCTGGATAATTTCCTCAAAGACGAAGAAAAAACTTGAAGCAACAGAAATGTGGTTCGACGTATACTGAGGACACTATGGATCGAACATGTGAGCAATGACGAAGTTTTGGAGAAAATGGAAACAAAAGGAAACTTATACTTGACATCAGGAAGTGACAGTTGAGGTTTCTGGGGGTACATATTGAGGAAAGAGGGTTTCGAAAATTTGATACTCACGGGACAGATAGAAGGCAAAAGGGACAGAGGAAAACAACGAATAGCATAATTAGTGAGCTTCAGTAATTTGGATGGCAGAAAAAATAACAGAAAGTCATATTTTTTTAAGAGCTAGAAGTTGTGGAGAGCCATGATCGGCTACGCCCATAAATAAGATGATATATATCTTTTTGAAGTTCGAAAGGTAGATACCAGAAGTCCGCCTGCTTTTGATTTGTTTAAAGCTTTATTTCAGAAACTTTATTTCAAATACCAAAATTTGGAATCAAAGAAAATCTATACTAAATAAATTAATTAATAAAATGAGAATACTACGGTGACATTTTGTATTCAGATAATCTATACAAGCGTTTGATCTATAATATTAAACATAGCTATATCAAATATTAAAAACCTACTTCAATATAAATGACAGTAAAATTTAATTTTATTAAAGTATATGTATACTCATATGCCTTACGACCAACTTTTATATATATATATATATATATATATATATATATATATATAATAAAAAGGCTCAAACACTAATATACCATGGTTATAATTTATTACATTTGAATCGTAAACACGATCCACGTGTTTACAATTCAAATGTAATAAATTCATCAGACCCACAAATTCAAAAAGAAATCGGAAAATATACCTCCGGGTATAAAAAACAAAATTTTAGTGAGATTGTGTGTGAGAGTGAGAGACAAGTGTGAGATGGAAATGTATGAAAGCTCTGGGGAGAGGTGTAACAGAAGAAAGAAGAACAGGAAGGTCTACAGGTGATGGTGGCGATTGAAATTTAACAGAGAGAAGCTTTAAAGAGAGGAGTTAAATAACGGTTTAAATTAGTAAGATACAGATAAATATGAATTAACTGTATCACACTTGTTTCCCACTCCCACACATACACTCTCACTAAAATTTTGTTTTTTATACCCGGAGTTATGTATTTTCCGATTTCTTTTTGAATTTGTAGCTCTGATGAATTGGATGGTGATTACGATTCCAATGTAATAAATTAATACCATGGAATATTAGTGTTTGTGCCTTTTTAATTATATTCTTACTCTGTTCTACATTGAGTTCTACCTGGATTCTATCCTCTTGCGAATTATATATATATATATATATATATATATATATATATATATATATATATATATATATATATATATATATATTGTCCACTAATATTATCAATATCTATCTTTCTATCTATCTATCTATTAGGTTGGTGCAAAAATAATATCGTTTTTTGACTATTTTTTAACGTCAAAAACGATATTATTTTTGCACCAACCTAATATATCTATATCTATCTATCTATCTATCTATCTATCTATATATATATATATATATAGTGGAATGCGGATACGGGCTATACATCGGCGCTGACTTTCAAAGGCTGATTTTAAAATCTGCCAATGCCCTTGCCGAGGGGGAAAAGCCTCGATTTGACTCCTTTAGTAATCTAAATCACCCACTCGCCCATCTCCGAAATCTTGAATGCGGAAACGATGTTCCTTTGTTATCGCCTTTCATTTCCCCTCGTATCCCGTAACGCACATCCCGCTATTTGCATTTTTGACATTCTGAAAAAAAAAAAAAAAAAAAAAAAAAAAAAGAAAAAAATGGGAGAAATCCTACACTAGGATCCGTGAGAATATAGCTTTCATCACTGTACGTTCATTTGCGTGAGAGAGGAAAGAAAATAACAGTCTGGTTTGCAACAGAAATAAAACAACGTGAAAACAGGTTCTATAATCGATAGACATTTTTAATTTCTCTCTTGGGCCAACGCGAATCTAAGTATACGACGTATGGTTGGAAAGAAAGAATAAGCTTGCAATTAAAAGCAAATAAAAAATGAAGGTAATTTTTAAACATAAGTTACTAATAATCGCTGAAAATTCTCGATCTACAAAAAAAATGACGAAAAGCAAGTAGGATACAAAAATTAATTATAATGTTTGACAAAGCATTAATATATTATTATTATTTTGCATATAATTATTATTTATTTATTATTTATTTTATTTTATTTATATTATTTTTTTATTTTATTTATATTTTTATTTATTTATATTCTTTTTTATTCATTATTTATTTATTTATTGCATATAATTATTATTTATTTATTATTAATTATAATTATGTATTTACATATATATCAAAAAATGACGAAAGTAAATAGGATACAAAATTAATAATAATGTCTGACAATGCATTAATATCATTATTATTTTGTATATAATTATTATATATTTATTTATTTTATTTTATTTTTGTTTATTTTTATTTTATTTATATTTATATTTATATTTATCTATATTCTTATTTTTATTTTATTTTTATTCATTATTTATTTATTTATTGCATATAATTATTATTTATTTATTATTAAATATAATTATGTATTTGCATATATATAAAAAAAATGACGTAATAAGTTACAAAAATGAATAATAATATTTGACAATGCTTTACCGAATAGAAAATGAAGGTGAAAGTAAATACAAGTTAAAATTAATAATAATAATAGTCGACAATGCTTCATCTAATTGGTGTAAATGTAAAACAGGTTGTAAAATCGTTAGACCTTTTTAATTTCTCTTTTAGGTCAACGCGAATATGTGTGCGGGCAGCGTAGGGGTCATCGGCGTAGTTCGTACCGATTTCAAATTCTAACTAAAACCGTAGTGTTCGCTTTCATAGAAATAACGCAGGAAAGGTATATAAAAATTTCCGCACTGCCAACCTAGGTGTTAATAGCAGGGCAGACTGGGTTCTATAACCTTGGTTGGCAATCATTCCAGGAGAAAGGAAAACTCTGGATTTAAAACAACTTTGTAAATCAAGTGGTTCCACCAGTTCAGTGTTTTAAGACTGAGAACTACCATGCCCCGAAAACGAGGTTGAATCATTCTAATTCCCTCCGCATTTCATTGGTAAGTACGAAGCTCCACTTGGACAGCTTCCTCGCGCTGCTTTGTGTAATAGACTCCCTAGAGGATGCTTCCCTGATCAATAATCACTGTTCAAGTCAACCTATATCTCCCTTAACAAACACATTCAGTAGTTCTCTATTTTCAATGGCTTTTGGATCCTGCGTCAGATAAACAATAATAAAAGAAAAACGCCTCAAGAGATAGGTTCTGTCTATCTTGCCTAAGACACACCGCTGCTGCTACGACCGCAGTATATGTGGCACCTCACGGCCTTAATGGGTTACGTGATTCATAAGTTATCGTGAGGTGGCGAGTGATTAATATTGTACATTGATACCTTTTTTTGTTTTCTGTTTTGTTTAATTACGAAAATTTAAAATATCGATATATATATATATATATATATATATATATATATATATATATATATATATATATATATATAAGTGAACATTGAAGTCAACGCTCAGAGGCGACAGGCTGTTTCATGCTAGGCTCAATCGTTACTCATAGCATGAAACAGCCTGTCGCCTGAGTGTTGACTTCAATGTTAATTTTTATATTTACATACGCTCTATCTCTTATATTGAGCACTTTATCCCATAAATATAGCACACACACACACACACACACACACATATATATATATATATATATATATATATATATATATATATATATATATATATATATATATATATATATGCGAGTTAGTAGAATATAGAATCTTCACCAAAGAAATTAGACAAAGGGGAAAGCCTTTTTATTGACAATATGTAAAGTAGGTGCCTTCAGGTCAGAATGGTGATTTTACAATCATAGATTAGACGTGGCACAAGGCCAAAAGTGTGGAACAGCTTGTGAGTAACGAACTCGGTACTCAGTCATAATTGAGCTAGCGAGACAAGCTTCCTAACTACTACACCAAGTTAAGGTGGCCCCTCAGGTCAGAATGAAAGACGTGTGTGTGTGTTTTTTTTTGTGTTTTTTTTTTTTTTCGTGTGTGTGTGTATGTTCTGTTAATGCTTGTTTGTTGCAGTCTTTCGGTTACAGTGAAAGAACAAAGCTTGTTGTGTCTTCTTTTCTTTCTTTTTTTTTTGTATTAAACCCACCAATCTCTACTGAACACGAAACTAGCCCACAGCAATCAGGCACCCGTGACACTCACCGCCAGCTCTCAACGAATTGGGCTACTGTTGCTTTTTGCATAATAACACCGATATATAATATATATATAATACCAACGGCTATTACAAAAACAACTGCTGCCCAATGCGCCAAGCGAGCAGGTGGAGAGAGTAAATGGGCTGTGTTTCGTGTTCAGTTGAGATTTGAGCGGGTTTATTTAAAAAAAAAACAAACATCGCACACACACAAACACACACACATTAAAAAATACACACAAATCAAATCAAAAAATGCAATTTTGTTCTTTCATTCCGACCAAAAGACATCAACATAGCAAACAGACGTTAGCGGTTTCAATAATAAAACACACCTATGCACACACACACACACATAAATACACACACGCACACACATACACAGATATATACGTTGGCGTTGAATTTAGTCATCAATTCTATCATCAGAAAGGAATTAAATACTTGTATACGAGACAAAGCCGATTACGACGATCAATTTGGAATTAAAACTAAAATAAAAGCTTCAAGAAAGATTTTTCATTTTTCAAAATGTATTTTAAAACGTTTTTATTTTTTTGTTTGGAGGTACCGAAATAAACTCATATGGATTTTTCACACATAAAGTATCGAATCTTTCATCTTTGTATTTCCTGTGTTTTAACGCCTGTTATTAAAAAGGCGTAAGAAACTCCAATTGTTTGACAGTTTGTTTTTTTGCATCAATCAATATCGATATTATTCACCATTTCTTTAGTTTTTCATTGATTATTTTTATTCTTGCGACTTGTTTACATCACGTAAGCTTTGTAAGTGTCTTGAGACTCAAATTACTTCAATAAATAAATCCATAAAATAACTTTTGATGGCCTCTGAAATTCTAATAAGAAAAATATATGAAATAAGGTTACTCTATTATTAAAGCTTTTAACAAATTTAAAACGGTGAAAAGATATTTTATTTTATATAAATATGTATTTTATTTTATATATATATATATATATATATATATATATATATATATATATATATATATGTGTGTGTGTGTGTGTGTGTGTGTGTACACTCACATGCATACAATGATAGTTATAATTCCCTGATCAAAGGGAGGTAACTTCCTTACTTTTAAATTGAAATATTTTTATAAGGGAGATAACTTTAAAACCTTCATTTATTTTCCTACTTGGATTTTAACCGAGTAACACGAATTTGTTGAACAAATGTTATTAATATATTAAATGATTTCAGTTCCATTCCAAACACAATAAAATATTTATCCCTGTTTCTTTCTATATCTGTGTATTATTTTTATCAGCTTATTGGTGTACTTATTTTATATTACTACGGTCTGCGACAATATTAACGTTATATAAAAGTGCAATTTGCCAGAAGTAAAGCTCAAATTTCAATATAACGATTGCATAAAAATCAATGTGAAAATATGCGTTTCCTTTAATCTTAGGTAATTTTCATCGTCCCATTTATTACTTATTATTTTTTGTTCATTTTTGTATAAGGTCAGCTGCTAAGAAAGTTGCTTCACCGTGTAGTGAGAGATAATTTTTCTCTCCAGAATCTTGTGTATCTATAGGTCTGCAATTCGGCCATTCTTAGAATATTTCTGTCATATATGGTCCTGTTCTCCTGCTATTTACCTTGAGCTCCTTGATTAAGTCCAAAGAAGAATCAGCAATATTATTGGTCCTGCTCTGGCATCTCAGCTTCAGTCATTTTCCTACTGCCGTAAGGTTGTCTTTTCTATAAATTCTTTCATGGTAATTGTTCGGATGAACTCTTCGCTATGGTACCTAGACTTTTTGAATTTAACTGCAATATCAGACTAGCGTCGAGATCTTATCAATTCACAGTTGATCTGGTTTGATGTAACAGTAAGTTCGATGTTAACTGTTTCTTCTCTCGCATTTCTCGCTTGTGGAACTCCCTTCCGGCTCCATGCGATCCCGCCAACTTTAAACTGCAAAAGTTTTAATGCAATGTCAATCGCTACCTACTATCCTCCTGATTATTTTTTTTTCTTCCCGCTCATTATTAATGTTTCTCCTTCTCATTCGTCCATACCCTGTAACCCCTAGTGTCTTAGTGGCTTTACTACCTTGCATGTGTTGATACTGATTAAAAATTTGTTCCTTTAATATTATTGTAACATGGCATTTGACAAAGTTTAACTTAAGCAAAAGCAAAATTTTTGTGTTAAGAGGACGTAGTTATCAGTGTATACTCCATTGGTAATTTTTACTGTTTTAAAAAGTTATTTATAGAATTTACAGTAAAACCATAACTTATGAAAATGAATAGCGAACTGAATCCCTGGCTCAAAAAATTAAATGATGAAATAATTTGGGTTAGTTCTGGCTAATTACAGAAAAATAATCTGTTACTTTAATTTCATATGTTATGGTTTTTATGAAATTGTAAAAATAATTTTTAAAAGCCATAAAAATTATTGTAGGAATTTTTAGTGCTAAACAAAACATTAAAATCCAAAATAAAAACAATACTTTTCATATAATTATGGTTAATTAGATTATAAATGAATAGTCTTGTAAATAAATGTGCATTTGAATGATAAAAATATAATGTTTAGCATTTTTGTTGTTTGTTCTCAAGAAAAAAATATTACATTCAATTTTATATGCTAGATTTTCTTAAAATTCTAACAATAGTTCTTTACAAAATAAAAAATACAGATGGAGTATTTGGTAACAGCGATATTAAGAGAGAAAAAAAACGTCCTTTTGACAAAGCGTTTTTTGTTTTTTTAATTTTTTTTTTCGTTCAAAGTTAAACTTTACCGAAATTTTATTTTAACTTTTTTGTATATTTAAACTTTTTTCGTTTTTAAGCAAATCAAATATAGCGTCACCAAAAATATTTAATAGTGAATATAAAATCGATAACGAACACACTAAAATCGGCATTAATTATTGATAGATCAGATAAGAATTACGGATTTCTAAAAAAAAATCGGTATTAATTATAGATTCCTATCTATAAGCCATTAACGACCACCATTTCAAGAAATGTTTCAAAAACGGGACAGGGGATATTAAAGGGTTAAGACAAATTAAATTTGGTTCACTGTGTCGTACTAGACAATTTTTCTCTCCAGAAACAACCTTACATATCTATAAGCCTACTATTTATCCATGATTAGAATATTGCTACCACATATGGTTCGGTGCTCCTGCTATATATTTAGAGATTCTTGAAACAATCTAAAGAAGAATCAGGAATATTATTGGTTCTGATCTGACCTCTCGGCTTCAGTCACTCTCCCACCGCCGTAAAATTGTTTCCTTGTTACGCTTGGGCGATCATGTATCTTTTGATACATGACAGACGGGGGGGATTTTTTCTTTCTGCGGTAGACCAGTTGCAATCAAAGGCTATAGAACCCGGTCTGTCCTGCTATTTATCCATAGCTGGGAGGAGGGGGAGAAGATGATTCTTACCTTTCCTTAGCACGTAAGTGAATATAATGGATTCGACTGGAATTCGAACTCGGCTCTCCCACTCCTTCAACCTTTCAATAAATACTTTTATTGTAATTGTTCAGATGAGATCTTTTTTATGGGTCCTAGACTTTATGAATTTAACAACAGTACTAGATTGGCAACAAGGTCTCATCGATTTACAGTTGAATTGGATAGACGTGACCGTAAATTCTATGTTAGCAGTTTTTTCGCGCACTTCTCGCTTGTGGAACTCTCTTCCGTCTCCATGTTCTCCATCCAACTTTGACCTTCAAAAATCTTCTACAATTTAAATCGTTATCTACTGTCTTCCTAATTACTATTGTTCTTTGAAAACGAAAAAATTGCAGGATATGATTGGTGTGAGTTTTCCTTATTCCTCGGGGTCTAAAATAGCCAAGTCCAAACGATAGATGGTATCGTTTGGACTTATAAGCAGTTATACCCATCGTTAGTATAAGTTGAAATAATTGTATAGCTGGTCTTGACCTTTCTTTTGAAACGAAGCTCCGACTGATCTAATGAATAAATACAATTTATTAATTGTTTTGTATGTACCCCTTTTGTTTCAATATGTCAGGACGTTTTGAAGAAATAAAAAAAGAAATATGTTTACTCATTACATAATTCGGAACTTCGTTTTCTTACTTTACCAAAAAAAAAAAAAAGATCAAGACCAGCTATAAGGGGCTGGGTAGAAATTGTCAAATACTCACTGACAGAGCATAAAAGCTTAGCTAATTTTACGGTTATGGAAAACGTTTTAGTTCTCTGGAAAGTTCATGAAGAGGTTTTGGGACTTTTGTAAAGTGTTTCGTCATGAGATCTCAGTTAACGATTTTCGTTATTACGTTGAAAACAACGTGAAATTATCAAAAACGTGTTGTAGCTGTTGCTGAATGGTTAGGATTATGTTTTATAATTTAGAATGTAAACGATGTAGGGGAGACAACTCTGTAATGCCATCAAAAATCTCACAATTCAATTGTGCCCCTTTTCCGTCATGTGACTAGTTCTGAATTTGCTGGGAAAAGTCAAAGTAAGGAAAAACTTCTTGTTCCTAATCCGAATACTAAAAATTTGAATGGTTTAAGAAATCATTAGTCTCTAGCAGTTCTTGATATTGGTTATTGGCGAACAAGGTAATTTATGGTCTAAAAATTTCTGTGAATTTGCTGTACATTGGAAAAAATTTGTAACTGAAAATTTATTAATTACTTTGTATGTATTGCTTTTGTTTTAGTATTTCTCAGTGTTTTTGAAGAAATATGATGCCGAGAAGGAAGATTTCGCCACCGAGGAAAGAAATACCCCGTACCCGGAACAAATACCTTCAAATACCTTCAAATACATTAAATATGTGAAAGACAGTCAGACGACACTCTTTTCACACACACATACGAATAGGAAGGATACCTCCAATTCATGAACTCAAAACACCGTGAATAAGTGACTCGTTAGATAAAAAAAAAAAATCTACGTAAATCTAGTCGGTTTTTTGAAAAGAAAGCGTTGCCATTACGGGAAAACAGGAAGAATACAGCAAAAAAAAAAAAAAAAAAAATACATAAAAAGATTTTAACGGACAAAGAATGTTGAATCCCAAATTGACTTCATTTTTTTTGTGTACAAGCGAAGCTGGTTGTTGGCCTACATTGCTCTGCATTAAAAAAAAAGTAGGGGACAAAATAAGGGATAGATTTGAGCGGAATTATCTTACTTAGCTTTAATTCTAATTTATACGGCTATCCCCTTTAACGCTCTACTTATTTATAAACCTATTGGTATGGAACCGAATCCTTTAGACACCAGTTTAACCGAAACTTAAGAAAATTTCCAGTGCCTAGAAATAAGGCAGGCCGAAGTAGTGAAACGTATAACTGAAAAAATGTTGGACTTCAGGAGAGAGGAAAAAATAAAAAGAGAAGAATGATTTATGAGAACCTATGTGACTTTCAAGGCTGAGGTTCAGTTCACTAGAACCAGTTAAAGGAAGAATGCTCTAAGATGTATTTAGAAAAAAATGAAAAAAGCAATGTCAAACAGAGCTTAAGCAGACTTATGACAGTTTGCGGATAATGACCACGAGACTTTCAGACATAAGAAGGAAAATAGACAGCTGTACTTCAGTGACCTCTGAAAGCATCATGGTATTAGAAGAACTCTATAAAGAAGATGATACTGCTGTTTTTTATTCAATTACCATAAAAAAAATTCCCTTTCTCAACTACTCCAAAAAGATGATGCTAAGGTCTATCCATGAGCCAGCTGCTTCGAGGGATGGAATAAGTAGATACCAGCGATCCCACATATCTGCAAGGAAGGCTGAGGTTGCTGCATGATTAGCTTCAAAACAGGCAAAATTTAAACGAGAAAGAGAAATAGCCATACTAAGAGAGAAGCTAAGTATACCAGAAGCTCTAAGTCCTGGAAGCTGTTGAAGCAGAATTCACCGTATATACAGAGGCTGAAAACAATAATGTGGCGGATACTGTGGTAAGAACTGCTTCTCCATTCAGCGAAACTTTCATCCCCCTTGACAACAAGCCAATCAAGCAGATTTAGCCTCCACCCAAGCTGGAAATCAACAAGAGTGACGATTCTCTCATCCAAGCGTTAAGGGAATCCTTATCAATATGGAAGCACTCAGCAACGTCACCATTTATTCTCATGGGAGACCCTCTCAAATTTGTGGAATGAAGTACTGGATTCAAGACTCTAATAGAAACAGGAAATACCAATCCAGCATACAGACTGTTTTATTTGAAAACAGCACTTGAAGGAGCATTCTACCGAACAGACGACGATATGGTCAAACCCTTATTATCCAAAGAGCATTTTTTAAGCGTTTCACCCGAAGCAAAGCGGGAAGCCACTAGGACGCAAGGGGTTACAGAAGATTTAGAGCAAGATCAGATAGGAGTGATAGAGGAAAGGATGAGGAGAAGATGGTGGATAGATCAAGGCAACTGGAGATGTCGATTGACATTACATTTGAATAGTTGGAGATTATAGCTCTCAGGAAAACTGGAATAGGTAAGGGAGTTCCACAAGCGAGAGGTGCGAGATATGAAGCTATTGGAGTAGAAGAGACGGCTACATTTAGTAGTTTCGACAGTGAAAGGATGAGAGCTGAATGCCAGCCTCGTAGGGCGCTTGAATTCATGAAGTCTAGGAACCAGCGAATGAGCTCCTCGGAGCAATTACCATGAAAGTATTTGTGAAAAAGATAGAGAGGGGCGACGGCGCATCTGTGAGAGAGCGACTGTAGATGAGATACCAGAACAGGGCCAATTATATTGCATATCCGCCTCTGGATCTTATCAAGAGGGGAACTCAACAGCTGGCCTAGGGTTGGAGCAAGGGTGTCATTTAAGTTAAGGGAATTCAGTGATTTATTTCGAGTTTGCCATGATGCAATTCCCCATATACAGGGTCTACAAGTGTTGAATGATTTTGAGGAAAATAAAAAATTATTGAAGAAGCACTCAGACTGGGACAGTAAACATTGGAACCGGTACGTCTCTGCGTCACTGGATAAAGGGAGACCATATACAAGCTTCAAGGAATTTACGGACTTTGTGTCTGATGAATCGCCAATTGTTTGCAATCCTTGATCTTGGAGCAGCGACACGACGTGGAATCCTATTGCCAGTGTGTACGACCGATTAGGATTTTTCTTACATTATATCCTAACTAGAAAAAAGAGTGTTACAGATGTTCAGAAAAGGCATTGGATGAAACGAACGCCCCGCCCCTTCTGAATTAAGGGCAAGTTGGGAGACATGACTCCATGATTTGAAAAACCTTAAAAATGTTCAAGTCTCAAGATGCTTCATTCCGGAAAACATTGGCTCTTTAAGAAATCATTTCTCTGCTGCCAGTAATAATGTGTACAGCTAGAATTCCTACATTCGAATCATTACGGAGATACGAGTGTATTTTACACAAGTTATTATCAAGGCCCGTGTGACACCAACAAAGGCTGTCACACTACCTCGTCTTGAACTTACTGCAGCTCTGTTTTCTGTGGCAATATGTAACATGCTGAGAGAGGAGCTTGACCAAAAGTTGACGAAGAGTTTTTCAAGACGGATTCTCGAGTAGTTCTTGGATATATAAAGAATGGTGATCGTCGATTCCATGTTTTTGTGACTAACCGCATCCAAAAAATAAGAGCACAAATCCTAAGAAGTGGTTTCACATTGAGACTATAGAAAATCCTTCTGACCATTCATCTAAAGGTCACACGGTGGCAGAATTTATGGAATCAAATTAGTTTACCGCGCCAAAATTCTTGTGGGCCCAAGAACTTACTATAACTCGTGGGCGCTCAGAGTTCATCGTAGCGGACCCAGAAGTAAGTGTTCTGAAAACCACAATTATGAAGGCAATTGGAACATAGCGGTATGGATCACAGTCTAAAT